>JARYZH020000157.1:0-600000 GCA_030021035.2 Notholithocarpus densiflorus | reverse complement strand
GACATTGGTCCTATTAGGTCCACTATGATCCTATTCGGTCCATATGTCCACCTTGTTCCCATTCTATCATATTCTATCCATTCGGTCCACTTAGTTCCATTTGGTTCATTTGTGTCCACTTCGGTCCATTTTTATGCACTTACATATAAGGAAAAAGATATGTTTGGGTTGAGAGTACCTGTTCTAAATCCAAATTTATTACAAAAAATATAAATCTCAAACTCGTAATATCTAAAATCTTAAGCATAATATATATTGTTGCTATACCTTTGTTGAGCCACATTAACGTAGCATTTCAGTTCACTTATCCGGCTAAATTTAAGTGAAAGTTTTACTAAGTCTTAAGGCTATGGATATACAAATTTAATCTTTAGGGCAGTTACTCATTTATTTTAACCTCATTATTTTTAAATGAATTGCATGAGGTTATTTATACCTTCAAGCAGTATGTGTGTGTGTGTGTGTCTATATATATATATATATATATAAATAAGTATGTATGTATGTATGTATGTATGTATGTATGTATGTATGTATGTATGTATGATTTTAATTAAATAAACTATTCAAATTCTTCATTTTCTTAAAAGAGATTATTATGATAATCAAAACTCATAACAAACTTATACTGAATATGTATAATTTATTCTTTAAATTTTACTGTGGATAATTTGTTCTCCCTAAATATTTCAAAAAGTAATTTCCATCGCTCTATTTTTACAAATATATAATTTTTTTTTATTATGTTTTTGATTGATATTATTCTTTTATGAAATTGTCATATTCTTCTAACTATTTTTATTCTGCATTATATTTTCCCAATTTCTTTGGTACAATTAAAATTTTTAAGTTTCAAAGTTATATTCAAATTCTCATTCTCTTGAGGAGATTGTTGGAATTTGCAATGAATGCACCTAGTTAGCAACAATTTGAAGTGAAACGGTTATTGTAGCTATAGGTGAAATGGTTATTGTTGGTGTAAGCGAAATGGTTATTGCATTCAGACACAATTGGTCAATTAGACACAATTGACTAATAATATTTTGTGGTGTAAAAGTACACAAGTTGGCTGCAAAAGTACACAATTTGAATATTGTACTCACATAAGATTCACAATTAAACAAAAGTACACAATTTGAACAACAATAGTGGTTGGCCACAAAACAATATTCATTAACCTTAACAACTATATTAATGCACCACACACACAAAATACCAACTTTAGTGCACTATCTGAGCTATCCAGTTGAGACTATATTGATTTGTAAGTTACACATGTACCCAATAGGTTTTGAATCCACAACCTTAGCCTTCATCCCATGAAGTGTTAGTTGATCTATTGGTTATTGGCAATCCCCATAGTTTAGGATGGTTTTTTTACAATGAACATTTGTTTAAATTATAAATTTATACAACAATTTTAAAAATAAAAAATAAATGTAAATCAAACTAGATGAAATAAACTTAATAGTATGCCATCGGAGATGAAAATGATGTCTATTTCTTTATTCTCATATTCTTTGAATTAAATTTGTAGGGTTACCTTGATCCAGAGTATTTCTTAACTCGTAAACTAACAGACAAGAGTGATGTTTATAGCTTTGGTGGTGTATTTCTTGAACTCCTAACCATGAAGTAGCCAATCTCACATGACATAAACATTGTTGGAGAGCTAAAACCTTATCGACCTATTTGCCTTGGATTTTATAGAGGCCTAATGGTATATCAAGTGCTCATGCATGAAAGGGAAATTGTTTTTCTGTAATTTGTTTTATTTGGGTAAGGTAAAGTTTGACAACTTTCAGATGTCCTCATTTGCAAATTTTAGTTTTAAATTTTCTAATATCCTCAAATTTGCAAATGAGTATATCTCTTATCTTTACAAATTTAAATGAGAGATATCCCATTTGCAGATTTTTGTTTTAACTTCAATAAAACATTGAAATCCTTTTAAAATCTAATATTCACTTTCAGCCTTATGTGAAACACTTGTTTACTTCTATATTAGCTATAATCATTTTGGCATATAGACATAGTTCATATTGTTTGATCATTTGGATACTTTGACAAAAATTTATGTAATAAAATGGTCTCTCATAGTTTATATTTTTTTTAAAAAGGGTTCTATTTGGTTCAGTTTAATGTTGAATGTAAATCTGATATGATCTTTTCGGTCATTGATAGGCGAATGAGATCTTATCCTCCTGAATGTGTGGTGAAATTTTTAAATTTGTCTCTCAAGTGTTGTGAAGATGAGACGGATGCTAGACCAGGGACGGACCCAAGTGGGGACCTAAGCCCCCCCTAGGCCCAAAAATTTTTTTTTTAGTATGTAAAATTTTCAAGAAAAAGGCTCGGGCCCCCCTCACCTCAACCATCCCTATCCCAACTGGCCAGCCCAGGAGTTTTCAAGAGCCCATGAAAACCTTAATATATATATATATGTGTGTGTGTGTGTGTGTGTGTGTGTGTGTGTGTAAAAAAGAAAAAAAGAAAAAAAGAAAAGAAAGAAAACTAGCAATCAGTACTCCAAAACCAAACGGAAAAGCCAGAAACGATAGAAAAAAGAAAAGAAAAGAAAGGGAGAGGCGAGAGCGAGACAGAGAAAGTGAGAGACCGATCAAGCCGTGACGCTGCCGCCCACGCCATGACGCCGCTGCCCACGCCCACGCGAGAGAGACACATCTTGCTACCCAGTACCCACGCCGCCATCAGCTGTCGCATACCCAAACCGAAGACCCATCTTGCCGCCGCCGCCGGTTGCTCGATCTGCATTGCCCAGCCCAGCTTCATTGCTCCACTACTTCAGCCTTCACAGTTCACAGGTATTTAATCTATCCTTTCCTTCAAAACCTAATATAATGTTTGTGAATCTTAAAATCTTAAAATCTATGCTTGTGGACTTGTGGTGTTTGTGTTTTTACTAATGAGTGATGAACTGATATTGGTGATTCCGTGATTGTGAATCTAAAAATTTATTCTGCCTGTGGTGTTTTTCTTTTTCTTTTTTCTTTTTTTTTGGGCTTTGTGACTCTCTGTGACTCTGTGTTTGTGACTCTTTCTCTTGTATTATATAGAAAAGAGAGAGAGAGAGAGAGAGAGAGAGAGAGAGAGAGAGAGAGAGTTTGTAAAGATTAGAGAATATATTAGTGTAGTGGCTTTCTGTTTGTTCTTTGTTGACTGGTAGTTGGGCAACAATAAAGACAAGTGACAGAAAAAAGAAGAAGGTAAAGTTAAGAAAAGTTTTTGTTAGTAGTGCAAAATAAATTTATAGTGTCTGCACTGGGATTGGGTCAATGTCTGAAATATGGAGAGTACAAGACAAAGACAAAGAGAAGACAAAGACAAAGATAAATAAAGGCAAAGACCAAAGACAAAAGAAAAAAACAAATCATATAATATAGAAAATTGTCACACGTCACAAATTTAAGAAAATAATAATGATTCACTTGCGCCTATTGTTAACTCATAATGCTAAATTAAATAAATTTATAAATTGAAAAGAAGTAAGAAATACTAAATTTATAATTAAATGCATCATGCATATTACCTATATTCTAGTATTTGTCTTTAGTTAGTAACAACAACCGTTTGTGAGATAATATATATGATTCTTATTTTATTTGTAGATAATGAAAAAATCAACTACAATGTTTGATTTTTTCAAAAGAAAATATTCAAATTCTTCTGAAGTTAACGTGGGATTGCCAACAACTAATGTTGCTATTCCAATTCCAGAAAATGTGGATGTTTCAATTCTAGAAAATATTCATTCCCCAATTCTGGAAAATGTCGATGTTTCAATCCCAAGAAATATTTATTCCCCAATTCCAGAAAATGCCAATATCCCAATTCTGGAAAATAACCATATCTCTCAAACACAATTTCAAAAAGTTGATCTTGATATATTAAGAAACAATGATTTTTTGGTATTTGTCTTGGTTGATAGTTTATTAATACTGTATGGATGCGTATTTGAAAATTTTTTTTTTAGCTTATCTCCGACCCCCCCCCTCAGCTTGAAATCCTGGGTCCGTCCCTGTGCTAGACCTTCAATGGCAAAGGTGGATCGATAACTTGGAAGTATATGGCATATGATGCCTGATTCTGACATTAGATCTGTAGATCTTATGGTCACTAATATTGAAAAAGTCATAATTGCACCATCATCATCCTCTGTGGTGAAGGATCCTTATGTGTCGTCAGAGATATCTAGCATTGAACTTGTTAGTGGAGTCAATTCATCCATCATGCCTAGATAGAAAACATTTCTAAAATAGCTTGTATTAGAACCTAAAATGTTGTGATCTTGAAATTTTGAACTGGGAAATGGTATTTACGATCATCTTGGTTGTTGATGTTGTGTAAAGTCTCACTCTTCGATCTTCATTATATATATATATATGTATATATATATATGTGTATATATATATATATATATATACTGTGTTAAGATCAAAGAGAGTTGTTGCTGGATTCAAAGTTAACTAGGCCTCCAAAGAAGAAGAGAGAAATAGAGAAGATTTGAAGAATTAAAGAGAGAGATAAACTGAAATGAGTTAGGTGGACTTCGGCTCCTAAAAATTGGTATAAAATAAATTTCAATGGCGCTGTGTTTCAGGATGAAGGAAGAGCAGGTATTGGGGTGATAATTCTGTTAGGATTAGTGCCCTAAAATCCTATTGTGCAATTCTATTGTATGATATTATGTATGACATTATATTATAAATAATGAAGTTGTTTTATTATCTAAAATAATGGTGACATGAATATTTGGACATTATCATATAGTCCTTAAGATGCATAGTATGTAATTTAGTCACAGAAGATATAAATCACAAGTTCTTTGTAAACTCAAAATCTTAGTTCGTAGTCGATGATGAAATTGGGTATTTCATCTGTGAAGACTATAACGTGTCAACTAATATGGCTTCTCTTGATTATGGAAGTGAAGACTTCTAGTTAATATGTTGATGTGTCTTAAGTGTATAAGACATATTGAATCGGACCGCTGTGAGATTAATTATTCTATTAACAACTGTCAACTGAATAATAAATCTCATGACTTTAATTTACATAAACTCTCAATCTTGAGAGGATAGTGAACATAATCATGAAATGTAGGTTGCTTTGATATATCAGGAGTGAGATCTAATTTCACGGTCAAAATCTCAGTATATTGGGTAGCCACACGTAATGCTAAAGGAACACATATCCTCAAGATGGAATTCATAGTCTCTTTGTAGAGATATAAAATATTCCCTTGAGATAAGTTTAATGAGTTTGGTTATTTAGAGTGTTAGGCCTAACCACTTTAGTAAAGAGTTACTAAAATTTATATTTTATGAAATTTGATTTCATAAATATATAGGAATAATTTAAAGGATTAAACCGAGTACTCAAAGATCAAAATGTAGTAATTTTCAAAGTGGCAGTTATATATTATGACTTTGTATTACTACGAATATTTTCATGAATGGGTTAATTGTTTAGATAATAAAGTATTGGGATTTAATTTTATTAATAAAGCCTAGAGTATAATTATATTTATATAATGATATTAAATATAATTAATGATAACTTTGGGTTTGTCAAGAGTTGACAGATAAGCTTGAAGCCTATTGAAGCTACAGTTTTATTTGTCCATTTGGTCTCATCCCAAGCCACACACTAAAACCCAATTGGGCTGGCCCAAAAGGCGAGCCCAGTTAGATAATCAGTTATTTATTTATTTAATAAGAGTTATTAAATAAAGTAACTGTCTTTTGACAGTTTTAAAAACGTACGCATGATTAAAAGAGAAACAAGACAGTTTTCTCAAAACGTATTCTCTCTCGAACAAGTGCGTATATAACTGATTGAGAGACCACACATCTTGGGCATCTGTAGAATTGGGGTGAAGAGTGAAGGTCTTCCCAAGTTCGAAGTTCTTTTGTTTTGAATTTCACTCCATCAAGGTACGTCTTTCTATTCTTTGTTTTTAAAATTTTAGATATTCCATGTTATCTTACATGAATGAACAAGATACTTGTGTTGTTTCCGCTATGTTTTGTATGAGATGCAAAACCAGTTTTTCCATCAATTGGTATCAGAGCCACGTTCAATATTATGCTTGTATAACATGTGATTGAGTTTTAAAATTAAAGAAAACTGTTTTCTTGATGTTCTAGTATTGTGCCGTGATTGTTATGCATAATCTCATTTTTGATTTTTGAACCCATATGACATGCCATGTTTTAATATATGAGATATATATTAGTTCACGTTAATCGCAGTGGCCCATGATTATGCTTCTTTGATACGGTGCCGTGTCATGCTTTTACATTCATAGAATTCGTATGTTATAAGGATTGAAGTTTTTTATTTCTATTCAATCCTATATAAACATTGCAAGTCGGCACCGTCATAAAAGGATATACTGTAAATAGGTATATAGTATATTAAATATGGACCACTTCATCCTATATAAACGTTTTGCATATTGAATCCGTATATATTTATATGTTATCAAGGATTCAAGGCCTAACTTCATGAATTGATTAATATATGTATTTATATATATTAATGTGCGGATGTACAAACCATGATATCAGTTCATGTTTATATATATTAAGATCTGAATGATGAACGTGTATTGTTGCTTGCCTTGCATTATATATTTATAGTCAAATAGTTTATGTTAATGCTAGGATTAAAGTATTCCTTTAATGAAATTTATTCCTAATGAGATTAGGATTTTATTTTCAAGGATTTCTAGCATATTAGGGTTCTTGATCTTCATCTTGAAAACCTTAATGTTTGATATATAAATCTTCATTTATAAAATCAAAAGGTTTTTTTGATAGAAAATAATAAAAATCTTTCTTTTAAAATTTCTAGTGGAAGAGAGATTCAAGGGTTGAATCTCACGGCCTCCATTGTCAGTTTATAGTAGTGTGATTAGACACCTCGACTTGGCGTATATGCCTTGCTCCCTACGGAGGGTGTTTAATTCATGGTACTATAGATTAAACTTCTTAATGATAGATGATATATGTTTTTACATTGAGAATGACCACGCTGCCGTGGAGTTACTTGGTGACTCACATAGAGTCTAGGCAATGGTGTACACTAGACTAAGTTTAATGTTAACCTTCCTACGGAGCTATGTCATTATTACTTAGAGGCTAAAGGAAAACGACATATTATTAGTGTTTGGTAAGAGTTATCAAGATAGCACTAGTAATTAGAACAGTTCTCAATCAATCATAATATTTATTATTTACTTGCTATCAAGGAATTTTAAATATGGGATTGGGTTGTCATTGCATATTTTTATATTATGGTTTTGTTAAAGTTCCATACTATGTGCTTATATGCTAAATTGATAATTTCCTATTTACTTATTGTATTCATGTATATTATTTTCAGATTTAATCATGGCATCTTTTAGCCCACTTATTGCTATTCTTAACCAAAACAGGCTGACTGGACCTAACTATGTTGACTGGGAAAGGAATTTAGACATTGTTCTTATTACTGAAGAGCACAAATTTGTGCTTAGTGAGCCATGTCCAGACTTTCCTGCATTAGATGCTCCTTCTGAGGAGAAGAAACGATATGATCGTTGGCGGAAATCTAATGAGATGGCTAAGTACTATATCCTAGCATCTATTTCAAATGTTCTACAGCATCAAATGCAGGATGTGGAACTAGCTTCAGATATAATGTTTAGTCTGAAGAAGATGTTTGGTGAACAAGGTCGTTCTGCTAGGCAAGATACTATGAGGCTTCTTCTAAATACCAAGATGGCTCAAGGGACTTCGGTTAGAGAACATTGCCTTAAAATGATCTCTTATCTAAATACATTGGAGGTTTTAGGTGCCGACATTGATGGAGAATCCCAAGTGGATATGATACTCCAATCCTTGCCAAAGTCATTCAAAGAATTCAGACTTAATTATAATATGAACAAAAAGATTTATACTTTGTTTGAATTGATGAATGAATTGGTGGCAGCAGAAGGCACCCTCGTGAAAGCCGGTGTTGATACTAATATGGCTGAAACATCTTCTTCTAAGCCTAAGTCGAAAGGCAAAGGTGGTTGGAAGAAGAAGAAAAAGAATTTTGCCAAACAAGAAGGTAAGCAAGTTGCCTTAGGAGTTTCCAATAAGGGAAAGAAGATAGCAAAAGACTACACCAAAGGAAAATGTTTCCATTGTAGTGAGAAAGGTCATTGGAAGAGGAACTGTCCAAAATTCTTAGTTGCCAAGAACAAAGGTATGATAAGATCATTTCTTTTTGAAATTTATTTAGTACAAAATCCCACAAATTTCTGGTGTGTGGATTCAGGAAGTACTAATCATGTATGCAATGTTTTGCAGGGGTTCTAGGAGACCAGAAAGCTTAATGAAGGGGAAATGTTCCTTACTTTGGCTGATGGGAGCAAAGTTTCAGTTGTAGCATTTGGAGTGTTTAATTTGTGCTTTAGTTTTAAGGTTTTAATATTGGAAGACTGTTTATATGTACCTAATGTTCGTAGGAATTTGATTTCTGCAACTTATTTAGGTAGACATGGATATTGTGTTATCTTGAAAGACAGTGTTATAATAAAGAATGATAAAGTGTTGATCTGTTCTGGTACTATTATTGATGGTCTTTATATTTTAACTCCTGATAAGCATGAATTGTATAATTCTGAATTAGATGGTAATTCACATGTAAAATCATTAAAGAGAAAGTTTCATTCTATTAGTGATGCATATCTTTGGCATTTGCATTTGGGTCATATTAATCCAAATATGTTTCAAAGACTGGTGAAAGATGGTTTTATAGAAAGATTGGATATTGATGAATTCTCAGTTTGTGAATTTTATTTGGAAGGTAAAATGACAAAAAGATCTTTCAAAGCAAAAGGGCATAGAGCCAATGAACTGCTAGAGCTAGTACATTCAGATGTATGTGTGTAACACTCCATAATTTTGATACTAATTTAATTCTTATACGTAAATTAAAAAGGAGGCCCACAATTAAATGGATTTAATTGATTTGGGCCTAAGATATTAAAAATAATATAAATACTATGGAATATGAAGCCCAAGTGAGGTGGCATAAGTAAATATATGGGCCTTGATAAGCTTAAAAAAAAAAAAAACCCTAGTCTTTTACTTCTAAAGCTACACGTGTATTTGCTGATGTGGCTTCCTTTTGCTTCATCAGCAACACACTACTGAACCTTGCTTTGCTTCACTGTGGCTGTGAGTGGAGACTGCCGGTATGGCTCTCTTCTGCTCTAAACTTAGGAAGGTTGAAATACTCAATGGCTAGCTTTTGTTCCCACTCTTATAGCATCTGATATTGGCGTACCTAATAGAAAAAAATAGGGGCTGCTGTTATGGATCTAAAGCTAGGATTATTATATTAGAACAAGGGTGCTTTGTGGTTTATACATATTCGTTTATAGCCTCACCTTGTTTACCGTCAACCTGACATGCATCACACTTTTGTTATTGTCTAAATACTAGTCCAGCGGCATCAAGGGAATAATAGGCAACTAGATTGATAATTTAAGGCTATTACGTGGCTTCCAATATTAGATTGAATATATATAATAAATTTTTATGCTATGAAGATTTATAGCTTTTAAAAGGAGAGCTGGTATTTGATGGATCCCAATCTGGGAATTTGACGATGAAGTCAGTGGTATGATCTTCTATCACATCCGTACAATTGTAAATTGTGTGATAAGAATTTCCCAAGCTGCCTCAACTTGATGAATTGCTTTGCCATAGCGTCCGTGGGAATAGGACTTAGATTGAATATATATAATATTAAAGTGAATAGATATGAATAAAACATATGGCTGGGACATTCAGATTGATCAGATATTTATTATTCGGCCATATTGAAGTTTCGTGAATATTTATGATTACGTTAATGGAAAATCTGATTAGGCAGTAATATTTTTAAGTCCAAAAATCTGATCAAAGCTGAAAGTGAATTGGATAGTTAAGTGAATAAATAGAGAATTTTGGATATATCAGTATTGTCTAGGATAAAATTGTTTAAGTGTGAAAACTGATTTTAAGTGGGAAATTGTGTATTGATGGACCTATCTTTGGTGTTGCTAGGTTCTAATTCTACTGATTTGTTGTGATTCAAGGGAGGTGGTTTCATATTTTTGCAACTAAGAGGTAAGTGGTGTTTACTAATTTTGGGGGTTTTCCCAAAACAGTGTTGATTATTTAACTATTTTATATCAAAAAAATATGTTGATGTTCTATATATAAATTGATATTTTATAAATGTTTGATGTGCACATTGACTATTCGTTTTATAAAAAACTTGTAGGACAACCTAAATTTATTCAAACTTGTATGTGTGAATATATCTTTTATATTTTTGAGAATTATGAATGGATTATTTTTGTGAGCATATTGAATATGTTTTGAAAACCTATGGCAAGTCGTGATTAAAAGCTCAGTATTGTATTTAGTCCTTACAAGAGACAATCATACTGCAGCTAGTCCTTAACAAGGGACGGTCCCAGAAAAGGGGACAGTGCACATTTGATAGCTCCTTAGTAAGGGAGTATATTATTGAGGATCCAAAAAAGAAGCTCCTTAGCAAGGAAGTGCACATTTAGGCTCCAAAGGATGAAAAGGAGGTTCTAGTCCTAAAAGGGGACAGCACAACCTTGACAACGAGGCGTAAATGTTGACCACGAGAAAAGTCTAGGAAATTATTTATATGATGGTATTAATATATGTATTATGATGGCTCACAATATAAATATATATTTTTTATATAAAATATTTGATGATAAAATATTGATGAGTTACAAGTTATGAATTTGTTGTAAGAATTATTTATTTGAAAGGTTTGTTCTCACGCCCCAATGTTAGTGAATTCCACTTATTGAGTTATCTCACCTCCCCCCCCCCTCTATTTCCCCTTGCAGATACATTAGAGGAATTATTGGAGTAGAGATTCTCGAAAGACAACAGTTACGAATTATTTTGTGGAACTGAGGATTTTATTATTATTTTTATGGTATTAAACATTGTACTGGAGAATTATTTTGAGGAGATTTTAGGTTGCTGGTTGCTTTTATGTAATATTTTTATGGATTATTTAGATTGAATAGACTTTTATTGCTTATGATTTTGGGGCGTTACAATGTGGTCCTATGTCAACCCAAACAAAAGGAGGTTATGAGTATTTCATTACTTTTGCTTGGAGGTTATGAGTATTTCATTACTTTTACGGATGATTACTCTAGATTTGGCTGTGTACCTAATGAAACGGAAGTCTGAAACTTTTGAAAAGTTCAAAGAGTTTAAGGCTGAAGTGGAAAATCAATTAGGTAAACACATAAAGGCCATTTAATCTGATTGTAGTGGCGAATACCTTCTTGGGGATTTCAAAGATTACTTAACTGAAAATGGGATTATATCCCAATTGACTGCACCTGCAACTTCCCAACAAAATGGTGTGGCAGAAAGAAGGAATAGGACTTTTTTAGAAATGGTAAGGTCCATGATGAGTTATTCAACTTTGCCTATTTCTTTTTGGGGGCATGCCTTAGGAACAGCAATGCACCTCTTAAATTTAGTTCCATCAAAATTTGTTCCCAAAACACCCATAGAATTGTGGAGTGGGCATAAGCCTAGTATGAGATACCTCTACATTTGGGATTGTCCAGCACACGTGCTGAAAGGGAAGTCTAATAAGTTGGAACCAAAATCAGAAGTGTGTTTGTTTATAGGTTATCCAAAAGGAACTAGGGGTTATTTATTCTATAGTCTTAATGATAACAAAGTGTTTGTTAGTACCAATGCCAAATTTTTCGAAAATGACTATATGAATATTTTTACTCCTAGAAGTAGAGTTGTCTTGACTGAAATGAATGAACCTATAATTGATCAATCAATGGATGAAACTAGGGATGATGTGGTTGTATTAGATTTACCTCAAGACACTACTCATGAGATGACTAGTAGAACCTCGTCGTAGTGGGAGGAGTATTAGGCCACCTGTAAGATTTACCCTTCTAGGAGAAACTTTTGAAGTTATCTCAAAAGGGCCTGAATTTGATCCTTACACTTATGAAAAGGCAATGAAAGATATAGATGTACATCATTGGGTTAAAGCTATGAAATCTAAATTAGATTTTATGTATTCCAATCAAGTTTGGGATCTTGTAAAGGCGCCTAATGGTATTAAACCTGTTAGTTGCAAATGGGTCTACAAGAGGAAGAGAGGGGTAGATGGAAAGGTTGAAACCTTTAAGGCAAGACTAATAGCAAAATGGTATACACAAAAAGAAGGCATTGATTATGAAGAAACTTTTTTGCCAGTAGCCATGCTTAAATCTATCAAAATTCTCTTATCTATTGCTGCTCATTTGAATTATGAAATTTGGCAAATGGATGTCAAGACTGCTTTTCTAAATGGCAATCTTGAAGAAGAAATTTATATGAAGCAACCAGAAGGATTCATAGCAAAAAACCAAGAGCATATGGTGTGCAAATTGAAAAAGTCCATTTATGGACTTAAGCAAGCATCTAGGTCATGGAATATCAAGTTTGATCAAGCAATCAAATCATTTGGTTTTGAACAAAATCTTGATGAACCATGTGTGTACAAGAGACATTAAGACAAAGTAGTAATTTTCTTAGTGCTTTATGTTGATGACATCCTACTCATTGGAAATGATGTAGGGGTAATGTCATCAGTCAAGATTTGATTGTCAAGCCAATTTGATATGAAGGACTTGGGTGAAGCAAGCTATATCCTAGGGATTAAGCTTTGGTGAGATGGAAAGAATAAGATGTTAGGCTTATCTCAAGCTAGATATATAGATAAGAATCTAGTAAGGTTTAGCATGCAAAACTCCAAGAAAGGATTACTTCCTTTCAGGCATGGAGTTCCTCTGTCTGATGACCAAAGACCTAATGTCATGACCCAAACCTGTACTTCAGAGTTTAGAGCATGACCGGCATGTTAATATCGAGTTTACCTCAATACTAACACGAACCAACCTAAACTGAAGGTACTTACCAAGAATTGTTTCTTGAATTCCTGCTTATTTTCTTGCATAAAAGCCATAATATACAAAATGATGGAAACCTTGAAATTTCATTTCTTTTGAACTTGGAAAATTACCACCTGGCTGAAACTTAAGGTATCCGTGTAAATATTACATAGCTAAAAGTTTAGCAAAACTCTTATTACAAACCTAACCCCAAAGACATATAACTGGGGTTCAAAACAAACTAAGGTACTGAATTACATTTGTGCTCAAGGATCAAGTACATCTTGATTCCTCCTATACAACAAAAGAGCTAAACTACTATACAACAAAAAACTCTACAATCTAACAAACGAGAAAACACAGAATCCTTGCCACCTCTAATACTCTCGCTGCTTCCAGGAAGAACCTGTGCATTGAAATATAATAGGGTGAGCTGCGAAGCCCAGTAAGGTTTTAAAGCTCCATGAGTCTTTAATAAGAATACATGTAAATTAAATATTTTATGGATATGCCAGCTTTGATAAAATAACCTTCATACTGTTCATATTGTTCTAAAATAACTTAAGAGCTTTTAGATGAAAATACTTCATTTTCCTTTCATATAATAATAAAAGGACATAATAAGGAGCTTAAACATAATTCAATAATCTTATCTTTGAACAGACTATCAAATACTTTATCATAACTTCTCATCAGACTTATTACACATTTAATATACCTTTCTTATCATCATACTTTTCTTATAATTTTCAAATAGCTTAATAGCTCATTTATAATACATATTAGTTAATCCAATTGTAAGTCTGTCACAACTTTGGGAGGCTTCCAACACAGAGTGCCAGGCATCCAGCATTCCCCACAATGCTAGGTAATTCCGGAATCATATCATAATACATACTTTCAACCATGGGGGTAGGTTGACATCCTCCACAAGTTGGCTGTTACCAACAAGGGCGGGTACAGCAGAGCCAGTCCTACTTTTAATGGCCAATCAGAATCTCCATGGAAATGCCAGTACTATAACCCCTACTGGCTGAGTTTAGAACATAGCAATGGAATAACCCAAAAACTATATTTTTCTGATAACTATACTTTTACATAATTATCTCATAATAGAAGCATATCCATGTAGTACTTAAATATTATGTTCGTGATATAAGTACTAGCATCAATATGCTAAAATTATCATATATATAAGATTGAACAACTTACGAACATATATTTTACTTAAATCATGCTTATATGTAATATCTCTAATCAAAAACTTTAATGCATAATACTTTTCAAAATAACCTTTATACTTATCAAAAGCACATGTCACAAGTCCCTTACCTGAAAACAGAAGGCGCGAGAGATTGTACACGAGAAGCTCAAATGTCTGTGTTCTCGTTCTCACCACCTAAACGAAAAACCAAAACTTATTACGGACAAACTCTTCCTAATATATAAACTTATACCTCAATCACAACCTAACTCTTAAACTCAACAAAATCTTAATTTCTATCACATAAAGTTCCCCAAAGCACATGATATAATCATCAAACACATTTTGCACCCAAACCATAGAGAAACCAAGGCATAAAATTTATATACAAAACTAAACATCAAATACTAATTTAGGATATAATAAAAGTTGTGTACCTTAAAAGATTAAGGGATGTATTATGTGAAATTTAGAATCTGAGTAACTGGTGAATTATGTTATTCTTTGGAGTACAATGTAGATGCTCTGAATGTCAAGTGAAAAGTTTTATCTTTTAAGCAAAGAAACAAGAAAGAAATGAATGAGGGAAGCTTTGGGTAAAAGTTTTGTAAAAGTTAAGTTGGTTCTTGTTAATATCAGGTTTAGGCTTGATATTAGCATGCCGGTCATGGTCACAAATCCGGGTATCGGGTTTGGGGCGTGACACCTAAGACTTTTGAGGAGGAAAAGATGATGAGACAAATTCCCTATGCTTCAGTAGTGGGAAGTCTCATGTATGCCATGCTATGTACTAGGCTAGATATTTGTTATTCAGTTGGCATGGTCAGCCGATATCAATCAAATCTATGATCAAAACATTGGGAGGCTGTAGAGCATATTCTCAATTATTTAAAGAGGACGAATGACTATAAGCTTGTTTACCATTGTGAGGATTTGATACCTATTGGTTACACAGATTCTGATTTTTAGTTAGATCTTGATTTCAGAAAGTCCACTTCAGGTTATGTGTTCACCTTGGGAGGTAGAGCCATTAGTTGGAGGAGTGTTAAACAATCTTGTATTGCTAACTCCACTATGGAAGCTAAATATATTGCTGCTTGTGAAGCAACAAAGGAAGCTGTTTGGCTCAAGAAATTCCTCTTTGATCTTGGTGTTATGAGAATAGAATAAGTTCCAATCACATTGTTTTGTGACAATAGTGGAGCAGTTGCACAATCCAAGGATCCGAGGAATCACAAAAAAGGAAAGCACATAGAAAGAAAGTATCATATTATTCGAGACATTGTGACTCGAGGAGATGTGGTAGTAGCAAAAATTGATGGTGCAAAAAATTTGGCAGATCCCTTTACCAAAGCCTTGCCCTAGAGGACTTTTGAGTCACACTTGGAGGGAATGAGAGTTAGATTAGTACGCAATAGTCTTTAAGGGCGAGTGGGAGATTGTTAGGATTAGTGCTCTAAAATCCTATTATATGATATTATGTATGACATTATATTATAAATAATGAAGTTGTTTTATTATCTAAAATAATGGTGACATGAATATTTGGACATTATCATATAGTCCTTGAGATACATAGTATGTGATTTAGTCACAGAAGATATAGATCACAAGTTCTTTGTAAACTCAAAATCTTAGTTTGTAGTCGGTAATGAAATTGAGCATTTCATCTGTAAAGACTATAACGTGTCAACTAAGATAGTTTGTCTTGATCATGGAAGTGAAGACTTCTAGTTGATATGTTAATGTGTCTTAAGTGTATGAGACATATTGAATTGGACTGCTGTGAGATTAATTATTCTATTAACGACTGTCAACTAAATAATAAATCTCATGAATTTAATTTACATAAACTCTCAATCCTGAAAGGATAGTGAACCTAATCATGAAATGTAAGTTGTTTTGATATATTAGGAGTGAGATTTAATTTCACGGTCAAAATTTCAGTATGTTGGGTAGCCACACGTAGTGCTAAAGGAACACATATCCTCAAGATGGAATTCATAGTCTCTTTGTAGAGATATAAAATATCTCCTTGAGATAAGTTTAATGAGTTTGGTTATTCAGAGTGTTAGGCAAAACCACTTTAGTAAAGAGTTACTAAAGTTTATATTTTATGAAATTTGATTTCATAAATATATATGAATTACTTAAAGGATTAAACCGGCTACTCAAGGATCAAGAGATAGTAATTTTCAAAGTGGTAGTTATATATTATGACTTTGTATTACTACAAATATTTTCATGAAGGGGTTAATTATTTAGATAATAAAGTCTTGGGATTTAATTTTATTAATAAAGCCTAGAGTGCAATTATATTTATATAGTGGTATTAAATATAATTAATGGTAACTTTGGGTTTGTCAAGAGTTGACAGATAAGTCCGAAACCCATTGGATCTAGAGTTTTATTTGTCAATTTGGTCCCATCCTAAGCCACACACTAAACCCTAATTGGGCTGGCCCAAAAGGCTAGCCCAGTTAGATAATCAGTTATTTATTTATTTAATAAGAGTTATTAAAAATGATAAATTCACTATTACTATACATCATTTGCATGATGGTCACTCCACAAGTACAAAGTTCTTGTGGAGTGAGGGGCAAGGCCCGGGGTTTAAATCTCTGGGAGGGAGCTTCATACACATATATACATTTCGATTTGGGTAGAGTAGAATTTATATCTTATAAAATAAAAAATAAAAAATAAAAAAATAAAAAAAGATGATAAGTTCACTTTTAATGGAGTGAAATTGGGGAAAGTTATTACTCTAACCTATTATAGATAATTCAAGAGATTATTCACTTGTAGTTTATTGAGTTGTCTCATTTGGAGTCAAAGCACGGGGAAAAGAGAACAAGCCCATGAGCCATAACCATAAGTTTTCTTTAGGTTCTAACTTCTAATATATATCCACAGTTTTGTTCAAACAGAAAATTCAACACTAAAAATTTAAATCTTATATTGAGAACTTTTTTTTATTGGGTGTATGCTGCGTATCATCAGGCGCGGTAATGATGAAACTAAAGAACATTTTTTGTTTTTGGCACCTAGCTACGACAATATTTGCAGAAATCTTAAGCAGTAATGTTCTTTTCTTATTCGAAATGGGGTTATGTAATTTGTCAGCCCAAATTGGTGTAAAGCATGAACTGAACACAAGTCGAAAATTTCATGTCAGAATTATCAATCACCTTTCATGCACTAAATTGAGACTTTTTTTATTACTTTTTGTTTAGAGAGATTTAACCAAATTTCAGAGCTCTTATTCGATGATAAAAGACTTTACCAGTTGAGCTATTTTTATTATTTTGTTGGCCTACAAATGTTATTGAGTTTTGGTTAAGGTGTTACGGGTGTAAAGTAGCTTTGCTCCTTAACCTAAAGTGAATAGCATTAGTTACACAAAACATAATCTTACATGCGTTCCCACCCCATTTTTTAAAGAGACCATAACGAGCCTAAACCCAATGGAAGCCCAAATTTGTTGGCCTTTGAGAGTGACAACGCCCAAACTAAAACATTGGCTAACAAGTCCCCATTATCAAAAGGCAAAATACAACGAATTCCGCAGAATATATCAAGAACCCTAAATCTGCCACGATATGTTCTCAGCATATGCCCATAGTGGCCCAAGCCTAAAAATCCGAAGCCATGGGTCCAATAAAACTTGGGGAAGCTAGCCTAGGTTATGTCGCAGAACAAATACCCATTAGGAAGCCCAATTAGCAACCTAAGCTTGCAAAAGGAACCTAAGCCATCACCATTGAATCTAGGGGGGTACGATTTGTTCAGAAGGGGAGGAGAAATCTGAAGAAGTGGTTGTTCCTCTCTCCCTCTAATCTCACCTACCCATAGTTTCTCCTTTGAAATACTATTTTCATTAATTACAAGGATGGAAGAAGAATGTTCACTTTAGGCAGATCCCAAACCTCACAGCTTTGAACATCCTTTGATAGTTCTCAAGTTTGTCGAAGTTAGAGTGACTCTTAACATTTAAGAGGAATACTCATATATATATATATATATATATACACATATATTGGATTTACTTTATCTTTCACCAAAAGATAATCACTAACCCTTTTTACTTATTATTATGTTTCATAAAATGCTATTTGGGTTTTAATGTTTGTGTGCAGGCTAATAGTGGCCCAAAAAATAAAAAAAAAGGAACAAAGCCCATTGGCCCCATTCTACAGCAAAATAGGACCCAAGAGTGCTAATAGTACTGATGTTTTTATGCACAAACAAATTATTATTTTCTATATTTAAGATCGGGTTTGGGGATCGGATCGTAGGATCGGCATAAGTATTGTAAGATCCTACTTTTTAATTAAAAAAATATACTAAAAAATACTCATAATTATAATTCAAAACATGTATTAAAGAAACATTGAAAAAAAAAAGTATTTTTTTACACAAATTATTAAATTACTAATAAAAGGAAAAGTATCAAATTACAATTATATAAACAAAGTTCAAAGTTCAAAAGTTACCACTCACAAAATACCAAATTCTAAGTTAAACAACTCAAAGCATGTACAATTTCTCACATAAACAACTCAAACCAAACAGCATAATTAGTAAAATATGGTATGCATTTAATATTATTCGACATCTTTTTAAAAAGTATGTTTCAAAAATTCGGCATAAAAATATGAAAACGGTGAAAAATATGTATGTGCATAGCATATAATTTTTTTTAGATAAATACAATAATCTTTGCATCATGACATTTTAACTCTTACCAAGTGTGATATAATTATTGGAACATCCAAATATAGTCATGGTCACAAAACTAGCCATGATTATTATGAGTTATGTAGAATCAGGGTTGAAATCTTCATTCACCCTATTATTGAATCATAAAAATAAATAAAAAGTGAAAGTCTAAGGACAAAAAAAAAAAAAAAAAAAGCTACAATACTTTCATAACAGTCTTAGTTTTAGTTGTGGTGGGTTTGAATATAATATTTTATTATTTCATTTTATTTTATTTTGACCTATAGTGAGCTGACACTTCAACTATTATGACATTTTGTTGTATTTTTAGCACAACTCATAAAAAATGGATGTGTGGGTTTTTTTTTTTTTTTTTAACACACAAGCCCAAGTAGAAACAAGGATCCTAAGCCCAATACTTATTTTTTTAAAGGATTGGGCTTGGTTCACCGCTAGGAATGACAACGGGCTGGGTTCGGGCTGGGTTTTTGCATACCTGAACCCGATCCGCAGGCCTGGACCCTTGACCCAGACTCGGCCCGATTATTAAACGGATTTTTTTGCGGGGCCCAGACCCGCCCCATCGGGCCCCATGGCCAAACAACCAATCCCAAAAATCCATTCTTTTCAAATCTCCACAGCCATACCCAATTTTTTTTTTTTTTTTTTAAATCCCATTTTTCAATCCTCAAACCCAGAAATAACCAAACCAACGGAGGAGACTTCAGATCAAACAAAAAATAAATATAAAGAAGAAGATAAAAATAGAAATGGAGAGAGAAGAGAGTCTTGGCCCCGAGTTGGAGATCAGAGAGAAAGAGTTTGAGGTTTTCGGCCTTGGGTTTTAGATCTAGAGATAGAGGGAAGGGTGCTTAGGTTCAGCCATGGAGGCTCAACCTGGGGCTGGCTATTGAGTGAGAGAAAGAGACAGAGCTACCTCAGATGGTGGCTCGCGGTAGCGGCTTATGGTGGCATTAAGTGGGGACGGGACAACAGTGAACAGACCGGCGGTGACAGCTGGGGACGGGACTGGCGGTGAGAGGCAGAGAGCTTGGGCGGCGCCGCAGCAATGCTTGAGAGTGATTGTGTGAGTTGTGAGATTGAGAGTGAGTGTGTGAGCTGTGAGATTGAGAGTGAGTGACAGAGTGCTCTTGTGCGTGCTCTTGGGTGACTGAGTGAATGATAGAGAGATTGAGCGTGCTCATGTGTGAGGCGTGAGCTGAAATGAGAGGTGGGTAGGTTAGGGTTTACAATTATATATATATATAAGGGGTTTTTTGTAATTTCAGAGTAACTGGGTTTGGGTCCAGGTTCGGGCCGGGTTTTCAATAAAACCCGGACCCGACTCAGACTCAGTTCGGGTTATTTTTTTAAAACCCATACCCGACCCTATTCTTTATCAAACCGGGTAAAATCTGGCCCATTAGGGTCGGGCCGGGCTAGGTATCCATGGGTCGGATATAAATTGCCATCCCTATTCACCACAGCTAAATTAGGCTGATTTCGAATCAGGTGGTGCATAGAGCACGAATCCTACAACACATACATGCTAATAGACAAGAAATATATGCATTGAATAGCAAGAAACAGCAAAGGAACGAAATTGATCAAGAAGGAACATAAAATAAAGCGTTAGGGATCTTTAAATAATGCAAAATATTTTATTACTTTCTTGATTGTGTAATACACTATGCTCACTAGGACGTGTTACAAGGTCCAAATAAGTTCAAAAATTACAGACTTAGATGGCTCTTCAAGCCTCTAAGACTTGCAAAGTTTGTTTGAATCCAAGTGTATTCTTTAATGGCTATTTGAGGATACCAAACGGTATTTCCTTCCTTTTTCTCTCTTTTTTTGAATTCTGACAGAGTTTTCTCAATGATTTTTACTCTAATTCACTGTTGCTGAATGCCTTTCATTGTTGGCTGCTTCCCCTTTTATAGTGCCATCCTAGGGTTTCCGGGGTACCACTGATTCCCTCTATTTGTTCTTCTGGGTACCAGAACCAATGTTGTGTCAACAACATTGGTGGCTGGTCCCTTCCTCATTCTTCATTATTTCCTTCTTTTGAGATTTCCTCTTCAAAAGACCCCAGCTGACCTTCCCGTATTGGGGTGTCCTAGTGGGCTAACCTTTGGTCTTTCTTCTTTCAAGGCTTCTAGATTCCACCTTGTCAGACCCAACTTTAAGCTGCTTTTCCCTTTTTCATTTTTCCCAAGTGAGCTGATTCCTTCCTACCAGGCTGAAAGATACCCAGCCACATTCCCTTATGGTTCTTCTTCTTGGGTTCCTCGAGGTACCAGGCCTATACTCATGGGTTGTTGGTTCTTAAACCTTCTGACCCCCTTTCTGCATCATTGGGTGGTTGATAGGGACATATCTATTCTAGTTCCTTGTGTTTCTTGGTACCCACCCTGAGCTTTCTTAATCCCAACCTGGTTTTGCTACATGTCCCGAAGATCCCAGGCTCCTGGGAATCCCCAGGTATCCTGGCCCAGTTATTTTCCCGGGCTCCCCAGCGATTTTCTGACCTTTGAGGGCTAGGCTGGGCTTTTTTCCTTCCTTTATTTTATAGGGCCCGAAACTTGCCCATTCATGGATTTGGGTTCCTCCTTATGGACCCTTAATGAGTTTGGACCTCTCTTCTTTCTTATTGGAAGCCCAAATGCTTTATTTTTCCTAGGTTTCAATTCTTTACTTTGTTTTGGGCTTTGGTATAACATTGTGATTTTTTGGACCTCAACATTTAGCCCCCCGAGCTCGTGGGTTGCCTGCAGCCCACGCGTGAGTAGACAAGACTTCTTAATTTATGTGGGAATTCCTTCCTTGCTGTTTCAAATGATTTCAAGATCCCCTTTCTCCTTTCCTTGGAATCCTGCTTCCCCATGCTGCCCTTTGACATCCTGATTTTTTACGTGTTACACTTCCTTTTGTAATTTCTCTTCTTTGCACGGAACGTGGCAGTTAAGTGTCTGAGTAAAACTTCCCCATCCACTTTTTACGTTCCCCGTAACTCCATTAATAACTGCCAATAACTCTCTCTTATAAAAAATTAAATATTGGCAACTGGCGCGTCTTTCTATACATCGTCTTCTCCAATTGTCCCTACGCCATTATTGCCGTTACTTCAAACCATCTTTTCACTTCCAGAGATTTTGGGTCCGTTTGGTACATGTGTTTAAAAACTGAAAATTGTTGTTTAAAAATATTTGTGAAAGTACGTGTGGGTGAAAAAGTGTGTGAAAATACGTGTAATATTGTTTAAAAACTGAAAATTGTTGTTTGAAAACACAAAACAAACACCCTCTTTATTTTCAAACTTATCTTCTTCCTTCTAGCTTCCGTTTCTCTATCCCTTCTTCTCTGTCCTTCACTCCCTTAACTTTTCTATTTCCTATGGCATTGTCGTTCCATGACTTCTTCTTCCTCACGAAAAAGGAGGGAACGTACTCCCAGCCTTTCTGAAAGTGAAAGCCCTTCTGGGTCTGCACAGGGTGAAGTGAAGGAGGTTGTGGAGCACCCAGCCTTCCCTTTACAGGATCCCTAGTACACCCCTAGCTTGTTCTTCCCTCAGGTGTCCCACGGCGAAGCCCCTCCTTCCCCTCTATTGAAGTCTAAAAAATCATAACACCAAGGCCTAAAGAAATAGCACAATAGGCCAATCCCATGGAAAGTAATATTAAAAAGTTTGAGCCCACCACAAGGAAAGAGTATGGCAAGCCCAAAAGACTTGAAGCCCAAAATCCATGAAAGGACAAGCCTTAGAGCCCATGAAACAAAAGGGAAGAAAGAAAAAGGCCTGGCCCGCCAAGATCAGAGGATAAAAAGAAAGAGTCCAGAGGAACGGACTGGGCCGGGATCCCCAGAGGCTTCCAAAGGTTCGGGATCCTCGGGACACGCAGCATAGTTGAAGTGGGATTAAGACAACTCAAAAGGGGTGCCACGAAACACAAGAAACGAAGGGTAGATATGTCCTTCTCAAGCACCCAGTGACGCAGCAAAGAACCAGAAGGCTTGGAGAGCAACAACTCGTGAACAAAAGGCTGGTACCTCGGGGAACCCAGGAAGAAGAACCATAAGGGGAAGTAGCTAGGAAAGCCTTCAACCTGGCAGGGATGGATTCGGCTCACTTAGGAAAAATAACAAAAAGGGAAGGACAGCCAAAAGCTGAGTCTAAAAGGTAAGAAACCTTGAAAGAAGAGAGATTGAAGGTCAGCTCCCCAAGGACACCCCGGAATGGAAAGTCAGCAAGTGGCTTTTAGGGAAACAGCACCAAAAGAGGAAAACTATGAGAAATAGGGAAAGAACCAACCATCAGAATGGCTGGTATAACAGGGGCTCTTGTACCCAGGGAGCCAAGGGGGAGAATCAGTGGTACCCCAAACCCTAGAATGACACTATGAAAGGAGGGAAGCAGCCAACATTGGAGGGGCATTCAGTAATAAGGAATCATAACAGAATCATTGAGAAAACACTGTCTGAAACTCAAAGAAAGTAGAAAACAGCGCTCGGTATCCCAGAACAACCACTGTAGAATACACTTGGATTCAAAGGGATTCAAACTTTGCAAGTCTTAGAGGCTTAGATAGCCATCTAAGTCTGTAGTTTTTGAGCTTATTTGGACCTTCTAACACATCTTAGTGAGCACATTGTAATTCACAATTAAGAAAAATAATGAAATATTTCATACTAATTTGAGGATCTTTAACAATTATTTTGTGTGTTTCTTTATTACATTGTCTTCATTTACTATTTCTTGTTGTTCAAATACCTATATTCTTGCTTGCTAGTATGTATGTATTGTAAGATCCTTGCTCTATGCGCCACTTGGTTTGAAAAATAGCCCATTTAACTACGGTAAACCAAGCCCAGTCCTTTCAAACTACAACAACAAGGCCCAGGGTCCTCGCTTCAGCTTGGGCCTGGGCACTGTCCAAAAAGGGACCCTCACATTTTGGCGACTTCACTAGGGACTGGGTAAAAAATAGGGAAGAAGCAATCCCTTCGCAGAGCATGGCTCCAAGACCAAGGAACAGCAAAGGTTCCAATGCGCCACCTGCGGCCTCTGAGCCTGTGGGGGAAAATGAAGTGGCCTCCAGACATAGAGGCGAGGTGCCCCTAGTAGAATAGGAGGTCGTATCGAGACAAAGGCGCACAAGGCAGGAGCCAGACCCCGTGGCTCGAATGGCAGAAATGCTGAAGGATTTGCACTAAGAAATCCGCCTCCTCAAAGAGGGTAGGACACAGGAAATCAGGGACAATGTCCCCCCTATGGTCAACCAGGATAGAGCCCAACCAGAGGGAGGGTCAGCAGTAGGAGGGGGAGCCAACCCCCAATACCTGACGCTAGCAGATGTCAATGCCCTTTTGGAGCAGGAAAGGGAAAAACTCTCGAGGATCTCCAAGCAATTTTCTCAGGATCCCCCATTCTCACCAGAGCTCCTAGTCAAGCCATATCCCAAAGGATATGAACCCCTGAAGTTCCATCCTTTTGATGGAAGAAACAGAAGTGCTATGGAACACGTGAGTAGGTTTATTCACACTATGGGCCTTTACGCAAGGGACAGAAACTGTGTCTAAGGGAGTTTGCTAAGCCCCTAGTGGACAGAGCATATACATGGTACACCACGCTAAGGCCTGGGTCCATTAAGACCTGGGACGAAATGATGGAGAGGTTCTGTGCAAAGTATTACCCCGATGAGGACAAGGTCACCTTCCAAAGCCTTCAAATGGTAAGGCAAAGGCCTAGAGAGGATCCTGTTCAGTTCATCAAAAGATTTGAAAATGTTTCTCTAGACTGCTATGGAGACCTGCATATCCAACATGCTCTTTGATTACAAGCTCAACCTCGAAAATTTGTGCATCACTTAGTTTGCTGACCTGCTACTAAGAACTAGAAGGACAGCACAGACTATGAGAACAAAGAGGGTGCCAATACCCCAGGCCATGACAGCATCAGTGGGAGAGAAAAGGAAGAGGCCTGAAGGGAAGGTTTTTGAGGAACCACTAGTAATCCCATGTACTACAAAGGAATTGAACCATGTCTTGGACAAATGAATTAGAGATGGAATTGTTAGGCCATTTACCGTATCCAGGCCACCAACTGAGGAAGAAAGGAAGAATCCCTTGTTTTGCAGGATTCATAATTATGTCAAGCACTCCACCAAGGATTGCTGGACCCTCCGTAGGCTTTTTCACAAGAAGCTAAGAGAGGGAACCCTAGAGCTCACTCAAAAGGAGCCCGAAGTGCAGAGGAACCCCCTACTCAACCACAAAGGGAAGGGGGTAGTGGCTATAGTGATCCATGGGAACCCAGCATGTTAGGACATATGTGTTTCACTTGTTAGGAACATATGTCACTATTTTATGTAATTGACTTATCCTTTGACAAAACGCACTTTACTTGTATTTGGGTAGATCTAGGATGTGTTTAATACTTTAAGAAACTGTGTTTCAAGATCAAGTGTTGAAAACATGCAAATCTGTCCAAGAATCAAGTGAGAAAGTGTTGAATTTTAAAGCTCGATAGCTACTCGACACCTGGCTATCTGTCGAGCTCTTAGGCTGTTTCTTATCGCAATCTCGATAGCTTCTCAACACCTGGTCGATCGATCGAGATATCTCCTGTCCCCTTGACACCTGCTCAACACCTCCTCGATCGATCGAGATTTACTAAGCCTTACGAAATTCAGATTTTCATATCTGATTTTCAGCCCATGCTGACATGTATGTGTATGGTTTCTTTTCTCACAATCCTAGATATATATAAGGCTTGTTTTAGAGGTCGTCACATAAGAGAATACAAAGAAAATAGAAAGAGAATAAAAAGGAGAACATATGCAAAAGGTGACCGATGCCTTATTCTCTTTGAAAGAAGCTACTGCGTCTTTGTGCCTTAGGGTTTTGTAACCAAGTGCTTCTTGATCTTCATTGTTGATGAAGTGAAGAACTTTGCAACCAACATCTTCTTCAAGTTGGTGCTTAAGTCGCGTACTTGGATCCGGGCAATTGATTAGTCACGTACTGGATTTGTGCATCATCAAAGGGTGGTGTTCATATACTGAAGAGTTTAGAGGTTCTAAAGCGGTAGAAGGTTTTTGCTGTGAGTTCATCTACGGGGATTGTGGAATCTAGGGACAAAGGTTTTGTACTAGATCTGAAACTCCTTTTCATTATAGTGGATTTCTTTTCGGGAAGGTTTCCCCCTAGGTTTTTTACTGTGAAACTAGTTTGTTTCATTGGTTTTCCTGGGCCACCATATCTTGTCTTATTTACTTTTCCGCTGCATTCAATTATTGACATGATATTGATGTTTGTTTGTTTTAACAAGATTTATTCATAATAAACCTAATTAACAACTTGGGTTTAAAATTTGTTAATTCTATCAACCGGGGTCTAAATTTCCCAACAAGTGGTATCAGAGCCAAGGTCATAGGTTCGAGTCGTTGGAGTCGCATTGTGAGGGAGGGATTGTGAGGGATTTCACAATTTGCTTCAATACCAATGAGCTTGGTCGCGATCGAATGCTATAAAATATTTGTGCCCCCTCATCCTTCACCAATTGGTGGTTGGATGGATTGGTAAGGCACACAGTCTGACAAGTGGTATCAGAGCGGGTACACTCTGATTGGATTAATTTCCTGAGTGTGATCCTTGACCCCCGTTGTCATGGATCGTGGACAATCTCTTTTGATTCCTCATTTATTTGATGGCACTAATTATACGTACTGGAAAGTTCGTATGAAAGTCTTTTTGCAGACTCTAGGTGAACAGGTACGGCAAGCTGTTGAAGTTGGCTGGATTAAGCCAAAGGAAGCGAAGATGGATTGGGATGATGCAACAATCATAGTGGCAAATTTCAATAGTAGGGCCTTGAATGCTTTGTTTTGTGGAGTGACCAATGAAGAATTCAAGAAAATATCATCCACGGAAGTTGCCAAGGAAGCATGGACCATTCTTGAGACCACCTATGAAGGTATCAAGGCAGTAAAGACTGTGAAGTTTCAAAGACTCACTAGTAGCTTTGAAGAAATAAGGATGGAGGAGGATGAGACATTTGATGAGTTCTATGCTAAACTCAAGGATATTGTGAATTCTGCTTTCAACCTTGGAGAATGTATTGCAGAATCCAAAATTGTTAGTAAAATCCTTAGGTCCTTACCTGAAAGATTCCATGCCAAAATCACTGCCATTGAAGAAGCAAAGGAAATTGATCAAATTCCTTTGACTGAGCTTGTAGGTAACCTTCAAACCTATGAGATGGGATTAGGCTCAATGGGAAAAGGTGGAGAGAGTAAAAACTTGGCTCTTAAGAGTATAGAGGAAGAGATTGAGGACTTTGAAGATGAAGATGAAGGTGATGATGAGGATGAGGATCTAACCTTCATCACTGATGAGATTATCTAGCTTCTTCAATTTAGGAAAAAGGATAAGGGCAAACCTCCTAAGAAATCTAAATCCTCAAGGAAGGGCAAGAATGAGAAACCCCTTATCCAATGCCATGAGTGCAAAGGTTTTGGTCATATAAGGATAGAGTGCCCAAACTACCTCATGAATGAAAAGACCAAGGAGTCAAAAGATAAAGGGTTGGTTGCTACTTGGAGTGACACTGAAAATGACTCTTTTGATGAGTATGTGGGTGAATGTAGTCATATTATGGTCTTTGCTGCCTCAATCGATAAGGTGATTGTAGAAAGTGCTAGTGACAGTAAGGATTCTTCTAATCATGAAATACCTAAGAAGATGACCCTTCAGGAAGCCTATGATAAGCTATGCACTGAATTCATAAAATCTGAAAAGACTTCTCATCTTTGTAGAAAAGAGCTTAATGAGGTAAAAACTGAAAAAGCTGATTTATTAGTCAAACTAGATGAGACTACAAGGTTAGTTGAGACTCTTGTTGTGGAGAACACCTCATTAGAAGAGAAGGTCAAGAATCTTGAAGTTGAGCTTAGTCAAGCTAGAACTCAAATAGAGAGGATGTCTAGTGCAAAGCTTGATGAGGTCTTTAGTGCTCAAAAGCCTAGTTTTGATAAGACTGGATTAGGATATGCTGTTTCCTCCGGCCGCCCCTCTTCCATGGATTCTAGATCAAGGACTGTCTTTGTGCCTCAATTTGAGAAAGGTAATAAAGGTATGAAATCCAAAACTATTTTGGCTAATTCTAAATCCTTTGTTAGACCTCATGTTTGTTACCATTGTAGTATTTCTGGACACATTCGTCCTAATTGCTTTAAGTTGTATCCTCATAAGCAATTGTCCAAACGGTCACAGGTTTCCTCTCAAGGATCTACACCTTTGTTTGGAGAGTTATTAAAAGTTTTGAGTTTTTTAACTCAATTTCAGGAGAATTCTAATTCTTTTATGTCCTTTAGTAGACATACTAGGACACGTGCATTTTCATCTTCACGGCCAAAGACTCGTGCTATGTGGGTGAGAAAGGAGCCTAAGACTTAATTGTCTTTTCTGTTTGTCCTCTACTTTAATTCTTTCTATCTAAAGTAGGACGCTCTTTGCTTGATTTCTTATCTGCTTTTGAAATCATGCTTTCATGCATCTGCATCTTTCTATCATACCTTCTTGCATATGCATCTTTCTTTCTGCTTTCATATTGTTTGTCTGTTTTTGTTTGGTTGTTTAGTTTTTTTAAAAAAATTGAAAAATCAGAAAAATACAAAAAACTGTGTGTATATGTGTACATTGGTACTTGTGTACCTTGGATGGCCATTGAAACAAAGTTTTCTAAACTTTGTATCTCTTGTAGTTTAGATGGGCATCTCTATGCACAACTAAGCAAGTGAGCTTTGTGGCTCTTGTTTGTGATGAGTAAGATTAAGTTGTCTCTTGTACTTAAAACTCGTATCACTCTTTTTGACAAGAAGGATTAGAAAATCCTAAGAGAAATGCATAAATAACCATCTCACCACTGTTGCCCGCCAATCATGAATGACTTTTGTGTGCTTCGGCATAGCAAAATTGGAATGTCAAATGCTTAACATAATTGGGTATTTCTTTTCTATCTCTTATATGCCCATGCATGATTTGCTTAAAAAGAAAATATGCAAAGAAAAATCAAAAGCAAAAAGATCAAAAATGCTTTTAAATATGATTGCAAACGTGTATTCTAGGAGATGTGGGAGTTATAGGATGTACCTCGAAAGTGATAGTCCCCATCAAACAGTTATGATTTTGTGTGAGTTAAAGTGATTTTCTCATATCTCAAATCGTCATAACATGTTGACACATTTGCAATCTTGTGATGTTTTACACACACAACACGCAATATTCTTTGCTACTCTTGATACATGTGCAGGTACAATGTGATTTGGCCATCACAAGGTTTTACATGTGTTAATGTATGCTCACTAAACTGTCTTGACTTGTTTTTGAAATATAAAATTGGTTAGACTTGTTTAGTGTGTGTGTGTTTTGGGATCTATGTGCTTCACATTTTTCTTGTTGAGAGATTTGTTTTTCACATGTTTTGCATCCTTCTATTATCTTGTCATCCATAGCATCTTGTTTCATTACATTCATGCATTTTTATGGATTCTTTGTACCCCCTTGATCATCCTTGGTCATCTTTATGTTTCTCGGGTGAAGCTTTCCAGTTTCTTGTACCCTTTGTCAATCATGACAAAAAGGGGGAGAAATTGTGATGTGGTTTCTTATTTTAAGATTCTACATGTTAGGGGGAGAAATACATGCCTCTGTAAAGGGGAGATGTGTTTCATCTTGTTAGGGGGAGTGCTTACTTCCTTGTTCTTGTACACCGGTCTTGTGACCATGTTTATATACATTCTACTTATCTTCTTTATATGTTGATGTATGTTTCTTTCACCTACCTCTACATGTGTTGTTTCTTTTCTATCTTTATACACATGTTTCTACTTGTATACAATCTTATATTTCTGTTTCACACAAAGATGCTTTGATGAGTTTTGTTTAAAGTGTTTCAGAAATACAAGTTGTCAAAGTCTACTTGCCATAAACTCTCTTCTTGCAAAGTCTTTCAAGAGTTTATGTTAGGATAGATTTTATTGTATTCAACAAGTGAATATGAGTTGAGTGATTTATGACTTCTCTCATATGTTCATTTGTTTGTTGTGGTTTTGTCACGAATTGCCAAAGAAGGAGATTGTTAGGACATATGTGTTTCACTTGTTAGGAACATATGTCACTATTTTATGTAATTGGCTTATCCTTTGACAAAACGCATTTTACTTGTATTTAGGTAGATCTAGGATGTGTTTAATACTTCAAGAAACTGTGTTTCAAGATCAAGTGTTGAAGACATGCAAGTCTGTCCAAGAATCAAGTGAGAAAGTGCTGAATTTTAAAGCTCGATAGCTGCTCGACACCTCCTCAACACTTGGCTATCTGTCGAGCTCTTAAGTTGTTTCTTATCGCAATCTCGATAGCTTCTCGACAGCTAGTCGATCGATCGAGATATCTCCTGTCCCCTTGAAACCTGCTCGACACCTCCTTGATCAATCGAGATTTACTGAGCCTTACGAAAGTCAGATTTCCAGATCAAATTTTTGGCTCATGCTGACATGTATGTGTAGGGTTTCTTTTCGGCCCATCACATAAGAGAATACAAAGAGAATAAAAAGGAGAACATATGCAAAAGGTGACCAATGCCTTATTATCTCTGAAAGAAGCTACTGCGTCTTTACGCCTTAGGGTTTTGTAACCAAGTGCTTCTTGATCTTCATTGTTGATGAAGTGAAGAACTTTGCAACCAACATCTTCTTCAAGTTGGTGCTTAAGTCGCGTACTGGGATCCGCGCAAATGGTTAGTCACGTACTGGGATTCGTGCATCATCAAAGGGTGGCGTTCATATACTGAAGAGTTTAAAGGTTCTGAAGCGGTAGAAGGTTTCTGCTGTGAGTTCATTTACGAGGATTGTAGAGTCTAGGGACAAAGGTTTTGTACTAGATCTGAAACTCCTTTTCATTATAGTGGATTGCTTTTTGGGAAGGTTTCCCCCCAGGTTTTTTACTGTGAAACTAGTTTGTTTCATTGGTTTTCCTGGGTCATCATATCTTGTCTTATTTACTTTTCCATTGCATTCAATTATTGACATGATATTGATGTTTGTTTGTTTTAACTAGATTTATTCATAATAAACCTAATTAACAACTTGGGTTTAAAACTTGTTAATTCTATCAACCTGAGTCTAAATTTCCCAACACAGCAGAAGCAGAAGAATCTGAAGGATCCTTCCACCCAAGCACAGTCAGGACTCTCCAGAAGAACCCTAAGTTCAGGTTGCTATTCAACCAGTTGGGATTTGGGCTAAAGGCAAGAAGGGTGGCCACAGAGTCCCTCATGAGTATAGCAACAGATTCAGGAATGGAATGTTTCACAGCAGAATCCCATGCTAGTCGAGCTTACCTAGAGAAAACCAATGCAATAACCTTCACCGATGAGAACATCGAAGTTGAGCATCCAGACCACCGTAGACCCCTTTATCTAATGGCCACCATAAATGGTGTCCAAGTCAGAAGAGCATTAGTAGACAAAGGGACGTCACTCAACCTCATAGCCCTGAGTACCCTAAAAGTCGTGGGCCTAACTGGCAGGAGGATCCTGGGGACTCCCATGGAGATAACAGGATTTTGAGGATTAGCAGAATCTCCTGAAGGATGTGTGCAGCTGGCCTTAAGAGTAGGACCAATAGTGGCCCTGACAAGATTTCATGTGATCAATTCAGAGGTTTCCTACCATGTACTGTTGGGACACCCATGGCTCCATAAGCACCACCTTATTCCATCCACGTACCATCAATGTGTTAAAGGGAGATTGAATGGAAGACCCGTAAGGATCCCTGCCAACCATAACCCTTTCCGCCAAGGAGATGTAAACTTTGTGGAAACAATGTTCTATGATGAGTTAAAACCAGATGATGAGAGCCCCACGCTGGGGAAACTAGGAGCACCTATCTTGGAAGAAGAAGAAGGAGGGAGTACCTGTGACCTAAGAAACCTCTTGGAGAGAAAAAGGCAAAAGAGGGAGCCCAGCTCCTCAGGATCTCGGGAATGTATAGTGGTACGAAAACCCAGAGGAAGGTTGATTTATCGTTTATGAAGGATCCCAGAAGCCTGTTTTCATTAGTAGTCAGTTGACAGCACAAGAATATGAGCAATTAGTGGCCTTACTCAAGAAATACATGGATGTGTTCGTATGGACCTATGATAAGATGCCTGGTCTAGATCCCGGACTGGTGGTCCATTCTCTCAACGTAGACCTGGGAGTCAAGCTAGTAATCTAGCCAGCCAGGGTCTTTCACACCGATGTGGAAGCTCAGATAACTCAAGAAGCTGCTAGCAGCTGGTTATATCAAGCCCATCCAGCACCTTAAGTGGCTTTCCAACATAGTACCTGTGAAGAAAAAGAATGGCCAAATCCGTTGCTATATGGACTTTTACAATCTAAACAAGGCATGTCCAAAAGATGAGTTCCCTCTGCCTAATATTGACCTCATTGTGGATTTAGCTATAGGAAGTTCTATGTTTTCATTTATGGATGGGTATAATGGGTACAACCAAATCCGCATGGCTGCCAAAGATGCAGAAAAGACAGCATTCTGGACTCTAATTGGGAATTTTTATTACACTGTGATGCCCTTTGGCCTCAAAAATACAGGGGCCACATACTAGCGAACCATGACTGCTATCTTCCATGACATAATGCATAAAGAAATGGAAGACTATGTGGATGATATTGTGGTGAAATCAAAAACTAGGGCAGGACACCTTCAGATACTTGAACAAGTTTTTGAAAGGTGCAAGAAATACAAATTGTGCATGAACCCCATGAAGTGTGCCTTCAGGGTGTCTGCTGGAAAGTTTCTTGGGTTCCTAGTACATCACAGAGGCATAAGTGTAGATCCAGCAAAAGTCACAGCCATTGCAACAATGAAAAGGCCTACAACAGTAAGGGAGCTCAAAAGCTTCCTAGGGAGGGTCTCCTACATTAGGAGGTTTGTGCTAGGATTGGCTTCAGTCACAAGTGGTTTATCCAAACTATTGAAAAAAGGCGGCTAAGTTCACCTGGGAAACTGAGCAGCAAGAAGCCTTTCAAAGGATCCAGCAGATCATGAATCATCTTCCCACCCTCCAAGCACCAGTACGTGGGCGACCCCTGTTGCTATATTTAGCGTTAAACTCCCAGGCGATAGAAGTCCTGCTAGCACAAGAGGATGATAATGGGAATGAGCAACCTATTTACTACGTGAGCAGGACACTTAAGGACATTGAGACCAGGTACACCAGGATAGAAAGAGCTTGCCTAGTAGTCATCTACACATCCCAAAGGCTGAAGCGATATTTCTCATCTCACCAGATCCTTTTGGTGACTAAGTCACATCCCATAAAAGCACTCTTACATCAGCCCCTCCTGACGGGAAGGATAGCATAGTGGCTAGTCCTGCTCTCTCAATACGACAAAGGCATCAGGACCCCTAAGGCTGCATTGATGATTTCTCTAGATTTACATATGTGTATTTAATGAGAAATAAAAATGAATCATTTGACATGTTCAAACGTTATAAAACTGAAGTAGAAAATCAAAAGGATAGGAAAATAAAGATCTTACAAAGCGATAGAGGTGGTGAATATTTTCCTAACGATTTTTCTACATTTTGTGAGGAACATGGTATAATACACCAAAGTTCAACCCCTTATACACCCCAACAAAATGGTTTGGCTGAAAGGAAAAATAGAACTCTTGTAGACATGGTAAATGTCATGATCTTAAGTGCAGAACTCCCATTTAATTTATGGGGAGAGGCATTTATACTCAACCGTATATGATGGTTTAGATTGATTTTATTAGGTATGCATTTATTTGTTTAAAAGGGTTAGTATTTGTAGTTTGAGAATTAAAGAAAGAGATTGAATCACATTTTAATTCTCTATTATTGATTGAAAAAAAAAAAAAAAAGAGTCTTTGTTTCTCTATAATTTATAAGATCCTTCTGTAGTGGTGGCTATTTCAAGAGATGCTTTAAGTTCAAATCAATATATGTCAAATTGGCTAGCCAAAGCATCCGATGACTATAATTATGAAAAACAATAACTCAGCCCTCAAACAATGTTTGAATTTTGGCAGTGTTTAAATTTTCAATGTAGATTTAACAATGTTTCTTTCTTATTGTAATTTGTGATTTATGTTAATGATAATTCTAGGGTCCTCCAACTCATGAAAGTACGCAAGATTTATGTTTCTTTCTCATTGTGTTTCTTCCAACCCAGATGGATACAAGAGAGAAGTTTTGACGCTAAGGTTGACAGTCATAAGTGGAGAGATTCCTAATCCAATTAAATTTCTAATATATATATTCTCTTTGGATATGCTGATTTTTCATATTCTACATTGTTTTTGGGCGGTACTGGTAACTGGAAAGTTCAAAATGCTCATTTTCTTTTTTAGTAGCTTTAATTTTGTGCTTTCTCCGTCATATCTCTCTTCTGTTGTTGACCATTCAGTGAGGCCATTTATAAGTGAAATGAACCTTCTGTGTATTCTTGCTTTGCCAACACTATGTTAGTTCTTTCTTTTTTTTTGTGTATTACATCAATGTTGGTGTGTATCATATTTCTATGTTTCTTATTTTACTCATTGATTGTTTAGGGAAATATGATACCGAAACATTGAGCATGTGTGTGAATTTAATTAGTAATGTATATATGAAAAGTTGATTGTGTAATTTTCTTTTAGTGTTATTTGGAGCAGGAATTCCAGACCTTTAGTGTGGAGTACACCTAGAGGAGTGAGAACAAGTTCGCTGATGCACTAGCCACCCTGGGATCCTAAGTGCCATTCAAAGGGAAAGACACTCTAGTAAGAATAGGTAAGCAGGAACATTCCATCATAAGGATCCTCAAAAGGATGTTCCCTGAAGAACCTAAGCAGCAGGATTGGAGGAGTGAGGTTAAGGAGAAAATGAAAGAGGCAGGACCTAAAGGAAGTATCAAGGAACTGAGGGACTACACTCTGATGGAAGGAGAACTATATAGGAGGCTGCCTGGAGGGATCCTATCCAGGTGTGTCAATGAGAAGGAAGGAAAGCTGAGATTAGAAGAACTACATAGCCAGGCCTGTGGGGTTGCAGAAAAGATCAGCCTATACAGAAGGATGCAGCGCATGGGGTACTACTTGCCAAATATGAACAAAGAGGCAGCAACTATGCAGGAGAAGTGCCAAAAATGTCAACTTTCAATGGACAAGGAAGAGAGCTACGCCATATTTGTTACAGAAGATTGGAGAACTCCATTCATAAAGTACTTGGCTTAAGGGATCCTACCAATTGACATGACATTAGCCCGCCAGCTCAAGAAACTTGTAGTCAGGTACTTCTTACAAAACGAAATCCTATTCAAAAGGGGGTACAGCGGGGATCCCCTAAGATGCCTAGGGCCAAGGAAAGCCAGAGAAGTAGTCAGTGAAGTCCATTCCGGTGACTATGGAAGTCACCCAGGGAAAAGAAGACTCTACAAGCAATTGCCACTGTTAGGGTACTATTGGCCAACAATGAAAAAGGACTTCGAGGAACTAGTCAAAACGTGCCATGCCTGTCAAGTACTTGGAGATGCAATTCATACTCACCCAAATGTGCTGCAAGATATGACAACACCATGGCCTTTCCACACTTGGGGGCTTGATCTCATAGGGCCTATAAACCCTCCTTCCAATGGTTGCATATGGATCCTAGCGGCCACCGAGTACTTTACAAAATGGGTAGAAGCTATCCCTTTGAAAAAGGCCACTAGAGTAGCCATGCAAACTTCATTCAAGAACACATCATTACAAGGTTTGGGATCCCTAGGAGACTGATCAGTGACAATAGGACTCCGTTCATAAACAAAGACATGAAGAACTTGATTGTGGCGTATTACATCAAGCATGGAAGGTCCACATCATACTACCCACAAGGAAATGGCCAAGCTAAGGCCACCAATAGGGTGATGCTGAAGATCCTTAAAAAGATGAAGCATGAGTATAGGGGAAAATGGAGTGATCACTTGACAAATGTACTCTGGGCATACAGTAGCTCTGTGAAGACAGCCACAAGATTCTCACCATTCTCCCTAGTCTATGGGACAGAAGCCATCAGCCCTGTGGAGTTAGTTGTCCCTACGCCGAGGGTAGTGCTTGAAGAAAACCAGGAGGACACTGAGGACACAAACAATGAAAGGAGATTGACAGATCTAGAGGGGTTGGAGGAAGAAAGGGAAGTGGCTAGAAGGAGAAATCTGAGGTACCAGCAGGGGATGGCTAAGGCATATGCACAGGCAGTACACCCAAGGGCTTTCACTGAGGGGCAGCTGGTGTTGAGAACAGCAGAACATGTAAGAAGAAACCTCCTAGGACCCTCCAAATTTGCCCTAAAGTGGGAAGGACCTTACATCATCAGGGAAGCCCACGATAGTGGGTATTACTACCTCTCAAAGGAAGATGGGACAATCCTGGAAGATCCCATAAATAGGAAGTGGCTGAAACAGTACTATGCATAGAAATGGAGAGATCTCAGTACATCGAGACCCTTTTGCCAACTCTCCAATCTGCTAAGTGTTTCATCATTCTTTGCTTTTGTTATGAATTTTTGTTTAAGTAATTTTGTTTAGGAACCCAAGGTAGAAGGACATTCTGTGATCCTTACTATCTTTGATAATTTTTCTGTGTTCCTTAGATGGTAACTGTGCTTTGATTCAATGAAATCTCTTTTATTTCCTTTAAGTTACAGCTAAACTAAATATTGCAAAGTCCAAATGTAGGCAGACTTGAGGGGGGTACCTGGGCTAATGCAAAAAAAAAAAACTTTGACACATGACCCAGGACCCACACCACAATTAGTTCAAGATACATGGCCTGGGACCACATGCAAAAAGTAAGTGCCCGGGATACCTAGCCCAGTATCTGACAAAAGGGGACCTGCCTAGTTCATGATCTGGGACTTCAAAAAAAAAAAAAAAAAAAAAGCACCCAATATACCCAGTTCAGTACCTGCGCAGTAAGACAACCACCAGGGTACTTGATCCAAGACCTACAGTAAAACTTGTAGGGACCATGGCCCAAGACTCAATGTAAAAAAAAAAAAAAAAAGCAGTATACAAAAAGAGAAGAACAGATCCACATACTATTGAAAGTTAGAAGCAGTCTTTAAAAAAAAAACATATCCATGTCACAGAAAATAAGCCAGAAGTAGTGTTCAACAGAAAAAGATAAAGCTTATACAACCCAAATTGTTTGAAAAAAAATATACACATCTGAACTAGCTAAAAAAAAGAGCTAAGGAATAAGCCCGGCCAGCAAGGAACTGTCTGGAGAAATAGCAAGAACAGCTGAAGAAGAGAGAACTTTTTGCTTCTTAACCTTTAAGTCCTGCAAGATCTTGTGGGCACGAGCCAAAGCCTCCTCAGCAGCAACAATTTCAGCATCAAGATTCCTAGAGGCCTACCTCTGAAACAGCATATGGGCTAGTGAACGTAAATGCTCCAGCAAGAAGGATAGGTTGAACTTTGCTTCTATAAGATCCTGCACTACACCCCTCCATTCCAAAAGTCTTTCCTCAGATAAGGAGTCGAGAGAAGAGTTCCTCAAGGAAATTAGCACTGCACATAGCAACTCCATCAGGATGTTGCCCAAAAATACACCTCCCTTGAACCCACTGGTGAAATCTGCATGGATCTTGAACAACCCTTCTAGTAATGGCAGACCTTCCACAGGCATAGAGAAGCGCAAAAAGTTACCATAAGGAGGCCCAAAGCGATAAAAATGGCTTACAGGGAGGCTATTGAACTCCAAAAGATCAAAACGGGCCAGGAAAGTAGAGAGCCCTGAGTCAGGATCTGAAACAGTCACCTCTAGAGCCTCCCCCATTGTTGTATCTCCACTCATAGGGATTAAGGAGCTTTCAACCCTCTGGATAGTTTGGGGGGTCCTTGCTTGAAATTCCACAACTTGAGCAGACTCCACAGCTACCTCAGGAACTACAGGTTCAGGACCTTTGACACCTATGACAACACCTGCAAAGCAGACATAGTTCAAAGGAGGAAAGAGCCAGGAAAGAAAGGTAAAGTAAAAAAAAATAATAATAATAATAAAAAATAAAAAAAAATAAAAAAATAAAAAAACCAATATCAGCTTCCTATGGTGGAGCTTCCTCCTCTTGCTCCTCTGATTTCTTGAAGGACTTTGTGAAAGAACACACAGCACTATGAAGAAAGGGTGAGGAAACCTTGGCAAAATGGCTAAAGGAAGGTAAGGATACTGGGGGCTTCGCCATAGAAGGAAAAGGCAAGGGAAGAGCATAGAAAGGAGGAAAGAAGAGGAAGCACAATAAAGGTGAACAGCATGCACCTTCAAAACCCTCAGATTCCAAAGAAGAGGCAGCCTTAGAGGCAGATCTCACACTGGTTTGACCTAAAAGGGGAAGAGGAAATGGGAACTTTCAAAAAGAAAGAGATACAATAAGGTAAGATCAAGCATTCTTATAAAGGGTGAATGGGGCTCACCTGCTTGTATGGATGGAGACGCGCCCCCCAAGGGTTCTTTGCTTAACACAGGTTCAGGTGACATAGTTTTGATGGGATTGAATGTCTGCTCGAGCTGGGGATCTTGGGAAACAGGGGGCTGGGGAGTTTCAAGATCTTGAGCAACCAAGGGAACAAATTGCAGAATAGGCTGGACACTCTGCATTGGCTAGCTAACCTCCTCAGTTATACCACCACTAGGGGGCTCCTCTTCCACACCTGGTAAAACAACAGAGGGAGCAGCAATCACTCTTCCCCCGGAGTCCCACCAGTCGTGGGAGGAGGTACCTCCACCTGCAAAAGGAAAAGAATGCATAAGTACACAGTACCAAAAAAAGGGTGGAAACAAACAGAAAGAGGCACAAATAAAAGAGAGCCATACCACATCATTACCAGACGATTGACTCCTCCCTTTCTTGGGGTCTGACTTGCGCTTGGACTGCAAGGAATGAATAATCACTCATCAGTTAAAAAGAGGAAAGGAAGGACACTGCAACAACAATAATAAGCTACTGCAAAACATAAGAGAGAAGAAGAAAAGAGGCCTTGCCCTTCTCTCTCTCTCTACAGAGTCTCCAATGGTCTTTTGCTTACTATGGGTATGCCTAGAGGGTCTTAAGGGAGACTAGGGTGCAAAATCAAAGGACCCTAAAGAACCCTGGGCTGAAGAACTCACAAAACCTGAGAGAGAGAAGACTCTACCTTAGTCTTCACTCGAGTCTTGGGAAGTAAAGGATGCCCAACTTCCTTTCCCACTGTAGGGGAGCTTACTCTCCCGGGTTCCTCAGCAATTACTAACTGCTTCTGAGATTTTGTAGTCTTTCTCTTCTTGGTCTCAGATCCAGCCTCAGTACCCTCAACACCCTCTTCAAGCTCGACTTGCTTAACCTTTTCCTGCTTAATCTTCTTCTCTGTACCTTTGCCAATGGGAGTGGCAGCACCAATTGCCTCTACTGCCCTTCTTTTAATTGGCACGCCAGAGGAGGCACCAACAATAAGATCACATCCCGACCAAGTCTTTGGAAAATCTTATGCATAACACACCCAACTGCCCCTAGAAGCATGCCACTCCGTGAACCCTGTCTTGTTGCTTATAGCAGCAAATACAATACCAGCAATGGGGAGGGATAGGCGCCTGTTGGATGTAGGAGCAGAAAGAATATCAGGATTGGGAACTCTCTCAATCTTGCCGGAACCAACATAATCAATAAAAGATTTTTGAACTCTTCTCTAGTAGCCTGCAAAACCACTGGAAGTAAAGACTCCCCTCTGAGAGTTGGGCACGACAAATTAAGGACTTCTCCGTGACCAATAAGAGAAAGCTTGGAGCCTCAAGAACGGGTCCAAAGAAGGGAGAGAAGGCACTACATCCTTAAACACTGGCGGGATATCCTAATCAAAATCGAATTGCTGGAGTACCCGGTGTGCTAAGTAATGGGTGTACCTGAGGCCACTGGAGGAGGGAATTGGAAGCCATAAGGGACTAACACAAGCCAAGTAGGCCAAATTTCCTTCATCACCAGGACAAAGGTCAAAAGTATTTCCTAGAGAATTAAGAAAAGAAGCCAATACAGAGTCACAGGCAAACCCGGGGCTGAACTCCAGGGGAGAACGCCAACGTAAATGCCCTGCTTGTTCAAATAACTCAATCAAATTAAGGCCGCCACCTTTCAAACTAGCCCAACGAAAGATAATGGGGTGGCTATCAGTGGAGCTACCGCACAGACCTTTAATTACATTAGGGGATCCCTGGAACTTGTCTTTCACAAACTTCAAATTTCTGCACTTTGCTAAAGTAACTGAAGAACGGTCCCACGTGAATACCTGGAGAATGGCACAATGGAGGGACGAGGTGATCGCGTAGCAAGAGTCGCCTTCAACTTTTTCTCCATGAAGCAGATCCAATTGAGAATAAACATGGCCCAAGAACATGGGGGCTAGAGGATACTGAGCACCTCGGGCCAATTCGATTGCCAATAGGAAGAAAGTGGACTTAATCCCGTACCGGGGTACTCGCTGAACAAAAACTTGCTGAGCCAGAGTGCTAGGAGCCCGGCTCACCTGACTTCCTTGTCTTTCTCTCGCAAAAGATTCATAACCCACCTGCCCATCTTGGCTGGTTTCCCACCAGGGGAAGCAGTACGTCCACCAAAATGGCTGAATAATTTGTCTTCCATCATGAGATCCTCGTCGGAAAGACTGATGTCGAAAGGGTTCTCATCTCCAAACACGGGGAGGAGGAGGTTATTAACCACATCCTCCAAGGTAATCGTGAGCTCACCAACAGAGAAGAAGAATGCATGAAGGGAGGGACACCAACGATGTACCAAGTGCCTGAGACCTTTAGCGTCTTTGAAACCCTCAAGATTCCTAGAAATCGCCACTGCATTCAGAACCCCGACGCACTCCAGACAGCCCATAAATTCCTCGTCAAAAAGTTCCCTGTCCACCCAAATGGGCCAACCAGTGATCTTCCCAGGAACGAAATTGAAGAAAATGGGAACCGCCTCCCAAGATCCTCGTCTAATCTAAAGATCTGAAATCTCTCTTGGGTCTGGGACCTGAGCAGAAATGGCGAAACCTGCCTAACCGGAAAATACCCAAGTGTGAGGGGACGAAGGGGCCTCACCATGGGACACCAAAGGAAAGGGAGAGCCGGGCACTCCATGACCCCCTGTGACTCACCTTGTGCAGAACCAGAAGAACTCTCGCCCTCAAAGGGGCTAGGAGTATGCTCCCTCCTTTTTCGAGAGGAAGAGGAAGCCATAGAGCAGCAAGTACACTAGAAATAGGAAAGTTGAGAGAATAAAGAACCTGGGAATGGAAAACAAAGAAGCAAATTAACCGAGAGGAAGGAGATAAGCTTGAGAATGGAAGACTCTGGGAAGTAAAAGAAAAAATATGAAATGATTGCAATAATGGCACCAAAACCGGTTGGAGAAGACGATGTATGGAAAGACGCGCCAGTTGCCAAAATTTAATTTCAAAGAAGAGAGTTATTAGCAGTTATTACTGGGAGTTACGGGAAACGTAAAAAGTGGGTAGAGGAAGTTTTCACTCCAAAATTCAACTGTCACGTCCCGTGCAAAAAGGAGTTACAAAAGAAGGGAGCGCAACATGCAAAGAAGACCAGGATACCCAAAAGCAATGGGAAAGTTAGGATCTTGAAGGAAGGTAAAGGGGAACCCCGAGGATAATTAAAATAGTGAAGAGGGAAGTCCTACAAAAACTAAAATTCTAAATTACTCACGCGTGGGCTGCAGGCAACCCACGAGCTCGGGGGGCTAAATGTTGAGGTCTAAAAAATCATAACACCAAGGCCTAGAGAAATAGCACAATGGGCCAATCCCATGGCAAGCCCAAAAGACTTGAAGCCTAAAATCCATGAAGGGACAAGCCTTAGAGCCCATGAAACAAAGGGAAGAAAGAAAAAGGCCCATCCCGCCAAGATCAGGATCCTCAGGACGCGCAACACAGTTGAAGTGGGATTAAGACAACTCAAAATGGGTGCCACGAAACACAAGAAACGAAGGGCAGATATGTACTTCTCAAGCACCCAGTGATGTAGCAAAGAACCAGAAGGCTTGGAAAGCAACAACTTGTGAACAAAAGGCTAGTACCTCGGGGAACCCAGGAAGAAGAACCATAAAGGGAAGTAGCTGGGAAAACCTTCAACTTGGCAGGGATGGATTCAGCTCACTTAGGAAAAATAACAAAAAGGGAAGGACAGCCAAAAGCTGAGTCTAAAAGGTAAGAAGCCTTGAAAGAAGAGAGATTGAAGGTCAGCTCCCCAAGGACACCCCGAAATGGAAAGTCAGCAAGTGGCTTTTAGGGAAACAACACCAAAAGAGGAAAACTATGAGAAATAGGGAAAGAACCAACCATCAAAATGGCTGGCATAACAGGGGCTCTGGTACCCAGGGAGCCAAGGGGGAGAATCAATGGTACCCCGAACCCTAGAATGACACTATAAAAGAAGGGAAGCAGCCAACATTGGAGGGACATTCAGCAATAAGAAATCATAACAGAATCATTGAGAAAACATTGTCTAAAACTCAAAGAAAGTAGAAAAACAGCGCCCGGTATCCCAGAACATCCACTATAGAATATACTTGGATTCAGACGGATTCAAACTTTGCAAGTCTTAAAGGCTTAGATAGGCATCTAAGTCTGTAATTTTTGAGCTTATTTGGACCTTGTAACACATCTTAGTGAGCACATTGTAATTCACAATTAAGAAAAATAATGAAATATTTTATACTAATTTGAGGATCTTTAACAATTATTTTGTGTGTTTCTTTATTACATTGTCTTCCTTTACTGTTTCTTGCTATTCATATACCTATATTCTTGCTTGCTAGTATGTACGTATTGTAGGATCCTTGCTCTGTGCGCCACTTGGTTTGAAAAACAGCCCATTTTGCTGCAATAAACCAAGCCCAGTCCCTTCAAACTACAACAACAAGGCCTAAGGTCCTTGCTTCAGCTTGGGCCTAGGCACTGTCCAAAAAGGGACCCTCACACCCTTATACCTGGGTGTTTTTTAGCCAGTCTGGGTTTGCTAGTTCTACCTAGGCTCCAGATCCGAGGGAAATTTTAGACCTTCAGATTAGGCGAGGATCCCACGAGGCGGTTCCCATCTTTTTCGACTTCGTCCCGGGGAAGATTACTAGTTAGTCCAGTTGGGTGGAGACAGAGCTTTCTGATGGTAAATTTGTCAGTTGCTTGGGGCGCGCAGGGATCCTGAAATCAGTAGCAATTTCCAAGAATCTTGAAGCTTTTAAGGACGCCAAGGGCCTTAGACACTTAATGCGCCGCTGGTGTCCTTCTCTCCACACTTTCTTCTTTTTTGTTGGTAAGCTCACCATCACTTTGGAGAATGTGGTTAATAATTTTCTCCTCCCAGTGTTTGGTGATGAGAATCCCTTTGATATCAGCCTTTTCAGTGAGGATCTCGAGGTTGAAGACAAGCTTTTTAGTCACTTCGGCGGGCGTACGGCCTCTCCCGGGGGGAAACCGGCCAAAATGGGTAAGTGGGTCTTGAACCTTTCTGGAGAGAAAAACAAGGCAGTTAGGCAAGGTAGGTTCCTGACACTCTGGCTCAATAAGTTTTTATTCAGTGAGTTCCCTAGATACGGGATTAAGTCTATTTTCTTTCCTCTGGCAATCAAGTTGGCCCGGGGTGCTCAGTATCCTTTAGCCCCCATGTTCTTAGGCCATGTTTAGTCTCAATTGGATCTGCTTCATGGGGATGAGGTTGAGGGCAACTCCTGCTATACTATCACTTCTTCCTTCCACTGTGCTATCCTTCAGGGGTTCATGTGGGATTGGTCTTCCGTCACTTTGGCTAAGTGTAGGAATTTAAAGTATATGAAGGATAAGTTCCAGGGATACCCAGACGTGATCAAAGGGCTGTGTGGCAATTCTACTGACAGTCATCCTATCATTTTTCGCTGGTCTAATTTGAAGGGGGGCAACCTCAATTTGGTGGAATTGTTTGATCAAGCAAGGCATTTAAGTTGGCATTCTCCCCGAGAGTTCAGTCCTGGGTTCGCCTGTGATTCTATGTTGGCTTCTTTCCTTAACTCCCCAAGGAATACCTTTGATTTGCGTCGGGGAGATGAGGGCAGTTTGGCATACTTAGCTTACATCAGCCCCTCGTGGCTTCCAGTACCTTCATCAAGTGGTCCAACGTTCACTCACTATTCAGCACACTTGGTACTTAGACAATTTGGTTTTGATCAGGACATCCCGCCGGTATTCAAGGAGGTAGTGCCTTCTCTCCCTTCCCTGGATCCGTTTCTAAGGTCCTAGGCTTTTTCTTACTGGTCACGGAGGAGCCCTCAATTTGTGGTGCCAAACTCCCAGCGAGGAGTCTTTGCTTCCAGTAGCTTTGCTGGTTATTGGAGAAGAGTTCAGAAGTCCTTCTTAAATTTTGTTGGTTTCGGTAAGATTGGGAGGACTCTTGATCCTACTCTTTTCTCTACTCATACCTTTAACAAGCGTTTGGCACTCCCCACTGCTGGCATTGTGTCTGCTGCCATAAGTAGCAAAACAGGATTTGTGGAGTGGCATGCCTCTAGGGGTGGTTGGGTATGTCATACGAATGATTTTCCTGATGCTTAGTCAGGGTGTGACCTTATTGTGGGTGCTTCTTCTGGTGTGCCAATCAAGAGAGGGGTGGTAGAGGTAATTGGTGCTGCCACTCCTGTGGGCAAAGGTAGGGAGAAGAAAATCAAATAGGAAGTTGTCAAAAGAGCTAAGATTGAGGAAAGCGTTGAGGGTACTGAGGCTGGCCCTGAGACTAAGAAGAGGAAAACTACTAAGTCTCGCAAGCAGCTAGTTATTTTTGAGGAGCTTAAGAGAGTGGACCCCTCTACAGTTGGAAAGGAAGTTGGCCATCCTTTAATCCCAAAGAACAGAGTGAAAACTAAGGTAGAGTCTTCTATCTTTCAGGTTCCTGTGAGTTCCTCAGCCCATGGTTCTTCGGGGTTTGACATCACACTCGTCTCCCTTAAGACCCTTTGGGCGTACCCGTAGTAGACAAAAGACTATTAAAGAATCTGTAGAGAGAGAGAGAAGGGCAAGGCCTCTTTCCTTCTTCTCTCTTTCTTTTTTTTGCATCTGGCCATCTTGGCTTGCTGTTCTTGTTGTGTCTCACTTTTCTCTTTTCTTTAACTGATGAATGGTCACTCCTTTTTTTTTGTAGTCTAAGCGCAAATCAAACCCCAATGGAGGTAAAAGCCAATCCTCTGGTGATGATGTGGTATGACCCTCTTTCACTTGTGCCCTTTTATTGTTTGCTTTCTTTCCCTTTTCTAGTGCTGCGTACATATATTTATTTATTTATTTATTTTATGTCTGCCACATACTCCTTCTTGCTCCTCTTTTCTTTTGCAGGTCAAGGTGCCTCCTCCTGCAGCTGGTGGTGCCTTAGTGAAAGAAGTTATGGTAGCTCAGCCTGCTGCTGCCTTAAGTGTGGATAAGGAGCCCCCTAGTGGTGGCATAGTTGAGGAAGCTAGGCAGGTAGTGAAGGATGCCTAGCCCATTTCACCTTCTGCTTTCTTGGCCGTCTAAGACCCTGAAACTTTTCAGCCTCCTGTCCCCTAAGAGCCTAAGCCCGTGCAAACCCCTAGTCCAACTAAAACTGTGACACTTGAGCCCACTACTAAGTTTGCGTTGGGCAAGGAGTCTTTAGGAGGTGCGTCCTTATCTACTCGAGCAGGTAAGCCTCATCCATTCTTTATTAGCACCTATTCTTATTTCCCTTATCCTTTCTTCCTAAAGGTTCTTGTTCCTTTTCCCCTTTGTTTCTTTTAGGTCAAACCAGCGCCCAATCTGCCCTTGAAGCTGCTCCTTCCTTGGAGTCAGAGGCTTCTGAAGGTGTGTACTACCCGCCATCATTATTCTTCTCCCCTTTTCAGTTCTTTTTTTTTTCTTTCTTTCTATACTTCTTTTATGGCGAGTCCCCCGGTGTCCCTCCCTTCCTTTAGCACTTTTGCCAAGGTTTCTTCACCTTTCTTTCAACGTACTTTATGCCCTTTCACAGAGTCTTCTGAAAGGTCAGAAAGGCGGGAGGAGGAGCTTTCGTTGATGGTTGAAGTGGCTGCCTAAGCTCAAAAGGAAGCTCTACCACAGGGGAATGGTACTGGTTTTTTTTTTTCCTTCTATCTTTACTCCTTCCTTTCTCTCTCCCCCTTTTTTTGACTCTGTTTGCTTTCACAGGTGCTGACACAGGTGCTAAGGATCCTAAGCCTGCAGTTACTAAAGAAGCTAAGGAACCTGTTCCCACTGTCTAGGTTGTTGAAGCTCAGACAGGGATTCCCCAGACTATTCAAAGGGTTGGAAGTCCTCCAGCTCCTAAAGGTGGAGACACAACAATAAAGGAGGCCCCCGAGATGGCTATCTCAAATCCTAGCTCAAGGCTCCTTGCTTTTCTGGCCCACTTTGATTCTCTAGAGTTCAACAGTCTTCCTACAAGCCACTTCCATCGCTTTGGGCCTCCCTTTGGTAGCTTCATGCACTTCTCTGTGCCTGTTGAGGGCTTGCCACTCTTGGAGGGGCTACTCAAAGCCCATGGGGACTTCACCAGTGGGTTCAGGGGAATCGTATTCTTGGGCAACATCCTGATGGAGCTCTTGTGCGCCGTGCTGATTTCTCTGAGGGACTCCTCTCCTGATTCCCTCTCCGAGGAGAGACTTTTGGAGTGGAGATGAGTGGTGCAGGATCTTATGGAAGTCAAGTTCAATTTGTCTTTTTTGCTGGATTACCTGTGGTCCTTAGCTTACATGCTGTTCTAGAGGAAGGTTTCTAAGGACCTTGACATTGAGATTGCTGCTGCTGAGGAGGCCCTGGCTCGTGCTCACAAGGCATTGCAAGATCTGAAAGTTAAGAAGTAGCTAGTTCTTTCTTCATCAACTGTTCCTGCAATTTCCTCAGGAGGCTCTTTGCTGACCGACCTTATTCCTTAGTTCCTCTTTCTTTTTCTTTCTTTGAATAACTCAGGGTGTATAAGTTTATTTCCTCCATTGTTTTGTTTTTTTCAGACAATTCGAGGTGTTTAAATTTTTTTTTTTAAAGTAGCTACTTCTGACTGCTTTCTTTATGATATATATGGATCTGTGCTTTATGCATTTTTTTTTCTTTCTGTTTTCTCTCTCTCTCTCTCTCTCTCTCTCTTGTTTTTTTTTTGTATTGAGTCTTGGACCATGGCTCCTACAAATTCTTGTGGTAGGTCTTGGAATAGGTACCCTTGTGGTTGTGTTCCTGCGCAGGTACTAAGCTAGGTACATTGGATGCTGTATTATTCTTTTTTTTTTCCAAGTCCTAGGTCATGAACCAGGAGGACCTATTTTAGGGGAAGTACTAGGCTGGGTACCCCGGGGCACTCATTCTTGCTCGAAGTCCCAGACCATGTACTTGGACTGATTGTGGTGTGAGTCCTAGGTCATGCGTTAAGATTTCATCCTTCTTCCTTTTTTTTTTTTTTTTTTTTTTGCGCTAACCCAGGTACCTCTCCTAGAGTTGGCCACATTTGGGCTGAGCCATGTAATATTATGCAATCATACATCTTACTTGAAGCTCCATTTTTTTTTGAAAAGATTCCATCACAGTTACTAAGATAAGGAACATAGGATAATTGTCAAAAAGATAGTAAGGATCTTAGAGTGTCCTTCTATCATGGATTCTAAAAAAAGATGACTACATAAAGTTCTTTGCAAAAAACAACATGGCAAAACACAGAGAGTGAGGATTTTCAGTATCACCCAGAGTACATCTGTCAGGTGGGCACTCCATTTTCCCCCATACTCATGTTTCATTTTCTTGAGGATTTTCAATATCACCCTTTTGGTAGCCTCGGCCTAGCCATTTCCTTGTGGATAATATGGTGTGGACCTCCCATGCTTGATGTGATACGCCTCGGTCAGGTCCCTCATATGCTTATTTATGAATGGTGTACCATTGTCACTGATCAGTCTCCTTGGGATCCTAAAGCGTGTAATGATATGTTCTCGGATGAAGTTTGCCACGGCTGTTCCGGTGGCCTTCTTCAAAGGGATGGCTTCTACCCATTTTGTAAAATATTTGGTGGTTGCTAAGATCCATATATGGCCATTAGAATGGGGATTTATGGGTCCTATAAGATCGAGCCCCCAAGTATGGAAAGGCCATGGTGTGGTCATATCTTGCAGCACATCTGGGTGAGTATGTATTGCATCTCTAAGTACTTGGCATGCATGACACATTTTAACCAGCTTCTTGGAGTTCTTTTTCATTGTAGGCCAATAGTGCCCCAACTACAACAACTGCCTGTAAAGCCTTCTTTTCCCTGGGTAACTTCTACAATCACCGGAGTGGACTTCTCTGACTGCTTCTCTGGCCTCCCAAGGCCCCAGGCATCTTAGGGGATCCCCGCCGTACCCCTTTTTAAACAAGATTCCATTTTGCAAGAAGTATCTAAAGGCAAGTTTCTTGAGCTAGTGAGCCAGTGTCCTGTCAGTTGGTAGGATCCCTTGAGCCAAGTATTCCATAAATGGGGTCCTCCAATCTTCTGTCACGAATACGGCATAACTTTCTTCTTTGTCCATTGAAAGTCGACACTTTTGACATTCCTCCTGTACAATTGTAGCCTCTTTGTTCATATTTGGCCAGTAATACCCCATGCGCTGCATCCTTTTGTATAGGCTGATTTTTTCTGCAATCCCACAAACCTGGCTGTACAGTTCTTCTAATCTCAGCTTCCCTTCTTTTTCATTGATACATTTGGACAGGATCCCTCCGGGCAGCCTCCTGTACAACTCTCCTTCTATCAAAGGGTAATCTTTTAGTTCCTTGATACTTCCTTCATGCCCCAACTTTCCTATCTTTCCTTTTACCTCATCTCTCCAATCTTTCTGTTTTGATTCTTCAAGGAACATCCTTTTGAGGATCCCTATGATGGAATGTTCCTGCTTGCTTACCTTTATCAAAGTACTTTTTCCTTTAAATGGTATCTGGGATCCTAGGGTGGCTAGTGCATCAGCAAACTTGTTTTCGCTTCTTTGGGTGTATTCCACACTGAAGGTTTGGAATTTTTTGCTCCAACTTCTGTGCCCAAGTTCTGTAGGCTGCCAAACTTTGTTCTCTTAGTGCAAAGTCACCCTTTACTTGGGAGACTACGAGGTTGGAGTCTCCCAAAACCTTCATATGTTTTACCCCTATGCTGAGTGCTATGTCCAGTCCAGTCAAGGTATGCCTCGTACTTAGCAGCATTATTTGAACAGAGAAACTCAAGCTTGAAGGATAATGGCATGGTATCCCCATCTTCGCAACTTAACACAATTCCCAAGCCATTTGAAGTTGTCGTTGCTGACCCGTCAAATCTCATGGTCCATTTTTTTCCTGAGAGTTCTACTACTTCCACCTCTCCGGGGATCTCCTTGCTTAGTGATCACTCTTCTTCCCCTAGGAACTGGGCTAGCAGATTTGCTATGGCTTGGCTTTTGACAGCCTTGGGGGTCCTCAGACCGATGTCATATTGAGAGAGCAAAACCAGCCACTGTGCTATTCTTCCCTTTAGGAGAGGCTGGTGAAGGAGTGCTTTTATGGGATGAGACTTGGTCACTAGGAGGATCTGGTGGGCTGAGAAGTACCGTTTTAGCCTTTGGGATCCATACATAACCACCAGACATGCCCTTTCTATCCTGGGGTACCTGGTCTTTGTATCTTTTAGTGTCCTGCTCACATAATAAATGGGTTGCTCATTCCCATCATCATCTTCCTATGCTAGCAGGGCTCCTATAGCTTGGGAATTTGATGCTAAATATAGTAACAAGGGTCGCCCACGTACTGGTGCTTGTAAGGTAGGCAGATGGTTCATAATCTGCTAGATCCTCTAAAAGGCTTTCTGCTGTTCAGTTCCCCAAGTGAACTCAACCCTCTTTTTCAGCTATTTGGATAATTCACTTGTGACCGAAGCCAGTCCTGGCACAAACCTCCTGATGTAAGAGACCCTCCCCAGGAAACTTTTGAGCTTTAACCGTTTTTGGCCTCCTCATTGTTGCAATTGTTGTGGCCTTGGCTGGATCCACACTTATGCCTTTGCGATGTATTAGGAACCCAAGAAATTTTCCAGCAGACACTCCAAAGGCACACTTCATGGGGTTCATGCGTAGTTTGTACTTCCTGTACCTTTCAAAAACTTGTTCAAGCACCTAGAAGTGTCCTGCCCTAGTCTTAGACTTTACCACGATGTCATCCACATAATCGTCCATTTCCCTAAGCATCATATCATGGAAGATGGCTATCATGGTTTGTTGGTACATGGCTCCCGCATTCTTAAGGCCAAAGGGCATCACAATGTAATAGAAATTCCTGATCGGGGTCCTGAATGCTGTCTTATCTACATCTCTAGCAGCCATGCGAATTTGGTTATACCCACTATATCCATCTATAAATAAAAACATAGAGTTTCCCGCAGCTGAATCTACAAGGAGATCAATATTAGGCAGGGGGAATTCATCTTTTGGACATGCCTTGTTCAGATTGTGAAAATCCACACAACACCGGATTTGGCCATTCTTTTTCTTCATAGGTACTATGTTGGAGAGCCATTTAGGATGCTGGATTGGCTTGATGAACCCAGCTGCCAGTAGCTTCTTGACTTCCTGAGTTATTTGAGCCTCTATGTCAGTGTGAAAGACCTTGGCTGGTTGAACTACTGGCTTAACTCCTGGGTTCATGTTGAGAGAATGGACTACTAGTCCTAGGTCCAAGCCAGGCATCGCATTGTATGTCCATGCGAATACATCCACATACCTCCTGAGTAATGCTACTAATTGTTCTTTTTCTTGTGTTGTTAACTGACTGCTAATGAAGACAGGTTTCAGGGATCCTAGACCAGCCCCCAAGTTTACTTCTTCCAATTCCTCTTCAGACTGGATTTGAGCTTCCTTGTCTAGATCCTCTAGGATTTCTTCTTGAACCATCATACAATCTGGCAGTTCGGGACCCTCCTGCATAATGCATTCAAGCCCCGCGTACCTTTATAAACGATATATTAGCCTTCCTCCGGGCTCCCGCACCACTACACATTCCCAGGATCCTGAGGAGCTAGTCTCCTTCTTTTGCCTTTTTCTGTCCAAGAGGTTCCTTAGGTCGTGGGTACCTCCTCTTTCTTCTTCTTCCAAGACAAGTGCTCCTAGTGTCCCTAGTGTGGGACTCTCATCATCTAGTTCCAATTCTTCATAAAACATTGTTTCTATAAAGTTCACTTCTTCTTGGCTGAAAGGGATTGGATTGGCAGGGATTCTTATGGGCTTCCCATTCAATCTTCCTTTAACACATTGATGGTACATGGAGGGAATGAGGCGATGCTTATGGAGCCAGGGGCGTCCCAACAGAACATGGTAAGAAACTTCTGAGTTAATCAAATGGAATATGGTCAGGGCTACTATTAGGCCCACCTTTAAGGCCAGCTGCACATATCCCTCAGTCGATTCTGCTACTCCTCCAAATCCTATTATCTCCATAGGAGCCCCCAGGATCCTCCTACCAATCAAGCCCACAGCCTCTAAGGTACTTAGGGCTATGAGGTTGAATGATGCCCCTATGTCTATCAGTGCTCTCCTGATTTGGACACCGTTTATGGTGGCCATCAGATAAAAGGGTCTGCAATGGTCTGGATGTTCAACTTCCATGTCTTCATCCGTGAAGGTTATTGCATTGGTTGTCTCCAAGTAAGCTCGGTTGGCATGGGATTCTACTGTGAAACATTCCACCCCTGAATCAGCTGCTATACTCATGAGGGATTCTATGGCCATCCTTCTTACTTCTAGCCCAAATCCCAATTGATTGAATAATGATCTGAACTTAGGGCTCTTCTGAAGGGTCTTGACTGTGCTAGGGTGAAAGGATCCTTCAGGTTCCTCTACTTCTGCCGAGCTTCCATGGATTACTACAGCCACCACTCCTTTCCCTTTATGGTTGGGTAAAGGGTTCCTCTACACCTCGGGCTCCTTTTGGGTGAGCTCCAGGGTCCTCTCCCTAAACTTTTTTGTGAAAAAGCCTCCGAAGGGTCCAACAATCCTTGGTGGAGTGCTTGACATAGTTATGAATCATGCAAAACAAAGGATTCTTCCTTTCTTCCTCAATAGGTGGAATGGACACAGTGAATGACCTAACAATTCCGTCTCCAATCCATTTATCCAGAACATGATTCAATTCTTCCGCAGTACATGGGATCACAGGTGGTTCCTCGGCCATTTCTCCTTTAATTCTCTTCCTCTTTTCTCCTACCAAAGCTGTCATGGCCTAAGGTACTGGCACCCTCTTTGTTCTCATGGTCAACACTGTCCTCCTAGTTCTCTGTAGCAGGTCAGCAAATTGGGTTATGCATAGATTTTCGAGATTAAGCCTGTAATCAAAGAGCATGTTAGATATGCAAGTCTCCATGAGCTCCCTATCGAACCGTGTGCCTCACCAATCCATCCAACCACCAATTGGTGAAGGATGAGGGGGCACAAATCTTTTATAGCATTCGATCGTAGACCAAGCCCATTGGTATTGGAGCAAATTGTGAAATCCCTCACAATCCCTCCCTCACAATGCGGCTCCAACGACTCAAACCTATGACCTTGGCTCTGATACCACTTGATAGGCCACAAAGAAATTGACCCCTTGTGATTGAAATTAATTAATTAATTAGCCAAATTATTAATTAATCAATTTATCATGCAAAACACGTGGTAGCACAAACAAATCACCAATAAACTAATTATGCAGGCGGAAAATAAATAACACGGTAATTTGTTTACGAATGGAGAAAACCTAACGGCAAAAACTCCACCGAGTGTCACCACTCCTGAAACTCCACTATTATCACAACAAGCGGTTACAAGTAAAGGAATCCCAAGTACCTTACCAACCTACAGTTGAACCCTTACCCCAATACCCAATTGGACTTGTTCTGTAATGACAGTTCCCCCTTTTGATGCACGGCTCCCAAGTACGTGACTAACCAATGCGCGAATCCCAGTACGCAACTTCAATAACCAACTATGAAGGTTATTGACTGCAAAGTTCTTTAATTCATCCACATGATGAAGATCAAGAAGATGCTTGGTTACAAAACCCTATGGTGCACATACACAGCAACTTCTTCAAGAGAAAGAGATAAACTAGGGCAAGAACTTCGTCTTTGGTTACAAATTGCTTGAACAGAGTTTGCTCAATGCTTGTGCAACTTGTGTACTTTGACAGCTCTTAAAACAATCCTTTTATATGTCTAGGGTTAGGAGAAAAGAAAGCCCAAAGACACATCCATGGATCTCAAGAAAAATAGAACAGAAATTCTGTTTTCATAAACCTCGACAGATAGAAGCTGTCAAGCATCTGTCGAGCTAGCTGTCGAGCCACGGGGCTAAAACAACTTCTTAAACCTCGACACATGCTAGCTGTCAAGTTTTAATAACTCTGCACTTTCAGCTTGTTTTCTTGGACAGACTTGAAGGCTTCAACACTTGATCTTGAAACATGATTTCTTGAAGTATTTAAACACATCCTAAATCTACCCAAATACAAGTAAAGTGCATTTTGTCAAAGGATTAGCCAATTACATAAAATCATGATATATGTTCTTAACATGTGAAACACATATGTCCTAACACTCCCTTTCTTCGTGATCCCCATAGCAGTCCAAAGAAACATCCTCAAATCTTTTGATGAACTGGATAGGGTCTTTTCCGAGCCTTTGCCTTACCATCTGAAGGCTTTGGAAGGTGGCCTTGTCTTCACCTGGATAATACTTTGAGCAAAACCTCTCCATCATCTCATTCCAGGTCTTAATGGACCCCGGCCTCAAGGTAGTGTACCATGTGTATGCTCTGTCCAATAGGGACTTAGCAAACTCTCTTAGACACAGCTCCTTGTCTCCTGCGTAAAGACCCATGGTGTGAATGAACCTACTCACGTGCTCCACAGCACTTCCGTTCCTTCCATCAAAAGGGTGAAACTTTGGGGGTTCATATCCCTTGGGATAGGGCTTGCCAAGGAGTTTTGGTGGGAATGAGGGATCCCGAGAGAATTGCTTGGGGATCCCCGAGAGCTTTTCCCTTTCTTGTTCCAAAAGGGCGTTGACATCCGCTAGTGTGAGATACTAGGGGTTAACTCCCCCTCCTACTACTGACCCTCCTTTTGGTTGGGCTCTTTCTTGGTTGGCCACAGGGGGAGCGTTATCTCTGATTTCTTGAGTCCTTCCCTCTTTGAGGATACGGATCTCCTGTTGTAAGTCTTTCATCATTTCTGCCATCTGAGCCATGGGCTCTAGTTCCTACACCCCACACCTCTGTCCTAAGACGACCTCCTGCTCCACCAGAGGTACTTCATTCCTCTGCCTTGAAGTTACCTCATTTTCTCCTACGAGCTCAAATGTCGCAGGTAGTACATTGGTACCTTTACTGTTCCTTGGTCTTGGAGCCATGCTCTGCGAAGGGACTGCTTCTTCCCTTTCCTTTACCTAGTCCCTAGTGGAGTCGCCCTAATGTGTGGGTTCTTTTTTTTTTTAGCACACAGGCCCAAGTAGAAACAAGGATCCTGGACCCAATACTTATTGTTTTAAGGGATTGGGCTTGGTTCACCGCAGCTAAATTGGGCTGATTTCGAACCAAGTAGTGCACAAAGCATGAATCCTACAACACATACATGCTAACAGACAAGAAATATATGCACTGAACAGCAAGGAATAGCAAAGGAACGAAATTGATCAAGAAGGAACATAAAATAAAGCATTAGGGATCTTAAAATAATGCAAAATATTTTATTACTTTCTTGATTGTGTAATACACTATGCTCACTAGGACGGGTTACAAGGTCCAAATAAGTTCAAAATCACAGACTTAGATGGCTCTTCAGGCCTCTAAGACTTGCAAAGTTTGAATCTCTTTGAATCTAAGTGTGTTCTCTAGTGGCTATTTGAGGATACCGAACAATATTTCCCTCCTTTTTCTCTTTTTTTTTTTTTTTTTTTTTTTTTTTTGAATTCTAACAGAGTTTTCTTAATGATTTTTACTCTAATTCACTATTGTTGAATGTCTTTCACTGTTGGTTGCTTCCCCTTTTATAGTGCCATCCTAGGGTTTCCGGGGTACCACTGATTCCCTCTATTTGTTCTTCTGGGTACCAGAACCAATGTTGTGTCAGCAACATTAGTGGCTGGTCCCTTCCTTATTCTTTATTATTTCCCTTTTTTGAGATTTCATCTTCGAAAGACCCCAGCTAACCTTCCCGTACTGGGGTGTCTTAAAGGGCTGACCTTTGGTCTTTCTTCTTTTAAGGCTTCTAGATTCCACCTTTTCAGACCCAACTTTTGGTTGCTTTTCCCTTTATCATTTTTACCAAGTGAGTTGATTCCTTCCTGCCAGGCTGAAAGATCCCCAGCCACATTCCCTTATGGTTCTTCTTCCTGGGTTCCCCGAGGTACTAGGCCTTTACTCATGGGTTGTTGGTTCTTAAGCCTTCTGACCCCCTTTCTGCATCATTGAGTGGCTGATAGAGACATATCTATTCTATTTCCTTGTGTTTCTTGGTACACACTCTAAACTGTCTTAATCCCAACCTAGCTTTGCTGCATGTCCCAAGGATCCCTGGCTCCTGGGAATCCCCAGGTATCCTGGCCCAGTTATTTTCCCGGGCTCCCCAGCGATTTTCTGACCTTTAAGGGCTATGCTGGGCTTTTTTCCTTCCTTTATTTTATGGGGCCTGAGACTTGCCCATTCATGGATTTAGGTTCCTCTTTATGGACCCTTAATGGGTTTGGACCTCTCTTCTTTCTTATTGGAAGCCTAAATGCTTTATTTTTCCTAGGTTTCAATCCTTTGCTTTGTTTTGGGCCTTGGTATAACATTGTGATTTTTTGGACCTCAACAATGGACCCAATATTATTGTTGTTGTTGTTGTTGTTGTTTTGTTTTTATTTAATTTTAGGATTTAATAAAGTAAAATATATTAAACTATAAGTCTATAAGAGCATTAGCATCCGGAATTGCATAAAAGTTTCTATTTTACCATGTAAAAAGCTATTTTATCTATTATACAATATCATTTTACAATACACCCAACATCTCAAATTTTATTTTAACATATAACACATTAAAATAATATAAATTATACAATTAAATAATATAAAACTATCTATCTCTCTTCTCTCTAATTTCTGTCACTGCCTCTCTGTCTCTGTCTCTCTCTCTCTCTCCCTCTCTCTCAACCACACCACCACCAACAATATGAGGCACCACCACACCAAAACCCATTGTTTAACCACCACAACCACCACCAACCCAACCAGGATCAAAGCAGCAAACCCACCATCACATCAACCACCACGACCTAAGAACAAAACGCAACCACCATGCCAAGAACAAAACCACCATGGCCCAACCACAACCACGAACCACAACCCCCAACTTCCACCACAAACGCCACCTTGACCACAACCCACGACCTCCTTGGCTTGACCACAAACTACCACACCAAAACCCATTGTTTCCGCTACAACCACCACTAACCCAACCAAGAACAAAGCCCAGCAAACCCATTATCACTGCAACCACCGTGACCTAAGAACAAAACCACAATTACCCAGCCACAACCACAGCTCCACCATGGTTCCATGATGTCCACGCCTTCACCACAGAAGCCGATCTCCATGCCTCCACCATAAACCGTTGTCTCCATGTCGATTCGAGAGAGACCGAGACAAAGAGAGTGGGGAGAGAGAGGCTAAGATTACAGAGAGAGGGATGGAGTCTGAGCTGAGAAAAGAGAGACTTGGAAGAGAGAGAGAGAGAGAGAGAGGAGAAGTAATGAAATATAATAAAAACGATTTTACAACTTGCTACAGTATCTTCTAAAAGTACCATCTTACTGTAGCTAAGTTGCAAAAATTTTTATAAATAGAAATTGGGATAATGCTTGTTTTTGTTGGTTTGATGGTAAAAAATAGCAATTTAGGGGTTGCAATTCTAATGCTCTAACTATATAACTATGTGTTTGATTAAATAGGTTTGAGATTTTTTTTTAACGCTTCATACCCCTTGTTTCATGTCTGACACCATCAGGGATTCGTAATTCACTTAACCAACATTTTTGTTTTTTTTTTTTTTTTGGAAAGTTGGAAACCAACGTATTTAAGAATCTGTCAATACCTATTGTCCCACACAAATAAAAATATTTCAAATAACACCATAATGACACTCAATCATCAAGACCAAAGGTTTGGCTATCTTGGATGTGTTTCTCAAAGTACGGTTGATCATTATAAACATCATTCTAGTCATTATTAGCTGAATTAAATTATTAAAAAAAAAAATCACCTTTGTAGTTAATGGTCTCTCTCATAGTGGCATCACCCTCGGATTTCTTAGCTTTTCACACTCGCCTTCCATTCTCTAGTAGTCTAGTCTCTTCTCTTCTTTTTTTGTTTTTTGTGATTTTATTTATTAGGTTAAAGTGACGACTGGCGACTGACGTGAGCGTTAGGCTTTTATTTTTTACTTTTTTTTTCAATCAATTTTGGTTAGGGCTACTGGGCTGATCTGTTTATTACATTTTTTATTAGTTTGGGGTCTTTGAACTCCATTTGGAGGCCTAAAATAAGCACACACAAAAAAAATTAAATTTTCCTTTATAGCACAAGATCTTTAGTATCTCTATGGGATCGGAATTCTATAAGATCTGGATTGAAATCTCACACAAATTTCACTTTATTAGAGATCCTAGTGAGATCCATAACATTTTAGGGATGTAGGATCTTAGTATTTTAATATCCTAAGATCCAGATAGGGATATTAATAACCATAGACTATACTACTATCTCTTGAACAAGTGCGTACATAACTGATTGAGAGACCACACATCTTGAGCATCTGTGGAATTGGGGTGAAGAGTGAAGGTCTTCCAAAGTTTGAAGTTCTTTTGTTTTGAATTTCACTCCATCAAGGTACGTCTTTCTATTCTTTGTTTCTAAAATTCTAGATATTCCATGTTATCTTACATGAATGAACAAGATACTTGTGTTGCTTTCGTTGTGTGTTTTATATGAGATGCAAAACTAGTTTTTCCATCAAATTTGGGACAGTCATGGCTTGGTCATGGCATCTTTATCATAGATTATATAGCTACCTCACTCAGTTGTGGAGTTGGAAGCAGTTGTAGCCAGCAGAGCTCTTGAATTTTCCCTTGAGTTGGGCTTCGAAAAAGCAATTCTTGAGGGAGACTCGGAGATTGTTATGAATGCCTTAAAGGATGATTCTCCACCATTAGCTTCTTTTGGTCTTTTAATACAGGATGCTCAATTGTTTGCAAATGGGTTTAATTGCATTAGGTTTTCACATGTCGGGAGAGATGATAATTCTGTAGCTCACAACCTGGGTAGACATGCAGGTCATGTCACCGGTTTTTTTGTTTGGATGGAGGATGTTCCATTCCACTCGTACATTGTTTATCAAGCGGATTTTCCTGTTTCTTAATGAAATTCAAAGTTTTCTTTCTCAAATATAGTGGTTTTATCTATTAAGACTTATTTTATTGAATTAATCAATAGGTCTTTACCCATTTAACCCAAATGTTTAATTGGATTGGGTCAAAAATTACCCAAATCAGATGGGTCATAGGAGGGTTAATGAATTTGAGTAAAAATTGCCACCAAAAGAGAGGAGGCCTGAGACGGTCATGCAAGAAGGAGAGAGTTGAGCCTATCAGAACATAAAGACAGATGAGAGAGAAGAGTTATATTTGTAGAGTAGTTTAATATGAGGAGAAAAAGTGATGGAATTTAAAAATTAAAAAATTAAAAAAAAAAATTAGTGGGATAGATGTGCTACCGCGCTGTTTAAATTTGAAGGTTCTGGCAGCAAGTGTAAAAATTTTGTTAATATTGTAGCATTCAAAATGCCTGAGTGTGGGATGATTTTGTGACTTTTTAATGAAAAATAATATGCATTTTACATTTTGGAGGGTTTTGAATGTCCAAATTGGAATGCTCAATAAGCTGAGACTTTCCAGTTTCCTATCAAGTACAAAAATAAAGTTCAAAATTGCTAATTTGATTGGACAATCAAAATGAGAATTAGTATACTTAGAGCATTGTAATTCAACTAGTTGGCAGTTGGCATTTCCTGATTTTTCCAAAATATCAAAGATTCAAATCTTCTCCGCCCCTGGTAACCATCAAATTACCAAAAACACAATGAGAACCAAAACTGTTTAATATTAATTGGATATCTAGTTTTCTTTCCACTTTCTTAAAATATAGTGGATATTAAACCAAAACTGTTGCAATTTTGTGATTTTGTATAGGTATGTCTTGGTTGTTACTTTGTAATTAGTCGTATACCCGCGCGTTGTGCGTGATAATTTTTTTAGAATGGTCTCATTAAATATTTTATTAATACTATAATTTTAGTTATTAACCATTGGTTTTTCATTAGTTTTTAAGTTAATAAAAACCTTAAATATACACTTTTTTATCTTTACACACACACACACACACACACACACACATATATATAGTGAATCTTTACACAAGAAAACTTTATATATTCCACTTTTTTGGATGCGTAAAATTATAGACTACTACTCCATAATGATAGTGGATAATTAATTATATATATATTTTTTTTAGTTATCTCATTTGTAACGCTTCTTACCATTATTATATATTTACTAACTGATGATTTGCATAACAAAGACGATAAATGAGAGGTAGCATTGGTCATTAGATTTTCGAAAGTAATAGTGTATGAAAATTATATTTATATAAAAATATATATATATATTATAAATAAGGTTAAATGGAATGTCAAAAAATGGATTTTAAAATTTTCTAACTTTATTTCTTATGTAATTTCTACTACTATCAGAGAACATCTCTTTTTTAGTTATGATTAATATGGTTTCTATAGTTAGAGTTTGATTAGTTTTAAATTTAAATTTAGTACAATGATTGTATTTAATTGTTGATTGTTGATTTAATTTTTTAAGTGAATTTAATGGTTTATGTTACTACATTGTAAAGTTTTTAATGTTCTCCACACGATAATCTCTATTTTATTTTTTACTTCTCCTTACAACCTCTTTGTTTTCCAATCAACGATTACTAATTGACGTTTGGTTTTTTTTCCTTTATCTACTCTTTATTACTTTGTATTGGTTTTTTTTCTATACCATCTCTCCCTCTCACTCTCTCTCTCCATTGGCAACCTATCATTTTCCAAAATTTGATGATGATTCTATGACATTAAATATGCATTATTAGTTTTTTTTTTTTTTTTTTTTAATTTAGTGTTTCTAACTTGATTTGTTTGTATTTCATTCTTCCTTTGATGCATTGGGTATGAGAATGAGTGTTTCCCTAGCATTACTCCACTTAATGTGGACAATTTTATTTATTTAATTTAGGCAAAATATTATATTTTAAAATTTTTAAAATAAAAAAGGAGTGGAAATATAGATAATTTAATGATATATATGGGGGATATGGCTGAATTTAAATGTTAAATAAAATGATATGAGAAAAAAAATAAAAATAAAATACATAACAATAAACACTAACTTATCCAAATAATTCTATGTAATATAAAACACAAAACTAAATCCCATCAACCAAAATAGAGTTCAAAAGAATACAAAACTTTATCAAGCTAAAATAGAGATGCAAGAAAAATAAAAATAAAAATCTGTTAGGACATATGTGGAACGTGTTTAGAACATATGTCATTTGGTATTGGTTAATCCTTTGATAAAACGCACTTTACTTGTAATTGGGTAGATCTAGAATGTGTTTAATACTTCAAGGAATAAGAGTTCAAGTCCAAGTATTGAAGCCATGCAAATCTGTCCAAGAATCAAGTGAAGAAGAGTTGTTCTTTAAAGTTCGACAGATAGCTCGACAGATGTATCTATCGAGATTTAAAATGTGAAGCTCGACAGATAAGCTCAACAGCTGTATCTATCGAGAATTACGAAAGTTAATTTTTTAGATCTGATTTCACGTATATCCATGTGTATTTGTATAGGGTTTCTTTTCTCACAACCCTATATATATATAAGAATTATTTTAAGGGTCGTCTCATTGGATGCAACTGGATGAAACTTGATGCAAAGTTTTTATGCAAGCATATTGTGACCGGAGACATGTGCCCTAGTTCATCTTTCTCTTGAAGAAGCTGCTGCGTTTGTACGCCGTAGGATTTTGTAACCAATGAGCTTCTTGATCTTCATCGTGTGGATGAACTGAAAAACTTTGCAGCTAACATCCTTTTCAAGTTGGTGTGTTAGTCACGTATTTGGATTTGTGCATCGATTGGTTAGTCACGTACTGGGAGCCGTGCATTGAAAGGAGAGATTGTCACTACATTACAAGTCCAATTGGGTATTAGGACAAGGGTTCAACTGTAGGTTGGTATAAGGTACTGGGATTCCTTTACTTGTAACTGCTTGTTTTGATAATAGTGGATTCTTGGGAGTGATGACCTTAAATTCATCCGGTAGGATTTTTCCTTGGTGGTTTTCCCCATTCATAAACAAATCACCCGTGTCAAATTTAATTTCTATTGCATTTAGTTATTTGGTGATTTGTTTGTGCTACCACGTTTATTGCATGTAATTGAATCTAATTAATTTCACTTGACTAATTAATTTGATTAAGTTATCAAAGGGATCAATACATTCTTGGCCTATCAAAATCCACCAAAAAATTGAGGGAGAAAGAGTGGGAAATAACCACTTTTTGTGAGAGAAAATTATGTAAAGAATGGAAGAGTGAATGACAAATTTATACTAAGAGGATGATAATAAAAAGAAACAAAATAAAGGAAGATAAAAGGAAAGAGGAAGAGTGATATCAAGGTAGAATGTTTGGGGAGATGAAAAGGTAAAGAGAAGGAGAAAGGTTGGAGAAAGTGTAAATGTTAAAAAAAATGAGTACAATTTGATGAGCACAATTTTCTTTTATTTGAATTTGAGTAAAATATTACATTTTTTATTTTTTAAAACAAAAAGAGAGAGAAAATATAAATAATTTAATGATAAGGAGGATGTGGTTGAATTTCAATATTGAATAAAATAGAAGAGAAGAAAAAAAAAGAAAAATTAAAGGATATAACAATAAACACTAAATTATCCAAATTATGCTATGTAATGGAATACTATTTTATTTTTATCTACTATCTTGAATTTTTTATAATGTAATCGGATAAAATTTAACAATCAAAGAGCAAAATAATAATAATAATAATAATAACTTAAAACACAAAACTAAATCGTATCAACCTAAATTAGAGTTCTTAAAAACACAAAAATTATCAACCTAAAGTGGAGATGAAATAAAAAATAAAAATCCACCAAAACATTGAGAGAGAGAGAGAGAGAACCTTTTTGTGAGAGAAAACTATTCAAAGAATGAAAAAAAGTGACAAATTTAGAGTAAGAGGGAATGGATAAGAAGAGACAAATAAAGGAAGATGAAGGGAAAGATGAATAGCAATATTAAAGTAGAGGGTAGTGGGGAGATGAAAAGGTAAGGGAAGAAGAAAGGTTGAAGAAAGTGTAAATATTTAAAAAATAAGTGAATGTAAAAAAAATTATAGAAAAATTAGAAATAAAAAAGAAATATATATATAGATGTTAAAACCGACAAAGATGAATATGTAAAGTCAATAATCTATATATATATATATATATATATGTAAAAAATGGAATAAATAATAAATAATAATTATGTGGCGAATGACGTGGCGATGAGGTGGCGCAACAAGAGCTCAGCAGCAATAAATGCTACGCTTCATTTTTTAGTAATATATAGATTAGGTGGGGTGCTCTATGTTCACAACATTTTCATAATACTTTCACAATAAATTATAAGTGATAAGTTGTTACGGGTTGTTATTAGTGGACAAAAAAATAATTTTAATGATAAGTTTAAATCAGACCAATAAAAAATTACCACTTATAATTTATTGTGAAAATACTATAGTCTAGCATTTCTCTTTATTTTGGGATTAAAATTTAAAAAGAAGACATGCTAGGTAGTAGGTACTTGAGAAAAATTCTAACAGAATTTTGAATAGTGAGTAAGAGCGTCACTTTAGCTATTTTATCACCTCAAACTCCAATTTAGTGCCCAACATCGGTGGAGCCAAAGGCAAAAATTTTTGCCTTCTTGCTACAGTGAACTGCCAAGACTAGCAGTTCACTATAGCAAGAAGGAATAAAATAAAAAAAAAGTTTATTTTATCACTTAGTTAGGTTTCATGGCATAGAGGAAGTGAGAAAGAAATTAATAAAAAAAGGAATAGTGTTTGGCTAATAGTAAAAAATAAAACTATTGATTTAGGGTGTATTGTAAAATTGTGTATTAAAATAAATAAAATAGTTTTTTGAGGTGTTAAACTCCACCAACGTGGAAATGAAGCAAATTTTAAATGTACTTGCATGATTTAAAAAAGAATCTCTCCTCCAGCCAATAGGCATCAAGAATTTTTTTTGCATATAACATTATTTTTGAAATATTTTAATTAGTTGTCATGTTTGCAAAACTATGTAGCAAACTAGCATCTCGAGACTCTAAAACTCGAGTTCAGAGGTTGAACTCGAGTTTCTAAGACTCGAATTGCATGTGATGGCAGTCTGATGTGGAAAAAAATCCATGTGGAAATCGAGTATTTAAAACTCGAGTTCCCCATTCTCCACATACCATGAACAGATCTCTTTCTTCTTCTTCCTCAGTTCTTTTCTTCTTCCTTCTAGATCTGATTCTTCTTCTTCCTGTCCGATTTGGTCCTCTGTTCTTCTTCTTCTTCTTCTTCCTTCCTAATCTGTTCCTTTGTTCTGGATCTGATCTAGTCCTCTGGTCCTCTGTTCTCTGTTCCTCTATTCTGGATCTGATTTGATCTGTTCCTCTATAGAAATCGAGTCCTATAGACTTGGTTTTACTTTTTACAAACTCGAGTCTATAAGACTTGAGATATATGTGGCAAAAAAAACCCCAGATCAGCATGTGGAACTCGAGTCTTTAAGACTCGAGTTTCATATTGAACTCGAGCCAATAAAACTCGAGATGCTACTTTACTAAGGGTCCGTTTGTTTTGGGTGTAAATGGTTTTAGGAAATTATTTTCCGTAAAATAGGCTGTTTGGTTGGTTTTGAAAATAGAATTTTTCGAAAATCATTTTTATTTGACCGTAAAAAAGAAGTTTTGACCACTGAAATTCATTTCCGTTCCTATTTTCACCTCAAATGGTTTTCGGACCGAGAGAGAGAAAGAGAGAGAGAGAGAGAGAGAGCGAGAGGAAGAAGAGGGAGCCCAGATCACGCCTTTGATGTCGCTGGCGAACCCCGAGCTCCAGTCCAACGATCGCACGCACCAGATCGCACTGATCTCGTCGATCGCAGCACCGCGCCGATCGCACCGCGCCGCTCGATCTCGCCTCCGCTCGATCTCGCCTCCGCGCGATCTCGCCTTCGACCCACCGATCTTCGACCTACCGATCTCTCTCTCTCTCTATGATTTTGATTTCTGTGTGATTTTGATTTTTGTTGTTGTTGTAGTGGTGTGGTAGTGGTGTTTTGGTGGTTGTGGTTTTTGATTGCCGGAGTTTGCTGCCGTGGGTTGAATTGGAGTTTCGGTGGTGTGTGGTGTTGGGATTTGGCTGTGATTTGTTCTGTGAATTGGGATTTGGCTGTGATTTTGAAATTTTCTGTAATAAAATTTGTTTGGATGCTAAGAAAATAGCTGAGAAAATGTGAAAATTTTGCAGAAAAATAGTATTTTCAGAATAGAACCAAACACATGAAAATATTTTCTACAACAATTTTCATAATGCAAACAAAAACTTGAAAATATTTTCTTTTCCAGAAAATAGCATTTTCGGAAAATATTTATTTTCCGGAAAATATTTTATGGGAACAAACGCAGCCTAAATCATTTCTAACACATGCTAACTAACGCTGTTGTCTTCCAAATGCATGCTAACCTGCAAATTACCTCTAGGCATCAATCACAATTCTATCGACCAATAGGCGAGTGCCATCTCACACTTATCCCTGCTGCTTTCTTTTTGTTTGCATTTTGGTGTTTCTTTATTTCAAATTCTCCCGCTACTTTAAGTAACAGAACACTCTCTCTGTTTTGTTGTTCTTTCTTGTTTCATTTTTTCATACGCCCACAAAAACCTTCCATCTTCTCCTTGCTCTTGGTGTTCCGTCTCTTTTCTTTTGGTCTCTGTCATATTTTTTCTTTACTCTTCTTTTTTCCTTTCTAGCTCTTTTCCTTTAAAACCCTTTGTTTCTTGTGATTCACAACCTCAATGGCTAAGCCACTCTCTCTACGGCCTCACCTGATCTCTTGTGTTCACCACCTTGCTCGTCTCTGCCGATCTCATGGAGCAAGATCTGTGAGAAGAAAACGCTGCCGCTGTTGCGGTGTTAGCAATGCTGGCGTTGTTCAAGCACTTCTGGACACTGTTATCAGTGGTCAGATTGCTTATAGCGCCTCATTGTTAATACAAAGAGGGTATTTTTTTTTTTTCCAAGATTTTTTAGCCATTTTTTTGTTTGTAATTTTTGTGAAAGTTTTGAAAGAAAATGAGAAAGCGACAATGGTGGATTTCAGAGCAAAACTAGAAGAGTGAATTAGAAAACTGAATTGTATTATGCAGCACATTGAATTGCAGAGCAGAGTACTCTATTTATAGAGTTACAAAAAGATTAAGCCAAAACAGATTTGGCGGTAAAACTAATCCTAACTACTATAACAATCTCTGTAAAATAGATAACAAGATCTGTGATTCATGCTAACTAAACTCAGTTACACACATGGAAGATTCATTAGGAACAGGGTAGAGATGTGGAATACTGGGGCAACACTTAGAACAGATAAATCAAGACTCTGCTATTTAAGCTTCAAATATATTAGCTAGAAATGGTGTGTGTTGAATTGGAATGAGACTGTTAGAATCTGAACTTTCCTTTGCTCTTTCAATTTTCTCCTCTTATGGTTTTCTAAATTAATCTGTGATATGTTTTGCAGGAATTTTGAAACGGAAGGATTTCGAAAGATTTATTTTTAGGTAAGTTGATTTATTTTTAATATTAAATCAAAATTTTAAAATATGTTTATATTTCTAATCCCAGTCCCTAATTATTGCATCATGTTGTATTTAAGCATTCACAATTAAAATGTGTACATGAAATCATATCCAAAGCCTATTTCTCTTGTTCTTGATTTTCCCTTCATACCATTTCCCTATGGCCTTTGTTTTTGCCTCCGTTCCAAATTTTACTTTCTTGGCTGTCAAGTCTCATATGTATGTAACTAGAGATGCTAATGATCACGTGATCCGGTCCACAAAGTCACGATTGTGCCCAAAAAATATCTAAATTTTCGACCCTTAATGCATATTTTCGAGGTTTATGATAAGATATACACTCCTGCGAGGTTCGTCCCCAAAAATGTCTATATTTTCTACTTCAAGGTCTATGATGCTGATACCAACATGTGGAATGTCTTACCAAATCCTCTTTTTATTGATGTTTTATGGACCAGTTACGCCATCATCAATCTTAACGTTATTGTCAAGGCGATTGATAAATCTTTCTATGTGTCGACTCCTTCAGTACTTTCCCATATTCTCCACTGACCAGCAATCTCAGGATACTGGTTGTTGGCGATTCTTCAGGTTGATTACCAGTGTTTGGATCATTTTGTCACCAAAAAGAAAGTTGCCTTCTACGAGCTACATCTAGGACTGCATCTTTCTCCACCTCTCAATGTAAGTCTCTCTTCTTCTTTTTTTGGTTTTCTGGTGTTTGCACACTTTAGGCTTATAAGTAAAGCGTTTCACATGCCCAAATTAATGACATTGATCCCATGGGATCAAATATTCCTACAAGCTTTAATTTTAAAATATTTTTTAAATTGAGAAAGCCATCAATGCAGTATTTTATAAGTTATCTTGCTACTCTTGAGAAAGTTGTTTTTAAAAATACATGATTTTTCCTAAGGTGGCCAACAAATTCAGGACTAGGGCTGTTCTACCATTTTGATGTTTTACAAATTTAATCTGACAGGCACTATAGCATTTAAGATTATTTATTCTTTTCTTTTTTTAAATTCTTTTGGTCTCCCGTAGATGTCCTATTGCAAATGTTGGAGAATCTCATTTATTTGCTGATATTGTGCATGCAGTGTACCGGATGATTGCACATGACAAGTGAAAGATGACAAATAAAGCGACCTTGCAATGCATCCAAGCTATTATTGAATTCTTGAGGTTTTTATTTTTTATTTTTTTGGTTTGGTGTAGATAAGCTTGATTGTTCTCCTTGTTTGTAGCTAGGATTTTGTATTTCTCAATTTTCTAAACTGTAAATAGTACTATTGGTATTGGTGGATTATAAGTTTGATTGTTCTCCTTGTTGGAAGCTAGGATTTTGTATTTCTCAACTTTCTAAACGGTAAATAGTACTATTGGTATTGGTGGATATCTATTTTTCTATTTTTAAAGGTGGCAGTCCTTTCTATTATGTTCTGAAAAAGCTTATTAAGTTAGTGTTTTTGTAACAATCGTGTAGCAAGATGTGCCTCTAATTAATTATTGTTGGAGCATTTTGCATCAACAATTATCCTTGTTGTAACTTTTTCACTATAAGTTTGTTTGGATACCGCTTATTGCTGAAAACTGAAAACACTGGAGCAAAATAATTTTTAAATGTGTGAAGTGCCGTGGGACCCAGTTTTAAAGAAAAATTTGCTGAAATCCGTACTTGCGGGTCCCGTGAACAGTGCACGAGACCCACATGTTTAAAATACAAACGCATCCAAACTCACACTATATATTGCATTTTGGAGAATGGTTTGAACTTGAAGCAGAATTTGCTTTTACCCTTCTCATGAATGGAAAGAAAAATATCTATGGCTTTGGAGTGATTAATGTGGAGTTGGTCACAGGTAGACTTCCAATTGATCCTGAGATTGGGGAACTTTCTAAAATTGGTATGCTCCACCTTGGACCAGCCCCTCAGTGAGGTCCAAGATTAGGATGTTAGTGAGTGTAATAACTGTTCGAGTACCCAATAATAATTACAATTTTTTTTGAAGGCAAACCAGTAAAACTTCTCTTGTAGATAAACTTATGACAAAAACATCACAGTACATGTCAATGAGAAGCTGGGTTTGAAGGAAATTCGGAACATCCTCCATCCATGCTTGTCTCTACAGTACATTTAGCATATTGTGCTAATCGATGAGAGACCTGATTTGCTGACCGTAGAGCATGTTTTACTATACAAATGTCAAATAGTTGCATTAGATTTCGAGCATCTATTACCAAATGGCCAAGCCATGAGCTATCCTCCTTTGTTGATCTTAATGCTGTGATAACACGCATTGAATCCCTTTCTAAGATAATTGTAAAATCCAAACTCAGCTGCGAACTGTATATAGCTATGGTTGCTGGACTTGCTGCATTAAGCTCTGCCCACAATAGATCTGTTATTGCCATGCATCGTCGACTAAGCGCTGCCATGCATAGGCTCCCATTAGAGTTTCAATTAACTTCCCCTACTCTCGAAGCATTCAAATCTGAGAAGATTGCCCCATCGAAGTTCACTTTGACAAACTTCGCAGATTCGGATGTACCCAATGTGTGATCCAGGGCTGGTTCACACTTGACTCACTCAGGTTGGATGGTATGTAAGCTTTCAGGTATTCCTTTGCTTCAGTGACCATGTGGCTGGGGATAGATGCTATTTTGTGAAAAATCCACCAGTTCCAAGCACTCCAAATCTTCCAAGAAGTAGCAATAAACAGTTCAACACCCTATAAGCCCTGGTCATCAAGTACATGTGAAAATAATGACAATACATTTGGGTGGGACATTAACATTTATTGCTGGAATTTTGTAAAATGAGCCTGTAGCCTTCTCACACTCCCACAATGCATGAATTCCAGTTTCCTCTTGCATATGGCATCCTTCACACCATTGGTCTATTCGTATGTGTCTCCGGGCCAAATTAGCCCTCGTGGGCAGAATGTTGTGACAAACCACAAACTCGCCAAGCAAACAATTTAAGCTTCTTTGGTACCTTCATGTCCCAAATAATTACATTCAATTGTGAGTAAAGTTATAATTTCTAATTGTACTAGTTAAAGGATCTTATTGTAGTTACTTTTGATCATATGTTAGGTGTAGCATTATCATTTTTGTTTTTTGTTTTCAGTCACTTTAGGTGATAATAATATTTTGTTTTACCCCTTTTTGGTTAACGGAACCAAAAATCTAATGGATTAAAATTATGATAGGTGCCTATTACACAAAAATGGTTCCAGTTTGTTGTGTGGCCATCTTCTCCTCCTCCATAGGGAGAATAACTTGACTTGACAAATTGGTCTAGTCAACCAAAAGCCTAAGTTCTTTGGTTTTTGATCTTTATACAAACCAATTATAATTAATTAGTGAAAATTACTAGTGATTTGCTTCGATTTGTACGGGTACATGTTAGCCTTAAAATCTTTATCTAGCTATAACTTTTGATATGATGATTTGATTTAAGCTTATGATATATTGTTTAGATGGGTTGGCCATTTTAACTTATTGGCTTGGGCTGATTCATGGACTTAGGTTAAGGTGCATGCATGCTGGGTTTGGACATCAATGGGTTGGTGGTGGATTAGAATGTCTTCTATAAGTTTGTCAATGAAAGAATTAGCTGTTGGGCTTCGGAGGCCAAGTTCATGATAATCCTTAGAAGGAGAATCAGGGTGATGATCTTTAAATTTATTTGGAACGTTCAATGCTTGGGTCGTCGTTTCTCTCTATTTCCATCATGCTGTTTTCCTCTATACGCCTTTTTTGGTCCCTATAACTCATTTGTATTTTTTTTTTTTTTTTGGCTTACTTATCTTATAGCTATACATACACCTCTCTTTTTTCCAATTTTTCCTCACATGAACACGAACAATTCAATTGTCTACATCAAAAACCGATTGGTGTCTCGGTTTGATGATAAAGAGTTATCACCAAGAGCGGATGCCATAGGTTGAAACTCTCTCTCAAAAAAAAAAAAAAAAACACGAACAATTTGGGAATTAGAACTAATACGTCAAATTCAAGTAACTAATACGTCAATACTTATCTTCGATTTTAGTTATCTCAATTGGTATGTTAAGTCTTTTCTTGTCAAATAAAAAACATGAGATCAAATTTTGTCTACACCAAAAAGAAAATTATTGATGAAATAATCATTAAACATAAACTCCTATAAATAGGTTGTCATGAAAGACTTCATTCGAATAAGATATTAAGGTGCCCACTTATCAAACAACAGATCTTCACAGTAGGAATTTAGAAACGATAAGTTACATTTTTCTTCAAATTATCATGCTTTCCCTTGAGTTTAACATTCTAGAAAAGATATGGAATGAGGGAGTTAACATCCTTTGGGAAATTTTCAAATTTTGAGAGGTACCATCTCCTAGTGGCATAACTCGTTCCCATCAAGTACAAAATAGTACCACCAGTGAACGAGAATGCATATAATGTTTGAGAGATAAATGAGATCCCTAAGAAATCTATAATTTCAAAAAGATAGTGTGGACATATCACAAAATCAAACAAACCACCATTGGGAATCCTATATTCTTTGTCACCCTTTGCTCTTAGTTTGGAGAGGAGGTAATGGTGGTAGAAGTTACCACTAATTCCTATAAGAAACAAAAAAATTCCAGGATACTTCAAATCAACTGGTGGCTCTAAGATTCCTTTTGATAAGTGTTGGGCATAAATCATACTTGCAGCTGACAAGAACTAACTAAGAGAGATAGAAATTGCAGAATCAAGTGCCATCCCGCCACTGAATTGGAGAACAAATTGCACCTGTAAAATTTGAGTATTTAAGTATTTAACCAAGTACAAAATCAAAGAAAATATTAAGACAAAGCATTAATTGGCTGCCTGTATGTATGTGATTTTCTAAAAAAGTTTCTTATTACTATTTGTTCCACTTTTCAATATAATAACATAAATTCATTCATTATATTTTCCAAGAAGATTGATAAAAAAAAAGGATTTATTATTATTATTATTATTATTATTATTATTATTATTATTGTTTTTTGTAAGACATCAATATCTTTTCTGGATAACAGTCATGAGCTTCTCCAAACTTATAACAAAATCATTGCTTCAAACTTCAAAATATAGTTTGTAAAATACACATACAATATTGTATATTACACAATAAATAAAATATTTTCTAAAGGATAAAATTTAGTTACAAAATTGGTTGTAGCCTAAGAATACAACCTTACTCAATATTTTTTTATTGGAGGTAAATTTTGACAAATCCACCATTGAATTTTGACATGACTATACATAATTTTTGGAAAATTAGGACACAACGTGACAAAGATATACGCATATTAATTAATTTTAAATATTTTTTATTTATATTTTAAAATATTTTTTTTTTAGGGGGATATTTTAAAATATTGTTAAGCATTTAGTTTTTCATATAATGTTATACATATATCAATTTAAGAGTAATAATGGATAATAAAATGAATTCATGACTAATAAATGATATTTAGAAATTAGAATATAAACCAAAATAAGATCCAAAAGAGTAAATAAAAAATAACTAGTTAAGTATTCAAGATTTAAAAATAAAAGAAATAAAAGATACGTGTCTATCCCGTATTCCAGCTATATCTAGCAATTTTTCAAAAAAAAAAGAGTAAACAGTTGACATGCTTGCAGAAGTATTCTAGATGTGTCCTATATTCGATACGGGTATGATACCCTAAATGAAATGTCCTTACTTTCTAGTTAGCTTGTCACCTTGTTTTCTCACATGTGAGAATTGGACAAATTTTTTTTGATAAAGAGAATTGGACAAATTTTGTATTGGAATTCTGGTATATTTGAAATTATATTTTTCATTGATGAAAGATCAAAGAGAAATATAATTAATTAGATTCTCAAAAAAATATATGTAAATAATTAATAATTTTTCATCTATTATCTTTACTTCCCCCCCTTTTAACCGAGAATAAAAATCTGCAATTATTTTTGTATTAAAGGTTAGGCTCAAATTAGATCAGATGTATCATTTTTACAATATTGTACCGTAGAGTTCACATAATTTTTTTTTAATTATACTTTAATCATCTCTGATTTGGATAAAAATTAATTTGCCAACCTCTAATTCAAAGAGTTGTGTTTTACCTATTTTAGGATTACATCCTCCAGTGCTAAGAGGCTTAGAGCTTAATTGTCACCTCCTAATGTTTTTATTGGAGATGCATACAATTTAAATATATCTTCTCTGTTATAACTATCGAATTATAAAAAATAAAAACTCCTCACGTAACTTTTCTTCACCAATTAACCGTTAAAAAAATCACACACACACACACATATATATATATATATATTTATATGAACCATGTCTTAAAATAAAATCCCAAAAACATAATAATAATTTTATTATTACAATTTGAATAAATTATGCCCGTTAACCAAAATAAGCACAATGTTTTTTTATAGAAAAAAAAAAGGTGCAAATAAACCTACTAAAACCCTTACTGCATCCAAACTTTATATGATGAAATCATGAAAGCTGTGTGTGTGTGTGTGTGTGAGGAAGGATAGTTATACTATTTTTTCAGAAGGAGAATAGTTGTACATGATTGATTATAGAGTAGGATTTGATGATGGTCTCACTATTTGCTTTGTCCAAAAAACAAAAAGCCGTTTTTAAATAGTTCAAACCAAACGACATAGTAGTTCAAACCAAACGACATAAATAGTACAATTTTAAAATTGTCAAAATGCATGTAAAAAAAAAAAAAATTGTCAATATATATATAAAACTAGAAGCAGATAAATTTGGAGAGATGAGATAAAGTAACAACTGACGATATGAATTGAGTTGCAAGGCTCTTAGGTTTTTGTGTAATAATTGTTGAAAATTTAAAAATTGTCAGTTTTTTATTGAGAAAATTTAGCAGTGTTTTTATGTATCAGTGATCGATTTATGTGAAAATCGATTGTTTTGAAAAAATTAATGTTACAATAGTTAGATAAATTATTTTATTTTAAAATTTAATTATGTAAAAATATAATAAAAAAAAGTATTAAAAACAGTTAAAATAATTATACAAAAAAAACTTGTGTGTGTGTATGTGTGAAGGAGAGTAAGGAGACAGAGGGTGGGGAACTTGAAGTTAGGTAGAGTAAATTTTAGACAAGAAAAAACCCAAAGTTTTCTTCCATAACTTGTAACACGTCCATTTTACCATATGTCTCTCTATGTTCCTCTTCATTTATATAATAATAATAAAAAATAAATAAATAAAAATGCTGTCCGACTGCCCTAAAGAAAAAAACTTACTACCTAACTAGCCATTTGCAAAACCAGATTGTCGCGGTTAAGTCTATCCTCCAAATGCACTACCTCACATCACCAAGTGCAGACATCAAGATAATTAGATCGATGATATCCTATACCACTATAAGAATTCAAACTAAGACAAGTGCCAGAAAATTACATAAACTTTTGAGAAACCAAAACATGTGTATGAAACTTAAAAGTCTGTTTGAGAGATGGTAAAGGAATGAGCTGTGGGTGCATCAACAGACCGTTTATATTTACTCCATGTTTCATGCATGAAATCTATTCTTCTTTCTCAATTCCAAAACGCAGGGTAGTTAACTATAACCTTCCAATGGGCAAAGGATGCGGACGAGTTTGACAATATATAATATATGTTCTTTAAATCTTGAGGCAAATCACACGTCTTTTTAAATAGGATTACAGAAAAAAATCAAGTGATTTAAGACCAAAAAGTCATCTCTTTAATTCCTTATTTAAGAATCCCTCATGTCAATATGCATTTCATACATGCGTCCAAAAGCTTCACCTCATATCATCATTTCCACCCTTAAGCGTCTTTCTTCTCTTCATAGCATAATTAATAGGATGTTCCAAGGCCTCATGAAATTTTCCACTATTGTGATACTAATAAACAGCCAAGAGCACTCCTTTGATGACTATAGCCTGCAGTCCTCGTTAAGCTTGTCAACCTCTCATTCGTTATAGGTGGGGCACCATATTTTGGTGCTATTCACCTCTAACAAATTATCAAGTGTACTGTCAAATTGGAAAGATTTTAAAAAGTTATTCGAGGAATCAACATTTTGGACAATAAAATAACTTGTATCGATACTAAAATTGTATTGCCTCTCCCTATGCTCACACAAAATGGGATAGTCCATAACTCATTAACAAGAACACAAAACAAGTTATTTGTTTTTTCAAAGTTGTCTTCCATATTTTCTGAGTTAAAAAAAAAAAAAAAAAAAAAATCACAAAAACAAAGAGGAAGTTACAAACAGTTCACAAAAGAAATTTACTACACTACTACTGAAAAGAGATCAAAAGGATGTAACAAGAAACAAAGAAAAAGGAAGAAGAAGTTTTTACCTAATACTGATAGATGAAAAATGGTGTGTGAAAAAAAAGTCTAAACCTGGTGTTGTTTACACCAACCACAAAAGGAAACAACTTACGAGACTGCCACTGCCACTGCCACTGTGATTATGATTGCGATTGCGACTGTGAAGAAGAGCAGGAGCACTCCTTTGATAACTAGACTGCAATCAGCACAAAGTCTGTGAATCTTCCATTCTCGATAGGTGGGGGACCATAGGTTTCTACGATTGTCCTCTTAACCATTGATCGAGTGTACAGTCAAATTGGAAATGACGTGCATATACACTAAATTTGTAGTGCCTCTCCTCCTTATGCTCACACAAAATGGGATACTCAATAACCCTCTCACGCAAAATGGGATACTCTATAACTGGTTTGTTAGCATGAGCACATGACAACTTGATGTTTCTTTAAAGTAGACTTCCATATTTTCTGAGTTAAAAAAAAAATGAAAATAAAATCACAAAAAGAAAGAGGAAGTTGAAAACTGTTCACAAAATGAATTTACTACACTACTACTAAAAATGCAACAAAAGGATATAACAAGAAACAAAGAAAAAAAAAAAGAAATAAGTTGTTACCTGATATTGATAGATGAAAGATGGTGTGTGAGAAAAGAGTCTGAACTTGGCGCTGTTTACACCAACCACAAAAGGAAACGACTAACGAGCAGAAGGCGTTTGCTGTGAAAATGGACTTTACTTCAAACTTTTTGTGTTGTGTGAGCTCGAAGTCGGGGGGAGTAGGAACTAAATGCGAAATGAAAATAAAAATTGAAACAGGGCTCTTAGGGTTTGTGTGATAAAGGAGTATGATGAAATTTCTTAATAAAGGATCTGAACTTAGGGATTCCACGCAAGGTTTTGAATTCCGTTCCGGATTGACAATTGGAACGGAATATTCCGATACCGATGTGTTTTGGTGTACCGTTTCGAGATTACGCAATGGATATATATATATATATATATATATATATATACACACAAATATACATAATTTATATATTTATAACTTTATATTTCATTATATCCAATTAACCAAAACAAAATTTAAAATATGATATGGGAATAAAATGAGTCAAATGATGAATTTTGGGCTTCAATGTTTAAAAAAATCCAACACAATCCGGAATAGGCCGGTATTTAGAGACCGGAATAACCGTAATTCATTTGGAACAAACCGGAATTTAAACCGAAACGAAACAAGAGGGTAAATGTACCAGATTATGCACCGAAACTGTTGAAACAGAACGAAATTTAAAACATTGATTCTACAATTGTGATTGCAACTGTGAAGAAGAGCAGTAGTTGGGTGTGAACCTTGAATGTGTATTGTCATGAAAATGTGGAAAGGGTTTTCGGGTTTAAGAGAGACTGAGTTGACTTGAATGTTGACTCTTAAGTTCGTCGATGTTAATTTGATGAGCCAACACAAAACTCTAACATGGACTAACACTTCTAATTTTATTCTAAGCCCCCGAAATGCCTAGGGTTGTGAAAGTTCAAGTGATTGTCATAAACCCGAACTAAAGAAAATAGAAAAATAATCAAACTTGAATAATATAATAGATAACAAAAATTTATTTAATTTAAATTATTAAGTTTTATAAAAAGAAACGTTATTGTACCCGTTTGGATTCAGCGTTTCCGCTGAATCCTGCGTTACATTTTTGTCTTTTTTTTTTTTTTTTTTTCACGCATTTCAGGGAGGATACAAAATTTACTGTTCATGATACAAATGTTACTGTTTACGCACTGTTCTGGTACTGTTCATGCACTGTTCATGGGACCCACAGTCACTTTATTCAGAAAAAAATTTATTAAAAATGGGTCCTACGGTACTATTCACATATTTAAAAATTATTTTGCTACAGTGTTTTCAGTTTTCAGTTTTCAGTTTCAGCAACAATAAGTTCAATCCAAACAGACCCATTGTAAAAAAAAAAGTATTATATTCTATCTATTCTTCTATATAAAAGGAGAAATGCTATGTTTACAACATTTTTACAACAAATCCTAAGTGGCAGGTTATTACTAGTTGTTATTGTTGGGGCAAAAATGTAATCTTAGTATTAGGTTCAAATTTGAACCAATAACAACTAACCACCTATGATTTGTTGTAAAAATATTGTAGACGTAGTACCTCTCATATAAAAGATAATAAAACCCCAATGTCTACTAATAGCCCACTAACGGCAAGTGACTTCTCCTAAACTTAAGGTGTCAAGCATGGTTTTTAGGGTAATGGAAATAGAATGTAATTAAGGGTGTGTATGGTTCAGTTTGAGTGGGTAGAGACCAATATTTTTAACTAACCCACTAATGATGGGTTGGGAAAATTCTAGTCCACTGTCAACCCACCAATCTCTAAATCTGACGGGTCGGTTTAATCTCTTAGCAGTTTTGACTCGGTGGGTTGAGTGGGTTGGCAAATTCAATTGACTAAATAAAATTATTTCAAATAAATTGAATATTTTTTTCTCCCTTGAATAAAAAAGGAAATAAAAAATTACAATTTTTATTGGTTTAATTACAAATATCTCAACTTGCTATTCAACTTGACCAACTAATTAAGTTGTCTAACCCATAGTTCTCAAAACCGGACCGAACCGGGAGGTCGGACCATGAAAATCGAGAACCGAGATGAAAACTGATTTTTTAAGCATAAAGAACCGGATTTTTTGTTAATTCCGTGAACCCCTAAAACCGGAGTTGGACCGCATGAACCGGTGAGAACCGTGCAGTCCAACCCCTTAGCAATTTTTAAAAAAAAAAAAAAAAAAAACAACTTAACACAATTTTATTCTACTTAATTAAATTATCCATCTCTTACAAGGAATAAAAAAAAATTATAATTAAAATCCTTAAAAGATATTCAACTTTACTTTAAAAATTAATCATAAATTTTAATGTTTTCATGGTTATTATTTTATTTTATTAACTTTCTTATTTAATTATTAAATATATGCTTGAAAATTATTAAATTTCCCTCACATATATAGATATATTGTCAATTTTGCTAGTTTTATAAATTTAATATCTATATTTAGGCTTTAATTAATTATTAAATTAATTATGACATCATCACGGTTCGACTTCAAAAACTTTGAACCTCTCCCTTTTACAGTTCAATGAACGGTCTGAGTCTGAAAACCTCTAACCTACCAACCTACCCAACCTTCTTTAATATTGGACCTGCACGGTTTGGAAGGGTTAGGCAAGTTTTTTACACAACCCTAAAATACAACCCTAAAATGTAACACTATAGTACCCTCAAATACAACCCTTTGTGTTAGAACCTTTTTCTCTCTTCCTTGTATGTGTGTGTGTGTTTGTTTCACACACCAAAAAAAAAAAAAAAAAAAAATCTCCTTATGAAAACTTAATAAGTGCAAAAAATAGGGTCAATTAAGTCATTACATAGTTTCAAAATCCAAAATTTTAGGGTTTTTTTTTATTATTAAAAATTTTCAACTAACGTTCATCCCATTCCTTCATACACGTGCACATTCAACTCCTTTTCCTAAAATTTAGCACATTATTTAGTAGCTCTTTGATTTTATTATTTTATCTTTAAATAAATTATTTTATTTAAAGATACTTCCCCCCAAGTATCATTTTTCTTTTTGTAAATTTAAACTTTACTTTCTTCAATTTGGGAGGGGGGGGGGGGTTGTTTTATTATTTACAAAATAATGTTAGGGTAGTTACAAAACTCAATCTTCCCCCACAATCAATAGGTAAAATTTCTCAGGTAAAATTTCTTATTATCAAATAACAGACATTAGGGGTCCTATATTCCAATCCTATCTACCCAAAAAAAAAAAAAAGAAGAAATAAGGATGGAGGAGGATGAGACATTTGATGAGTTCTATGCTAAACTCAAGGATATTGTGAATTCTGCTTTCAACCTTGGAGAATGTATTGCAGAATCCAAAATTGTTAGTAAAATCCTTAGGTCCTTACCTGAAAGATTCCATGCCAAAATCACTGCCATTGAAGAAGCAAAGGAAATTGATCAAATTCCTTTGACTGAGCTTGTAGGTAACCTTCAAACCTATGAGATGGGATTAGGCTCAATGGGAAAAGGTGGAGAGAGTAAAAACTTGGCTCTTAAGAGTATAGAGGAAGAGATTGAGGACTTTGAAGATGAAGATGAAGGTGATGATGAGGATGAGGATCTAACCTTCATCACTGATGAGATTATCTAGCTTCTTCAATTTAGGAAAAAGGATAAGGGCAAACCTCCTAAGAAATCTAAATCCTCAAGGAAGGGCAAGAATGAGAAACCCCTTATCCAATGCCATGAGTGCAAAGGTTTTGGTCATATAAGGATAGAGTGCCCAAACTACCTCATGAATGAAAAGACCAAGGAGTCAAAAGATAAAGGGTTGGTTGCTACTTGGAGTGACACTGAAAATGACTCTTTTGATGAGTATGTGGGTGAATGTAGTCATATTATGGTCTTTGCTGCCTCAATCGATAAGGTGATTGTAGAAAGTGCTAGTGACAGTAAGGATTCTTCTAATCATGAAATACCTAAGAAGATGACCCTTCAGGAAGCCTATGATAAGCTATGCACTGAATTCATAAAATCTGAAAAGACTTCTCATCTTTGTAGAAAAGAGCTTAATGAGGTAAAAACTGAAAAAGCTGATTTATTAGTCAAACTAGATGAGACTACAAGGTTAGTTGAGACTCTTGTTGTGGAGAACACCTCATTAGAAGAGAAGGTCAAGAATCTTGAAGTTGAGCTTAGTCAAGCTAGAACTCAAATAGAGAGGATGTCTAGTGCAAAGCTTGATGAGGTCTTTAGTGCTCAAAAGCCTAGTTTTGATAAGACTGGATTAGGATATGCTGTTTCCTCCGGCCGCCCCTCTTCCATGGATTCTAGATCAAGGACTGTCTTTGTGCCTCAATTTGAGAAAGGTAATAAAGGTATGAAATCCAAAACTATTTTGGCTAATTCTAAATCCTTTGTTAGACCTCATGTTTGTTACCATTGTAGTATTTCTGGACACATTCGTCCTAATTGCTTTAAGTTGTATCCTCATAAGCAATTGTCCAAACGGTCACAGGTTTCCTCTCAAGGATCTACACCTTTGTTTGGAGAGTTATTAAAAGTTTTGAGTTTTTTAACTCAATTTCAGGAGAATTCTAATTCTTTTATGTCCTTTAGTAGACATACTAGGACACGTGCATTTTCATCTTCACGGCCAAAGACTCGTGCTATGTGGGTGAGAAAGGAGCCTAAGACTTAATTGTCTTTTCTGTTTGTCCTCTACTTTAATTCTTTCTATCTAAAGTAGGACGCTCTTTGCTTGATTTCTTATCTGCTTTTGAAATCATGCTTTCATGCATCTGCATCTTTCTATCATACCTTCTTGCATATGCATCTTTCTTTCTGCTTTCATATTGTTTGTCTGTTTTTGTTTGGTTGTTTAGTTTTTTTAAAAAAATTGAAAAATCAGAAAAATACAAAAAACTGTGTGTATATGTGTACATTGGTACTTGTGTACCTTGGATGGCCATTGAAACAAAGTTTTCTAAACTTTGTATCTCTTGTAGTTTAGATGGGCATCTCTATGCACAACTAAGCAAGTGAGCTTTGTGGCTCTTGTTTGTGATGAGTAAGATTAAGTTGTCTCTTGTACTTAAAACTCGTATCACTCTTTTTGACAAGAAGGATTAGAAAATCCTAAGAGAAATGCATAAATAACCATCTCACCACTGTTGCCCGCCAATCATGAATGACTTTTGTGTGCTTCGGCATAGCAAAATTGGAATGTCAAATGCTTAACATAATTGGGTATTTCTTTTCTATCTCTTATATGCCCATGCATGATTTGCTTAAAAAGAAAATATGCAAAGAAAAATCAAAAGCAAAAAGATCAAAAATGCTTTTAAATATGATTGCAAACGTGTATTCTAGGAGATGTGGGAGTTATAGGATGTACCTCGAAAGTGATAGTCCCCATCAAACAGTTATGATTTTGTGTGAGTTAAAGTGATTTTCTCATATCTCAAATCGTCATAACATGTTGACACATTTGCAATCTTGTGATGTTTTACACACACAACACGCAATATTCTTTGCTACTCTTGATACATGTGCAGGTACAATGTGATTTGGCCATCACAAGGTTTTACATGTGTTAATGTATGCTCACTAAACTGTCTTGACTTGTTTTTGAAATATAAAATTGGTTAGACTTGTTTAGTGTGTGTGTGTTTTGGGATCTATGTGCTTCACATTTTTCTTGTTGAGAGATTTGTTTTTCACATGTTTTGCATCCTTCTATTATCTTGTCATCCATAGCATCTTGTTTCATTACATTCATGCATTTTTATGGATTCTTTGTACCCCCTTGATCATCCTTGGTCATCTTTATGTTTCTCGGGTGAAGCTTTCCAGTTTCTTGTACCCTTTGTCAATCATGACAAAAAGGGGGAGAAATTGTGATGTGGTTTCTTATTTTAAGATTCTACATGTTAGGGGGAGAAATACATGCCTCTGTAAAGGGGAGATGTGTTTCATCTTGTTAGGGGGAGTGCTTACTTCCTTGTTCTTGTACACCGGTCTTGTGACCATGTTTATATACATTCTACTTATCTTCTTTATATGTTGATGTATGTTTCTTTCACCTACCTCTACATGTGTTGTTTCTTTTCTATCTTTATACACATGTTTCTACTTGTATACAATCTTATATTTCTGTTTCACACAAAGATGCTTTGATGAGTTTTGTTTAAAGTGTTTCAGAAATACAAGTTGTCAAAGTCTACTTGCCATAAACTCTCTTCTTGCAAAGTCTTTCAAGAGTTTATGTTAGGATAGATTTTATTGTATTCAACAAGTGAATATGAGTTGAGTGATTTATGACTTCTCTCATATGTTCATTTGTTTGTTGTGGTTTTGTCACGAATTGCCAAAGAAGGAGATTGTTAGGACATATGTGTTTCACTTGTTAGGAACATATGTCACTATTTTATGTAATTGGCTTATCCTTTGACAAAACGCATTTTACTTGTATTTAGGTAGATCTAGGATGTGTTTAATACTTCAAGAAACTGTGTTTCAAGATCAAGTGTTGAAGACATGCAAGTCTGTCCAAGAATCAAGTGAGAAAGTGCTGAATTTTAAAGCTCGATAGCTGCTCGACACCTCCTCAACACTTGGCTATCTGTCGAGCTCTTAAGTTGTTTCTTATCGCAATCTCGATAGCTTCTCGACAGCTAGTCGATCGATCGAGATATCTCCTGTCCCCTTGAAACCTGCTCGACACCTCCTTGATCAATCGAGATTTACTGAGCCTTACGAAAGTCAGATTTCCAGATCAAATTTTTGGCTCATGCTGACATGTATGTGTAGGGTTTCTTTTCGGCCCATCACATAAGAGAATACAAAGAGAATAAAAAGGAGAACATATGCAAAAGGTGACCAATGCCTTATTATCTCTGAAAGAAGCTACTGCGTCTTTACGCCTTAGGGTTTTGTAACCAAGTGCTTCTTGATCTTCATTGTTGATGAAGTGAAGAACTTTGCAACCAACATCTTCTTCAAGTTGGTGCTTAAGTCGCGTACTGGGATCCGCGCAAATGGTTAGTCACGTACTGGGATTCGTGCATCATCAAAGGGTGGCGTTCATATACTGAAGAGTTTAAAGGTTCTGAAGCGGTAGAAGGTTTCTGCTGTGAGTTCATTTACGAGGATTGTAGAGTCTAGGGACAAAGGTTTTGTACTAGATCTGAAACTCCTTTTCATTATAGTGGATTGCTTTTTGGGAAGGTTTCCCCCCAGGTTTTTTACTGTGAAACTAGTTTGTTTCATTGGTTTTCCTGGGTCATCATATCTTGTCTTATTTACTTTTCCATTGCATTCAATTATTGACATGATATTGATGTTTGTTTGTTTTAACTAGATTTATTCATAATAAACCTAATTAACAACTTGGGTTTAAAACTTGTTAATTCTATCAACCTGAGTCTAAATTTCCCAACACAGCAGAAGCAGAAGAATCTGAAGGATCCTTCCACCCAAGCACAGTCAGGACTCTCCAGAAGAACCCTAAGTTCAGGTTGCTATTCAACCAGTTGGGATTTGGGCTAAAGGCAAGAAGGGTGGCCACAGAGTCCCTCATGAGTATAGCAACAGATTCAGGAATGGAATGTTTCACAGCAGAATCCCATGCTAGTCGAGCTTACCTAGAGAAAACCAATGCAATAACCTTCACCGATGAGAACATCGAAGTTGAGCATCCAGACCACCGTAGACCCCTTTATCTAATGGCCACCATAAATGGTGTCCAAGTCAGAAGAGCATTAGTAGACAAAGGGACGTCACTCAACCTCATAGCCCTGAGTACCCTAAAAGTCGTGGGCCTAACTGGCAGGAGGATCCTGGGGACTCCCATGGAGATAACAGGATTTTGAGGATTAGCAGAATCTCCTGAAGGATGTGTGCAGCTGGCCTTAAGAGTAGGACCAATAGTGGCCCTGACAAGATTTCATGTGATCAATTCAGAGGTTTCCTACCATGTACTGTTGGGACACCCATGGCTCCATAAGCACCACCTTATTCCATCCACGTACCATCAATGTGTTAAAGGGAGATTGAATGGAAGACCCGTAAGGATCCCTGCCAACCATAACCCTTTCCGCCAAGGAGATGTAAACTTTGTGGAAACAATGTTCTATGATGAGTTAAAACCAGATGATGAGAGCCCCACGCTGGGGAAACTAGGAGCACCTATCTTGGAAGAAGAAGAAGGAGGGAGTACCTGTGACCTAAGAAACCTCTTGGAGAGAAAAAGGCAAAAGAGGGAGCCCAGCTCCTCAGGATCTCGGGAATGTATAGTGGTACGAAAACCCAGAGGAAGGTTGATTTATCGTTTATGAAGGATCCCAGAAGCCTGTTTTCATTAGTAGTCAGTTGACAGCACAAGAATATGAGCAATTAGTGGCCTTACTCAAGAAATACATGGATGTGTTCGTATGGACCTATGATAAGATGCCTGGTCTAGATCCCGGACTGGTGGTCCATTCTCTCAACGTAGACCTGGGAGTCAAGCTAGTAATCTAGCCAGCCAGGGTCTTTCACACCGATGTGGAAGCTCAGATAACTCAAGAAGCTGCTAGCAGCTGGTTATATCAAGCCCATCCAGCACCTTAAGTGGCTTTCCAACATAGTACCTGTGAAGAAAAAGAATGGCCAAATCCGTTGCTATATGGACTTTTACAATCTAAACAAGGCATGTCCAAAAGATGAGTTCCCTCTGCCTAATATTGACCTCATTGTGGATTTAGCTATAGGAAGTTCTATGTTTTCATTTATGGATGGGTATAATGGGTACAACCAAATCCGCATGGCTGCCAAAGATGCAGAAAAGACAGCATTCTGGACTCTAATTGGGAATTTTTATTACACTGTGATGCCCTTTGGCCTCAAAAATACAGGGGCCACATACTAGCGAACCATGACTGCTATCTTCCATGACATAATGCATAAAGAAATGGAAGACTATGTGGATGATATTGTGGTGAAATCAAAAACTAGGGCAGGACACCTTCAGATACTTGAACAAGTTTTTGAAAGGTGCAAGAAATACAAATTGTGCATGAACCCCATGAAGTGTGCCTTCAGGGTGTCTGCTGGAAAGTTTCTTGGGTTCCTAGTACATCACAGAGGCATAAGTGTAGATCCAGCAAAAGTCACAGCCATTGCAACAATGAAAAGGCCTACAACAGTAAGGGAGCTCAAAAGCTTCCTAGGGAGGGTCTCCTACATTAGGAGGTTTGTGCTAGGATTGGCTTCAGTCACAAGTGGTTTATCCAAACTATTGAAAAAAGGCGGCTAAGTTCACCTGGGAAACTGAGCAGCAAGAAGCCTTTCAAAGGATCCAGCAGATCATGAATCATCTTCCCACCCTCCAAGCACCAGTACGTGGGCGACCCCTGTTGCTATATTTAGCGTTAAACTCCCAGGCGATAGAAGTCCTGCTAGCACAAGAGGATGATAATGGGAATGAGCAACCTATTTACTACGTGAGCAGGACACTTAAGGACATTGAGACCAGGTACACCAGGATAGAAAGAGCTTGCCTAGTAGTCATCTACACATCCCAAAGGCTGAAGCGATATTTCTCATCTCACCAGATCCTTTTGGTGACTAAGTCACATCCCATAAAAGCACTCTTACATCAGCCCCTCCTGACGGGAAGGATAGCATAGTGGCTAGTCCTGCTCTCTCAATACGACAAAGGCATCAGGACCCCTAAGGCTGCATTGATGATTTCTCTAGATTTACATATGTGTATTTAATGAGAAATAAAAATGAATCATTTGACATGTTCAAACGTTATAAAACTGAAGTAGAAAATCAAAAGGATAGGAAAATAAAGATCTTACAAAGCGATAGAGGTGGTGAATATTTTCCTAACGATTTTTCTACATTTTGTGAGGAACATGGTATAATACACCAAAGTTCAACCCCTTATACACCCCAACAAAATGGTTTGGCTGAAAGGAAAAATAGAACTCTTGTAGACATGGTAAATGTCATGATCTTAAGTGCAGAACTCCCATTTAATTTATGGGGAGAGGCATTTATACTCAACCGTATATGATGGTTTAGATTGATTTTATTAGGTATGCATTTATTTGTTTAAAAGGGTTAGTATTTGTAGTTTGAGAATTAAAGAAAGAGATTGAATCACATTTTAATTCTCTATTATTGATTGAAAAAAAAAAAAAAAAGAGTCTTTGTTTCTCTATAATTTATAAGATCCTTCTGTAGTGGTGGCTATTTCAAGAGATGCTTTAAGTTCAAATCAATATATGTCAAATTGGCTAGCCAAAGCATCCGATGACTATAATTATGAAAAACAATAACTCAGCCCTCAAACAATGTTTGAATTTTGGCAGTGTTTAAATTTTCAATGTAGATTTAACAATGTTTCTTTCTTATTGTAATTTGTGATTTATGTTAATGATAATTCTAGGGTCCTCCAACTCATGAAAGTACGCAAGATTTATGTTTCTTTCTCATTGTGTTTCTTCCAACCCAGATGGATACAAGAGAGAAGTTTTGACGCTAAGGTTGACAGTCATAAGTGGAGAGATTCCTAATCCAATTAAATTTCTAATATATATATTCTCTTTGGATATGCTGATTTTTCATATTCTACATTGTTTTTGGGCGGTACTGGTAACTGGAAAGTTCAAAATGCTCATTTTCTTTTTTAGTAGCTTTAATTTTGTGCTTTCTCCGTCATATCTCTCTTCTGTTGTTGACCATTCAGTGAGGCCATTTATAAGTGAAATGAACCTTCTGTGTATTCTTGCTTTGCCAACACTATGTTAGTTCTTTCTTTTTTTTTGTGTATTACATCAATGTTGGTGTGTATCATATTTCTATGTTTCTTATTTTACTCATTGATTGTTTAGGGAAATATGATACCGAAACATTGAGCATGTGTGTGAATTTAATTAGTAATGTATATATGAAAAGTTGATTGTGTAATTTTCTTTTAGTGTTATTTGGAGCAGGAATTCCAGACCTTTAGTGTGGAGTACACCTAGAGGAGTGAGAACAAGTTCGCTGATGCACTAGCCACCCTGGGATCCTAAGTGCCATTCAAAGGGAAAGACACTCTAGTAAGAATAGGTAAGCAGGAACATTCCATCATAAGGATCCTCAAAAGGATGTTCCCTGAAGAACCTAAGCAGCAGGATTGGAGGAGTGAGGTTAAGGAGAAAATGAAAGAGGCAGGACCTAAAGGAAGTATCAAGGAACTGAGGGACTACACTCTGATGGAAGGAGAACTATATAGGAGGCTGCCTGGAGGGATCCTATCCAGGTGTGTCAATGAGAAGGAAGGAAAGCTGAGATTAGAAGAACTACATAGCCAGGCCTGTGGGGTTGCAGAAAAGATCAGCCTATACAGAAGGATGCAGCGCATGGGGTACTACTTGCCAAATATGAACAAAGAGGCAGCAACTATGCAGGAGAAGTGCCAAAAATGTCAACTTTCAATGGACAAGGAAGAGAGCTACGCCATATTTGTTACAGAAGATTGGAGAACTCCATTCATAAAGTACTTGGCTTAAGGGATCCTACCAATTGACATGACATTAGCCCGCCAGCTCAAGAAACTTGTAGTCAGGTACTTCTTACAAAACGAAATCCTATTCAAAAGGGGGTACAGCGGGGATCCCCTAAGATGCCTAGGGCCAAGGAAAGCCAGAGAAGTAGTCAGTGAAGTCCATTCCGGTGACTATGGAAGTCACCCAGGGAAAAGAAGACTCTACAAGCAATTGCCACTGTTAGGGTACTATTGGCCAACAATGAAAAAGGACTTCGAGGAACTAGTCAAAACGTGCCATGCCTGTCAAGTACTTGGAGATGCAATTCATACTCACCCAAATGTGCTGCAAGATATGACAACACCATGGCCTTTCCACACTTGGGGGCTTGATCTCATAGGGCCTATAAACCCTCCTTCCAATGGTTGCATATGGATCCTAGCGGCCACCGAGTACTTTACAAAATGGGTAGAAGCTATCCCTTTGAAAAAGGCCACTAGAGTAGCCATGCAAACTTCATTCAAGAACACATCATTACAAGGTTTGGGATCCCTAGGAGACTGATCAGTGACAATAGGACTCCGTTCATAAACAAAGACATGAAGAACTTGATTGTGGCGTATTACATCAAGCATGGAAGGTCCACATCATACTACCCACAAGGAAATGGCCAAGCTAAGGCCACCAATAGGGTGATGCTGAAGATCCTTAAAAAGATGAAGCATGAGTATAGGGGAAAATGGAGTGATCACTTGACAAATGTACTCTGGGCATACAGTAGCTCTGTGAAGACAGCCACAAGATTCTCACCATTCTCCCTAGTCTATGGGACAGAAGCCATCAGCCCTGTGGAGTTAGTTGTCCCTACGCCGAGGGTAGTGCTTGAAGAAAACCAGGAGGACACTGAGGACACAAACAATGAAAGGAGATTGACAGATCTAGAGGGGTTGGAGGAAGAAAGGGAAGTGGCTAGAAGGAGAAATCTGAGGTACCAGCAGGGGATGGCTAAGGCATATGCACAGGCAGTACACCCAAGGGCTTTCACTGAGGGGCAGCTGGTGTTGAGAACAGCAGAACATGTAAGAAGAAACCTCCTAGGACCCTCCAAATTTGCCCTAAAGTGGGAAGGACCTTACATCATCAGGGAAGCCCACGATAGTGGGTATTACTACCTCTCAAAGGAAGATGGGACAATCCTGGAAGATCCCATAAATAGGAAGTGGCTGAAACAGTACTATGCATAGAAATGGAGAGATCTCAGTACATCGAGACCCTTTTGCCAACTCTCCAATCTGCTAAGTGTTTCATCATTCTTTGCTTTTGTTATGAATTTTTGTTTAAGTAATTTTGTTTAGGAACCCAAGGTAGAAGGACATTCTGTGATCCTTACTATCTTTGATAATTTTTCTGTGTTCCTTAGATGGTAACTGTGCTTTGATTCAATGAAATCTCTTTTATTTCCTTTAAGTTACAGCTAAACTAAATATTGCAAAGTCCAAATGTAGGCAGACTTGAGGGGGGTACCTGGGCTAATGCAAAAAAAAAAAACTTTGACACATGACCCAGGACCCACACCACAATTAGTTCAAGATACATGGCCTGGGACCACATGCAAAAAGTAAGTGCCCGGGATACCTAGCCCAGTATCTGACAAAAGGGGACCTGCCTAGTTCATGATCTGGGACTTCAAAAAAAAAAAAAAAAAAAAAGCACCCAATATACCCAGTTCAGTACCTGCGCAGTAAGACAACCACCAGGGTACTTGATCCAAGACCTACAGTAAAACTTGTAGGGACCATGGCCCAAGACTCAATGTAAAAAAAAAAAAAAAAAGCAGTATACAAAAAGAGAAGAACAGATCCACATACTATTGAAAGTTAGAAGCAGTCTTTAAAAAAAAAACATATCCATGTCACAGAAAATAAGCCAGAAGTAGTGTTCAACAGAAAAAGATAAAGCTTATACAACCCAAATTGTTTGAAAAAAAATATACACATCTGAACTAGCTAAAAAAAAGAGCTAAGGAATAAGCCCGGCCAGCAAGGAACTGTCTGGAGAAATAGCAAGAACAGCTGAAGAAGAGAGAACTTTTTGCTTCTTAACCTTTAAGTCCTGCAAGATCTTGTGGGCACGAGCCAAAGCCTCCTCAGCAGCAACAATTTCAGCATCAAGATTCCTAGAGGCCTACCTCTGAAACAGCATATGGGCTAGTGAACGTAAATGCTCCAGCAAGAAGGATAGGTTGAACTTTGCTTCTATAAGATCCTGCACTACACCCCTCCATTCCAAAAGTCTTTCCTCAGATAAGGAGTCGAGAGAAGAGTTCCTCAAGGAAATTAGCACTGCACATAGCAACTCCATCAGGATGTTGCCCAAAAATACACCTCCCTTGAACCCACTGGTGAAATCTGCATGGATCTTGAACAACCCTTCTAGTAATGGCAGACCTTCCACAGGCATAGAGAAGCGCAAAAAGTTACCATAAGGAGGCCCAAAGCGATAAAAATGGCTTACAGGGAGGCTATTGAACTCCAAAAGATCAAAACGGGCCAGGAAAGTAGAGAGCCCTGAGTCAGGATCTGAAACAGTCACCTCTAGAGCCTCCCCCATTGTTGTATCTCCACTCATAGGGATTAAGGAGCTTTCAACCCTCTGGATAGTTTGGGGGGTCCTTGCTTGAAATTCCACAACTTGAGCAGACTCCACAGCTACCTCAGGAACTACAGGTTCAGGACCTTTGACACCTATGACAACACCTGCAAAGCAGACATAGTTCAAAGGAGGAAAGAGCCAGGAAAGAAAGGTAAAGTAAAAAAAAATAATAATAATAATAAAAAATAAAAAAAAATAAAAAAATAAAAAAACCAATATCAGCTTCCTATGGTGGAGCTTCCTCCTCTTGCTCCTCTGATTTCTTGAAGGACTTTGTGAAAGAACACACAGCACTATGAAGAAAGGGTGAGGAAACCTTGGCAAAATGGCTAAAGGAAGGTAAGGATACTGGGGGCTTCGCCATAGAAGGAAAAGGCAAGGGAAGAGCATAGAAAGGAGGAAAGAAGAGGAAGCACAATAAAGGTGAACAGCATGCACCTTCAAAACCCTCAGATTCCAAAGAAGAGGCAGCCTTAGAGGCAGATCTCACACTGGTTTGACCTAAAAGGGGAAGAGGAAATGGGAACTTTCAAAAAGAAAGAGATACAATAAGGTAAGATCAAGCATTCTTATAAAGGGTGAATGGGGCTCACCTGCTTGTATGGATGGAGACGCGCCCCCCAAGGGTTCTTTGCTTAACACAGGTTCAGGTGACATAGTTTTGATGGGATTGAATGTCTGCTCGAGCTGGGGATCTTGGGAAACAGGGGGCTGGGGAGTTTCAAGATCTTGAGCAACCAAGGGAACAAATTGCAGAATAGGCTGGACACTCTGCATTGGCTAGCTAACCTCCTCAGTTATACCACCACTAGGGGGCTCCTCTTCCACACCTGGTAAAACAACAGAGGGAGCAGCAATCACTCTTCCCCCGGAGTCCCACCAGTCGTGGGAGGAGGTACCTCCACCTGCAAAAGGAAAAGAATGCATAAGTACACAGTACCAAAAAAAGGGTGGAAACAAACAGAAAGAGGCACAAATAAAAGAGAGCCATACCACATCATTACCAGACGATTGACTCCTCCCTTTCTTGGGGTCTGACTTGCGCTTGGACTGCAAGGAATGAATAATCACTCATCAGTTAAAAAGAGGAAAGGAAGGACACTGCAACAACAATAATAAGCTACTGCAAAACATAAGAGAGAAGAAGAAAAGAGGCCTTGCCCTTCTCTCTCTCTCTACAGAGTCTCCAATGGTCTTTTGCTTACTATGGGTATGCCTAGAGGGTCTTAAGGGAGACTAGGGTGCAAAATCAAAGGACCCTAAAGAACCCTGGGCTGAAGAACTCACAAAACCTGAGAGAGAGAAGACTCTACCTTAGTCTTCACTCGAGTCTTGGGAAGTAAAGGATGCCCAACTTCCTTTCCCACTGTAGGGGAGCTTACTCTCCCGGGTTCCTCAGCAATTACTAACTGCTTCTGAGATTTTGTAGTCTTTCTCTTCTTGGTCTCAGATCCAGCCTCAGTACCCTCAACACCCTCTTCAAGCTCGACTTGCTTAACCTTTTCCTGCTTAATCTTCTTCTCTGTACCTTTGCCAATGGGAGTGGCAGCACCAATTGCCTCTACTGCCCTTCTTTTAATTGGCACGCCAGAGGAGGCACCAACAATAAGATCACATCCCGACCAAGTCTTTGGAAAATCTTATGCATAACACACCCAACTGCCCCTAGAAGCATGCCACTCCGTGAACCCTGTCTTGTTGCTTATAGCAGCAAATACAATACCAGCAATGGGGAGGGATAGGCGCCTGTTGGATGTAGGAGCAGAAAGAATATCAGGATTGGGAACTCTCTCAATCTTGCCGGAACCAACATAATCAATAAAAGATTTTTGAACTCTTCTCTAGTAGCCTGCAAAACCACTGGAAGTAAAGACTCCCCTCTGAGAGTTGGGCACGACAAATTAAGGACTTCTCCGTGACCAATAAGAGAAAGCTTGGAGCCTCAAGAACGGGTCCAAAGAAGGGAGAGAAGGCACTACATCCTTAAACACTGGCGGGATATCCTAATCAAAATCGAATTGCTGGAGTACCCGGTGTGCTAAGTAATGGGTGTACCTGAGGCCACTGGAGGAGGGAATTGGAAGCCATAAGGGACTAACACAAGCCAAGTAGGCCAAATTTCCTTCATCACCAGGACAAAGGTCAAAAGTATTTCCTAGAGAATTAAGAAAAGAAGCCAATACAGAGTCACAGGCAAACCCGGGGCTGAACTCCAGGGGAGAACGCCAACGTAAATGCCCTGCTTGTTCAAATAACTCAATCAAATTAAGGCCGCCACCTTTCAAACTAGCCCAACGAAAGATAATGGGGTGGCTATCAGTGGAGCTACCGCACAGACCTTTAATTACATTAGGGGATCCCTGGAACTTGTCTTTCACAAACTTCAAATTTCTGCACTTTGCTAAAGTAACTGAAGAACGGTCCCACGTGAATACCTGGAGAATGGCACAATGGAGGGACGAGGTGATCGCGTAGCAAGAGTCGCCTTCAACTTTTTCTCCATGAAGCAGATCCAATTGAGAATAAACATGGCCCAAGAACATGGGGGCTAGAGGATACTGAGCACCTCGGGCCAATTCGATTGCCAATAGGAAGAAAGTGGACTTAATCCCGTACCGGGGTACTCGCTGAACAAAAACTTGCTGAGCCAGAGTGCTAGGAGCCCGGCTCACCTGACTTCCTTGTCTTTCTCTCGCAAAAGATTCATAACCCACCTGCCCATCTTGGCTGGTTTCCCACCAGGGGAAGCAGTACGTCCACCAAAATGGCTGAATAATTTGTCTTCCATCATGAGATCCTCGTCGGAAAGACTGATGTCGAAAGGGTTCTCATCTCCAAACACGGGGAGGAGGAGGTTATTAACCACATCCTCCAAGGTAATCGTGAGCTCACCAACAGAGAAGAAGAATGCATGAAGGGAGGGACACCAACGATGTACCAAGTGCCTGAGACCTTTAGCGTCTTTGAAACCCTCAAGATTCCTAGAAATCGCCACTGCATTCAGAACCCCGACGCACTCCAGACAGCCCATAAATTCCTCGTCAAAAAGTTCCCTGTCCACCCAAATGGGCCAACCAGTGATCTTCCCAGGAACGAAATTGAAGAAAATGGGAACCGCCTCCCAAGATCCTCGTCTAATCTAAAGATCTGAAATCTCTCTTGGGTCTGGGACCTGAGCAGAAATGGCGAAACCTGCCTAACCGGAAAATACCCAAGTGTGAGGGGACGAAGGGGCCTCACCATGGGACACCAAAGGAAAGGGAGAGCCGGGCACTCCATGACCCCCTGTGACTCACCTTGTGCAGAACCAGAAGAACTCTCGCCCTCAAAGGGGCTAGGAGTATGCTCCCTCCTTTTTCGAGAGGAAGAGGAAGCCATAGAGCAGCAAGTACACTAGAAATAGGAAAGTTGAGAGAATAAAGAACCTGGGAATGGAAAACAAAGAAGCAAATTAACCGAGAGGAAGGAGATAAGCTTGAGAATGGAAGACTCTGGGAAGTAAAAGAAAAAATATGAAATGATTGCAATAATGGCACCAAAACCGGTTGGAGAAGACGATGTATGGAAAGACGCGCCAGTTGCCAAAATTTAATTTCAAAGAAGAGAGTTATTAGCAGTTATTACTGGGAGTTACGGGAAACGTAAAAAGTGGGTAGAGGAAGTTTTCACTCCAAAATTCAACTGTCACGTCCCGTGCAAAAAGGAGTTACAAAAGAAGGGAGCGCAACATGCAAAGAAGACCAGGATACCCAAAAGCAATGGGAAAGTTAGGATCTTGAAGGAAGGTAAAGGGGAACCCCGAGGATAATTAAAATAGTGAAGAGGGAAGTCCTACAAAAACTAAAATTCTAAATTACTCACGCGTGGGCTGCAGGCAACCCACGAGCTCGGGGGGCTAAATGTTGAGGTCTAAAAAATCATAACACCAAGGCCTAGAGAAATAGCACAATGGGCCAATCCCATGGCAAGCCCAAAAGACTTGAAGCCTAAAATCCATGAAGGGACAAGCCTTAGAGCCCATGAAACAAAGGGAAGAAAGAAAAAGGCCCATCCCGCCAAGATCAGGATCCTCAGGACGCGCAACACAGTTGAAGTGGGATTAAGACAACTCAAAATGGGTGCCACGAAACACAAGAAACGAAGGGCAGATATGTACTTCTCAAGCACCCAGTGATGTAGCAAAGAACCAGAAGGCTTGGAAAGCAACAACTTGTGAACAAAAGGCTAGTACCTCGGGGAACCCAGGAAGAAGAACCATAAAGGGAAGTAGCTGGGAAAACCTTCAACTTGGCAGGGATGGATTCAGCTCACTTAGGAAAAATAACAAAAAGGGAAGGACAGCCAAAAGCTGAGTCTAAAAGGTAAGAAGCCTTGAAAGAAGAGAGATTGAAGGTCAGCTCCCCAAGGACACCCCGAAATGGAAAGTCAGCAAGTGGCTTTTAGGGAAACAACACCAAAAGAGGAAAACTATGAGAAATAGGGAAAGAACCAACCATCAAAATGGCTGGCATAACAGGGGCTCTGGTACCCAGGGAGCCAAGGGGGAGAATCAATGGTACCCCGAACCCTAGAATGACACTATAAAAGAAGGGAAGCAGCCAACATTGGAGGGACATTCAGCAATAAGAAATCATAACAGAATCATTGAGAAAACATTGTCTAAAACTCAAAGAAAGTAGAAAAACAGCGCCCGGTATCCCAGAACATCCACTATAGAATATACTTGGATTCAGACGGATTCAAACTTTGCAAGTCTTAAAGGCTTAGATAGGCATCTAAGTCTGTAATTTTTGAGCTTATTTGGACCTTGTAACACATCTTAGTGAGCACATTGTAATTCACAATTAAGAAAAATAATGAAATATTTTATACTAATTTGAGGATCTTTAACAATTATTTTGTGTGTTTCTTTATTACATTGTCTTCCTTTACTGTTTCTTGCTATTCATATACCTATATTCTTGCTTGCTAGTATGTACGTATTGTAGGATCCTTGCTCTGTGCGCCACTTGGTTTGAAAAACAGCCCATTTTGCTGCAATAAACCAAGCCCAGTCCCTTCAAACTACAACAACAAGGCCTAAGGTCCTTGCTTCAGCTTGGGCCTAGGCACTGTCCAAAAAGGGACCCTCACACCCTTATACCTGGGTGTTTTTTAGCCAGTCTGGGTTTGCTAGTTCTACCTAGGCTCCAGATCCGAGGGAAATTTTAGACCTTCAGATTAGGCGAGGATCCCACGAGGCGGTTCCCATCTTTTTCGACTTCGTCCCGGGGAAGATTACTAGTTAGTCCAGTTGGGTGGAGACAGAGCTTTCTGATGGTAAATTTGTCAGTTGCTTGGGGCGCGCAGGGATCCTGAAATCAGTAGCAATTTCCAAGAATCTTGAAGCTTTTAAGGACGCCAAGGGCCTTAGACACTTAATGCGCCGCTGGTGTCCTTCTCTCCACACTTTCTTCTTTTTTGTTGGTAAGCTCACCATCACTTTGGAGAATGTGGTTAATAATTTTCTCCTCCCAGTGTTTGGTGATGAGAATCCCTTTGATATCAGCCTTTTCAGTGAGGATCTCGAGGTTGAAGACAAGCTTTTTAGTCACTTCGGCGGGCGTACGGCCTCTCCCGGGGGGAAACCGGCCAAAATGGGTAAGTGGGTCTTGAACCTTTCTGGAGAGAAAAACAAGGCAGTTAGGCAAGGTAGGTTCCTGACACTCTGGCTCAATAAGTTTTTATTCAGTGAGTTCCCTAGATACGGGATTAAGTCTATTTTCTTTCCTCTGGCAATCAAGTTGGCCCGGGGTGCTCAGTATCCTTTAGCCCCCATGTTCTTAGGCCATGTTTAGTCTCAATTGGATCTGCTTCATGGGGATGAGGTTGAGGGCAACTCCTGCTATACTATCACTTCTTCCTTCCACTGTGCTATCCTTCAGGGGTTCATGTGGGATTGGTCTTCCGTCACTTTGGCTAAGTGTAGGAATTTAAAGTATATGAAGGATAAGTTCCAGGGATACCCAGACGTGATCAAAGGGCTGTGTGGCAATTCTACTGACAGTCATCCTATCATTTTTCGCTGGTCTAATTTGAAGGGGGGCAACCTCAATTTGGTGGAATTGTTTGATCAAGCAAGGCATTTAAGTTGGCATTCTCCCCGAGAGTTCAGTCCTGGGTTCGCCTGTGATTCTATGTTGGCTTCTTTCCTTAACTCCCCAAGGAATACCTTTGATTTGCGTCGGGGAGATGAGGGCAGTTTGGCATACTTAGCTTACATCAGCCCCTCGTGGCTTCCAGTACCTTCATCAAGTGGTCCAACGTTCACTCACTATTCAGCACACTTGGTACTTAGACAATTTGGTTTTGATCAGGACATCCCGCCGGTATTCAAGGAGGTAGTGCCTTCTCTCCCTTCCCTGGATCCGTTTCTAAGGTCCTAGGCTTTTTCTTACTGGTCACGGAGGAGCCCTCAATTTGTGGTGCCAAACTCCCAGCGAGGAGTCTTTGCTTCCAGTAGCTTTGCTGGTTATTGGAGAAGAGTTCAGAAGTCCTTCTTAAATTTTGTTGGTTTCGGTAAGATTGGGAGGACTCTTGATCCTACTCTTTTCTCTACTCATACCTTTAACAAGCGTTTGGCACTCCCCACTGCTGGCATTGTGTCTGCTGCCATAAGTAGCAAAACAGGATTTGTGGAGTGGCATGCCTCTAGGGGTGGTTGGGTATGTCATACGAATGATTTTCCTGATGCTTAGTCAGGGTGTGACCTTATTGTGGGTGCTTCTTCTGGTGTGCCAATCAAGAGAGGGGTGGTAGAGGTAATTGGTGCTGCCACTCCTGTGGGCAAAGGTAGGGAGAAGAAAATCAAATAGGAAGTTGTCAAAAGAGCTAAGATTGAGGAAAGCGTTGAGGGTACTGAGGCTGGCCCTGAGACTAAGAAGAGGAAAACTACTAAGTCTCGCAAGCAGCTAGTTATTTTTGAGGAGCTTAAGAGAGTGGACCCCTCTACAGTTGGAAAGGAAGTTGGCCATCCTTTAATCCCAAAGAACAGAGTGAAAACTAAGGTAGAGTCTTCTATCTTTCAGGTTCCTGTGAGTTCCTCAGCCCATGGTTCTTCGGGGTTTGACATCACACTCGTCTCCCTTAAGACCCTTTGGGCGTACCCGTAGTAGACAAAAGACTATTAAAGAATCTGTAGAGAGAGAGAGAAGGGCAAGGCCTCTTTCCTTCTTCTCTCTTTCTTTTTTTTGCATCTGGCCATCTTGGCTTGCTGTTCTTGTTGTGTCTCACTTTTCTCTTTTCTTTAACTGATGAATGGTCACTCCTTTTTTTTTGTAGTCTAAGCGCAAATCAAACCCCAATGGAGGTAAAAGCCAATCCTCTGGTGATGATGTGGTATGACCCTCTTTCACTTGTGCCCTTTTATTGTTTGCTTTCTTTCCCTTTTCTAGTGCTGCGTACATATATTTATTTATTTATTTATTTTATGTCTGCCACATACTCCTTCTTGCTCCTCTTTTCTTTTGCAGGTCAAGGTGCCTCCTCCTGCAGCTGGTGGTGCCTTAGTGAAAGAAGTTATGGTAGCTCAGCCTGCTGCTGCCTTAAGTGTGGATAAGGAGCCCCCTAGTGGTGGCATAGTTGAGGAAGCTAGGCAGGTAGTGAAGGATGCCTAGCCCATTTCACCTTCTGCTTTCTTGGCCGTCTAAGACCCTGAAACTTTTCAGCCTCCTGTCCCCTAAGAGCCTAAGCCCGTGCAAACCCCTAGTCCAACTAAAACTGTGACACTTGAGCCCACTACTAAGTTTGCGTTGGGCAAGGAGTCTTTAGGAGGTGCGTCCTTATCTACTCGAGCAGGTAAGCCTCATCCATTCTTTATTAGCACCTATTCTTATTTCCCTTATCCTTTCTTCCTAAAGGTTCTTGTTCCTTTTCCCCTTTGTTTCTTTTAGGTCAAACCAGCGCCCAATCTGCCCTTGAAGCTGCTCCTTCCTTGGAGTCAGAGGCTTCTGAAGGTGTGTACTACCCGCCATCATTATTCTTCTCCCCTTTTCAGTTCTTTTTTTTTTCTTTCTTTCTATACTTCTTTTATGGCGAGTCCCCCGGTGTCCCTCCCTTCCTTTAGCACTTTTGCCAAGGTTTCTTCACCTTTCTTTCAACGTACTTTATGCCCTTTCACAGAGTCTTCTGAAAGGTCAGAAAGGCGGGAGGAGGAGCTTTCGTTGATGGTTGAAGTGGCTGCCTAAGCTCAAAAGGAAGCTCTACCACAGGGGAATGGTACTGGTTTTTTTTTTTCCTTCTATCTTTACTCCTTCCTTTCTCTCTCCCCCTTTTTTTGACTCTGTTTGCTTTCACAGGTGCTGACACAGGTGCTAAGGATCCTAAGCCTGCAGTTACTAAAGAAGCTAAGGAACCTGTTCCCACTGTCTAGGTTGTTGAAGCTCAGACAGGGATTCCCCAGACTATTCAAAGGGTTGGAAGTCCTCCAGCTCCTAAAGGTGGAGACACAACAATAAAGGAGGCCCCCGAGATGGCTATCTCAAATCCTAGCTCAAGGCTCCTTGCTTTTCTGGCCCACTTTGATTCTCTAGAGTTCAACAGTCTTCCTACAAGCCACTTCCATCGCTTTGGGCCTCCCTTTGGTAGCTTCATGCACTTCTCTGTGCCTGTTGAGGGCTTGCCACTCTTGGAGGGGCTACTCAAAGCCCATGGGGACTTCACCAGTGGGTTCAGGGGAATCGTATTCTTGGGCAACATCCTGATGGAGCTCTTGTGCGCCGTGCTGATTTCTCTGAGGGACTCCTCTCCTGATTCCCTCTCCGAGGAGAGACTTTTGGAGTGGAGATGAGTGGTGCAGGATCTTATGGAAGTCAAGTTCAATTTGTCTTTTTTGCTGGATTACCTGTGGTCCTTAGCTTACATGCTGTTCTAGAGGAAGGTTTCTAAGGACCTTGACATTGAGATTGCTGCTGCTGAGGAGGCCCTGGCTCGTGCTCACAAGGCATTGCAAGATCTGAAAGTTAAGAAGTAGCTAGTTCTTTCTTCATCAACTGTTCCTGCAATTTCCTCAGGAGGCTCTTTGCTGACCGACCTTATTCCTTAGTTCCTCTTTCTTTTTCTTTCTTTGAATAACTCAGGGTGTATAAGTTTATTTCCTCCATTGTTTTGTTTTTTTCAGACAATTCGAGGTGTTTAAATTTTTTTTTTTAAAGTAGCTACTTCTGACTGCTTTCTTTATGATATATATGGATCTGTGCTTTATGCATTTTTTTTTCTTTCTGTTTTCTCTCTCTCTCTCTCTCTCTCTCTCTTGTTTTTTTTTTGTATTGAGTCTTGGACCATGGCTCCTACAAATTCTTGTGGTAGGTCTTGGAATAGGTACCCTTGTGGTTGTGTTCCTGCGCAGGTACTAAGCTAGGTACATTGGATGCTGTATTATTCTTTTTTTTTTCCAAGTCCTAGGTCATGAACCAGGAGGACCTATTTTAGGGGAAGTACTAGGCTGGGTACCCCGGGGCACTCATTCTTGCTCGAAGTCCCAGACCATGTACTTGGACTGATTGTGGTGTGAGTCCTAGGTCATGCGTTAAGATTTCATCCTTCTTCCTTTTTTTTTTTTTTTTTTTTTTGCGCTAACCCAGGTACCTCTCCTAGAGTTGGCCACATTTGGGCTGAGCCATGTAATATTATGCAATCATACATCTTACTTGAAGCTCCATTTTTTTTTGAAAAGATTCCATCACAGTTACTAAGATAAGGAACATAGGATAATTGTCAAAAAGATAGTAAGGATCTTAGAGTGTCCTTCTATCATGGATTCTAAAAAAAGATGACTACATAAAGTTCTTTGCAAAAAACAACATGGCAAAACACAGAGAGTGAGGATTTTCAGTATCACCCAGAGTACATCTGTCAGGTGGGCACTCCATTTTCCCCCATACTCATGTTTCATTTTCTTGAGGATTTTCAATATCACCCTTTTGGTAGCCTCGGCCTAGCCATTTCCTTGTGGATAATATGGTGTGGACCTCCCATGCTTGATGTGATACGCCTCGGTCAGGTCCCTCATATGCTTATTTATGAATGGTGTACCATTGTCACTGATCAGTCTCCTTGGGATCCTAAAGCGTGTAATGATATGTTCTCGGATGAAGTTTGCCACGGCTGTTCCGGTGGCCTTCTTCAAAGGGATGGCTTCTACCCATTTTGTAAAATATTTGGTGGTTGCTAAGATCCATATATGGCCATTAGAATGGGGATTTATGGGTCCTATAAGATCGAGCCCCCAAGTATGGAAAGGCCATGGTGTGGTCATATCTTGCAGCACATCTGGGTGAGTATGTATTGCATCTCTAAGTACTTGGCATGCATGACACATTTTAACCAGCTTCTTGGAGTTCTTTTTCATTGTAGGCCAATAGTGCCCCAACTACAACAACTGCCTGTAAAGCCTTCTTTTCCCTGGGTAACTTCTACAATCACCGGAGTGGACTTCTCTGACTGCTTCTCTGGCCTCCCAAGGCCCCAGGCATCTTAGGGGATCCCCGCCGTACCCCTTTTTAAACAAGATTCCATTTTGCAAGAAGTATCTAAAGGCAAGTTTCTTGAGCTAGTGAGCCAGTGTCCTGTCAGTTGGTAGGATCCCTTGAGCCAAGTATTCCATAAATGGGGTCCTCCAATCTTCTGTCACGAATACGGCATAACTTTCTTCTTTGTCCATTGAAAGTCGACACTTTTGACATTCCTCCTGTACAATTGTAGCCTCTTTGTTCATATTTGGCCAGTAATACCCCATGCGCTGCATCCTTTTGTATAGGCTGATTTTTTCTGCAATCCCACAAACCTGGCTGTACAGTTCTTCTAATCTCAGCTTCCCTTCTTTTTCATTGATACATTTGGACAGGATCCCTCCGGGCAGCCTCCTGTACAACTCTCCTTCTATCAAAGGGTAATCTTTTAGTTCCTTGATACTTCCTTCATGCCCCAACTTTCCTATCTTTCCTTTTACCTCATCTCTCCAATCTTTCTGTTTTGATTCTTCAAGGAACATCCTTTTGAGGATCCCTATGATGGAATGTTCCTGCTTGCTTACCTTTATCAAAGTACTTTTTCCTTTAAATGGTATCTGGGATCCTAGGGTGGCTAGTGCATCAGCAAACTTGTTTTCGCTTCTTTGGGTGTATTCCACACTGAAGGTTTGGAATTTTTTGCTCCAACTTCTGTGCCCAAGTTCTGTAGGCTGCCAAACTTTGTTCTCTTAGTGCAAAGTCACCCTTTACTTGGGAGACTACGAGGTTGGAGTCTCCCAAAACCTTCATATGTTTTACCCCTATGCTGAGTGCTATGTCCAGTCCAGTCAAGGTATGCCTCGTACTTAGCAGCATTATTTGAACAGAGAAACTCAAGCTTGAAGGATAATGGCATGGTATCCCCATCTTCGCAACTTAACACAATTCCCAAGCCATTTGAAGTTGTCGTTGCTGACCCGTCAAATCTCATGGTCCATTTTTTTCCTGAGAGTTCTACTACTTCCACCTCTCCGGGGATCTCCTTGCTTAGTGATCACTCTTCTTCCCCTAGGAACTGGGCTAGCAGATTTGCTATGGCTTGGCTTTTGACAGCCTTGGGGGTCCTCAGACCGATGTCATATTGAGAGAGCAAAACCAGCCACTGTGCTATTCTTCCCTTTAGGAGAGGCTGGTGAAGGAGTGCTTTTATGGGATGAGACTTGGTCACTAGGAGGATCTGGTGGGCTGAGAAGTACCGTTTTAGCCTTTGGGATCCATACATAACCACCAGACATGCCCTTTCTATCCTGGGGTACCTGGTCTTTGTATCTTTTAGTGTCCTGCTCACATAATAAATGGGTTGCTCATTCCCATCATCATCTTCCTATGCTAGCAGGGCTCCTATAGCTTGGGAATTTGATGCTAAATATAGTAACAAGGGTCGCCCACGTACTGGTGCTTGTAAGGTAGGCAGATGGTTCATAATCTGCTAGATCCTCTAAAAGGCTTTCTGCTGTTCAGTTCCCCAAGTGAACTCAACCCTCTTTTTCAGCTATTTGGATAATTCACTTGTGACCGAAGCCAGTCCTGGCACAAACCTCCTGATGTAAGAGACCCTCCCCAGGAAACTTTTGAGCTTTAACCGTTTTTGGCCTCCTCATTGTTGCAATTGTTGTGGCCTTGGCTGGATCCACACTTATGCCTTTGCGATGTATTAGGAACCCAAGAAATTTTCCAGCAGACACTCCAAAGGCACACTTCATGGGGTTCATGCGTAGTTTGTACTTCCTGTACCTTTCAAAAACTTGTTCAAGCACCTAGAAGTGTCCTGCCCTAGTCTTAGACTTTACCACGATGTCATCCACATAATCGTCCATTTCCCTAAGCATCATATCATGGAAGATGGCTATCATGGTTTGTTGGTACATGGCTCCCGCATTCTTAAGGCCAAAGGGCATCACAATGTAATAGAAATTCCTGATCGGGGTCCTGAATGCTGTCTTATCTACATCTCTAGCAGCCATGCGAATTTGGTTATACCCACTATATCCATCTATAAATAAAAACATAGAGTTTCCCGCAGCTGAATCTACAAGGAGATCAATATTAGGCAGGGGGAATTCATCTTTTGGACATGCCTTGTTCAGATTGTGAAAATCCACACAACACCGGATTTGGCCATTCTTTTTCTTCATAGGTACTATGTTGGAGAGCCATTTAGGATGCTGGATTGGCTTGATGAACCCAGCTGCCAGTAGCTTCTTGACTTCCTGAGTTATTTGAGCCTCTATGTCAGTGTGAAAGACCTTGGCTGGTTGAACTACTGGCTTAACTCCTGGGTTCATGTTGAGAGAATGGACTACTAGTCCTAGGTCCAAGCCAGGCATCGCATTGTATGTCCATGCGAATACATCCACATACCTCCTGAGTAATGCTACTAATTGTTCTTTTTCTTGTGTTGTTAACTGACTGCTAATGAAGACAGGTTTCAGGGATCCTAGACCAGCCCCCAAGTTTACTTCTTCCAATTCCTCTTCAGACTGGATTTGAGCTTCCTTGTCTAGATCCTCTAGGATTTCTTCTTGAACCATCATACAATCTGGCAGTTCGGGACCCTCCTGCATAATGCATTCAAGCCCCGCGTACCTTTATAAACGATATATTAGCCTTCCTCCGGGCTCCCGCACCACTACACATTCCCAGGATCCTGAGGAGCTAGTCTCCTTCTTTTGCCTTTTTCTGTCCAAGAGGTTCCTTAGGTCGTGGGTACCTCCTCTTTCTTCTTCTTCCAAGACAAGTGCTCCTAGTGTCCCTAGTGTGGGACTCTCATCATCTAGTTCCAATTCTTCATAAAACATTGTTTCTATAAAGTTCACTTCTTCTTGGCTGAAAGGGATTGGATTGGCAGGGATTCTTATGGGCTTCCCATTCAATCTTCCTTTAACACATTGATGGTACATGGAGGGAATGAGGCGATGCTTATGGAGCCAGGGGCGTCCCAACAGAACATGGTAAGAAACTTCTGAGTTAATCAAATGGAATATGGTCAGGGCTACTATTAGGCCCACCTTTAAGGCCAGCTGCACATATCCCTCAGTCGATTCTGCTACTCCTCCAAATCCTATTATCTCCATAGGAGCCCCCAGGATCCTCCTACCAATCAAGCCCACAGCCTCTAAGGTACTTAGGGCTATGAGGTTGAATGATGCCCCTATGTCTATCAGTGCTCTCCTGATTTGGACACCGTTTATGGTGGCCATCAGATAAAAGGGTCTGCAATGGTCTGGATGTTCAACTTCCATGTCTTCATCCGTGAAGGTTATTGCATTGGTTGTCTCCAAGTAAGCTCGGTTGGCATGGGATTCTACTGTGAAACATTCCACCCCTGAATCAGCTGCTATACTCATGAGGGATTCTATGGCCATCCTTCTTACTTCTAGCCCAAATCCCAATTGATTGAATAATGATCTGAACTTAGGGCTCTTCTGAAGGGTCTTGACTGTGCTAGGGTGAAAGGATCCTTCAGGTTCCTCTACTTCTGCCGAGCTTCCATGGATTACTACAGCCACCACTCCTTTCCCTTTATGGTTGGGTAAAGGGTTCCTCTACACCTCGGGCTCCTTTTGGGTGAGCTCCAGGGTCCTCTCCCTAAACTTTTTTGTGAAAAAGCCTCCGAAGGGTCCAACAATCCTTGGTGGAGTGCTTGACATAGTTATGAATCATGCAAAACAAAGGATTCTTCCTTTCTTCCTCAATAGGTGGAATGGACACAGTGAATGACCTAACAATTCCGTCTCCAATCCATTTATCCAGAACATGATTCAATTCTTCCGCAGTACATGGGATCACAGGTGGTTCCTCGGCCATTTCTCCTTTAATTCTCTTCCTCTTTTCTCCTACCAAAGCTGTCATGGCCTAAGGTACTGGCACCCTCTTTGTTCTCATGGTCAACACTGTCCTCCTAGTTCTCTGTAGCAGGTCAGCAAATTGGGTTATGCATAGATTTTCGAGATTAAGCCTGTAATCAAAGAGCATGTTAGATATGCAAGTCTCCATGAGCTCCCTATCGAACCGTGTGCCTCACCAATCCATCCAACCACCAATTGGTGAAGGATGAGGGGGCACAAATCTTTTATAGCATTCGATCGTAGACCAAGCCCATTGGTATTGGAGCAAATTGTGAAATCCCTCACAATCCCTCCCTCACAATGCGGCTCCAACGACTCAAACCTATGACCTTGGCTCTGATACCACTTGATAGGCCACAAAGAAATTGACCCCTTGTGATTGAAATTAATTAATTAATTAGCCAAATTATTAATTAATCAATTTATCATGCAAAACACGTGGTAGCACAAACAAATCACCAATAAACTAATTATGCAGGCGGAAAATAAATAACACGGTAATTTGTTTACGAATGGAGAAAACCTAACGGCAAAAACTCCACCGAGTGTCACCACTCCTGAAACTCCACTATTATCACAACAAGCGGTTACAAGTAAAGGAATCCCAAGTACCTTACCAACCTACAGTTGAACCCTTACCCCAATACCCAATTGGACTTGTTCTGTAATGACAGTTCCCCCTTTTGATGCACGGCTCCCAAGTACGTGACTAACCAATGCGCGAATCCCAGTACGCAACTTCAATAACCAACTATGAAGGTTATTGACTGCAAAGTTCTTTAATTCATCCACATGATGAAGATCAAGAAGATGCTTGGTTACAAAACCCTATGGTGCACATACACAGCAACTTCTTCAAGAGAAAGAGATAAACTAGGGCAAGAACTTCGTCTTTGGTTACAAATTGCTTGAACAGAGTTTGCTCAATGCTTGTGCAACTTGTGTACTTTGACAGCTCTTAAAACAATCCTTTTATATGTCTAGGGTTAGGAGAAAAGAAAGCCCAAAGACACATCCATGGATCTCAAGAAAAATAGAACAGAAATTCTGTTTTCATAAACCTCGACAGATAGAAGCTGTCAAGCATCTGTCGAGCTAGCTGTCGAGCCACGGGGCTAAAACAACTTCTTAAACCTCGACACATGCTAGCTGTCAAGTTTTAATAACTCTGCACTTTCAGCTTGTTTTCTTGGACAGACTTGAAGGCTTCAACACTTGATCTTGAAACATGATTTCTTGAAGTATTTAAACACATCCTAAATCTACCCAAATACAAGTAAAGTGCATTTTGTCAAAGGATTAGCCAATTACATAAAATCATGATATATGTTCTTAACATGTGAAACACATATGTCCTAACACTCCCTTTCTTCGTGATCCCCATAGCAGTCCAAAGAAACATCCTCAAATCTTTTGATGAACTGGATAGGGTCTTTTCCGAGCCTTTGCCTTACCATCTGAAGGCTTTGGAAGGTGGCCTTGTCTTCACCTGGATAATACTTTGAGCAAAACCTCTCCATCATCTCATTCCAGGTCTTAATGGACCCCGGCCTCAAGGTAGTGTACCATGTGTATGCTCTGTCCAATAGGGACTTAGCAAACTCTCTTAGACACAGCTCCTTGTCTCCTGCGTAAAGACCCATGGTGTGAATGAACCTACTCACGTGCTCCACAGCACTTCCGTTCCTTCCATCAAAAGGGTGAAACTTTGGGGGTTCATATCCCTTGGGATAGGGCTTGCCAAGGAGTTTTGGTGGGAATGAGGGATCCCGAGAGAATTGCTTGGGGATCCCCGAGAGCTTTTCCCTTTCTTGTTCCAAAAGGGCGTTGACATCCGCTAGTGTGAGATACTAGGGGTTAACTCCCCCTCCTACTACTGACCCTCCTTTTGGTTGGGCTCTTTCTTGGTTGGCCACAGGGGGAGCGTTATCTCTGATTTCTTGAGTCCTTCCCTCTTTGAGGATACGGATCTCCTGTTGTAAGTCTTTCATCATTTCTGCCATCTGAGCCATGGGCTCTAGTTCCTACACCCCACACCTCTGTCCTAAGACGACCTCCTGCTCCACCAGAGGTACTTCATTCCTCTGCCTTGAAGTTACCTCATTTTCTCCTACGAGCTCAAATGTCGCAGGTAGTACATTGGTACCTTTACTGTTCCTTGGTCTTGGAGCCATGCTCTGCGAAGGGACTGCTTCTTCCCTTTCCTTTACCTAGTCCCTAGTGGAGTCGCCCTAATGTGTGGGTTCTTTTTTTTTTTAGCACACAGGCCCAAGTAGAAACAAGGATCCTGGACCCAATACTTATTGTTTTAAGGGATTGGGCTTGGTTCACCGCAGCTAAATTGGGCTGATTTCGAACCAAGTAGTGCACAAAGCATGAATCCTACAACACATACATGCTAACAGACAAGAAATATATGCACTGAACAGCAAGGAATAGCAAAGGAACGAAATTGATCAAGAAGGAACATAAAATAAAGCATTAGGGATCTTAAAATAATGCAAAATATTTTATTACTTTCTTGATTGTGTAATACACTATGCTCACTAGGACGGGTTACAAGGTCCAAATAAGTTCAAAATCACAGACTTAGATGGCTCTTCAGGCCTCTAAGACTTGCAAAGTTTGAATCTCTTTGAATCTAAGTGTGTTCTCTAGTGGCTATTTGAGGATACCGAACAATATTTCCCTCCTTTTTCTCTTTTTTTTTTTTTTTTTTTTTTTTTTTTGAATTCTAACAGAGTTTTCTTAATGATTTTTACTCTAATTCACTATTGTTGAATGTCTTTCACTGTTGGTTGCTTCCCCTTTTATAGTGCCATCCTAGGGTTTCCGGGGTACCACTGATTCCCTCTATTTGTTCTTCTGGGTACCAGAACCAATGTTGTGTCAGCAACATTAGTGGCTGGTCCCTTCCTTATTCTTTATTATTTCCCTTTTTTGAGATTTCATCTTCGAAAGACCCCAGCTAACCTTCCCGTACTGGGGTGTCTTAAAGGGCTGACCTTTGGTCTTTCTTCTTTTAAGGCTTCTAGATTCCACCTTTTCAGACCCAACTTTTGGTTGCTTTTCCCTTTATCATTTTTACCAAGTGAGTTGATTCCTTCCTGCCAGGCTGAAAGATCCCCAGCCACATTCCCTTATGGTTCTTCTTCCTGGGTTCCCCGAGGTACTAGGCCTTTACTCATGGGTTGTTGGTTCTTAAGCCTTCTGACCCCCTTTCTGCATCATTGAGTGGCTGATAGAGACATATCTATTCTATTTCCTTGTGTTTCTTGGTACACACTCTAAACTGTCTTAATCCCAACCTAGCTTTGCTGCATGTCCCAAGGATCCCTGGCTCCTGGGAATCCCCAGGTATCCTGGCCCAGTTATTTTCCCGGGCTCCCCAGCGATTTTCTGACCTTTAAGGGCTATGCTGGGCTTTTTTCCTTCCTTTATTTTATGGGGCCTGAGACTTGCCCATTCATGGATTTAGGTTCCTCTTTATGGACCCTTAATGGGTTTGGACCTCTCTTCTTTCTTATTGGAAGCCTAAATGCTTTATTTTTCCTAGGTTTCAATCCTTTGCTTTGTTTTGGGCCTTGGTATAACATTGTGATTTTTTGGACCTCAACAATGGACCCAATATTATTGTTGTTGTTGTTGTTGTTGTTTTGTTTTTATTTAATTTTAGGATTTAATAAAGTAAAATATATTAAACTATAAGTCTATAAGAGCATTAGCATCCGGAATTGCATAAAAGTTTCTATTTTACCATGTAAAAAGCTATTTTATCTATTATACAATATCATTTTACAATACACCCAACATCTCAAATTTTATTTTAACATATAACACATTAAAATAATATAAATTATACAATTAAATAATATAAAACTATCTATCTCTCTTCTCTCTAATTTCTGTCACTGCCTCTCTGTCTCTGTCTCTCTCTCTCTCTCCCTCTCTCTCAACCACACCACCACCAACAATATGAGGCACCACCACACCAAAACCCATTGTTTAACCACCACAACCACCACCAACCCAACCAGGATCAAAGCAGCAAACCCACCATCACATCAACCACCACGACCTAAGAACAAAACGCAACCACCATGCCAAGAACAAAACCACCATGGCCCAACCACAACCACGAACCACAACCCCCAACTTCCACCACAAACGCCACCTTGACCACAACCCACGACCTCCTTGGCTTGACCACAAACTACCACACCAAAACCCATTGTTTCCGCTACAACCACCACTAACCCAACCAAGAACAAAGCCCAGCAAACCCATTATCACTGCAACCACCGTGACCTAAGAACAAAACCACAATTACCCAGCCACAACCACAGCTCCACCATGGTTCCATGATGTCCACGCCTTCACCACAGAAGCCGATCTCCATGCCTCCACCATAAACCGTTGTCTCCATGTCGATTCGAGAGAGACCGAGACAAAGAGAGTGGGGAGAGAGAGGCTAAGATTACAGAGAGAGGGATGGAGTCTGAGCTGAGAAAAGAGAGACTTGGAAGAGAGAGAGAGAGAGAGAGAGGAGAAGTAATGAAATATAATAAAAACGATTTTACAACTTGCTACAGTATCTTCTAAAAGTACCATCTTACTGTAGCTAAGTTGCAAAAATTTTTATAAATAGAAATTGGGATAATGCTTGTTTTTGTTGGTTTGATGGTAAAAAATAGCAATTTAGGGGTTGCAATTCTAATGCTCTAACTATATAACTATGTGTTTGATTAAATAGGTTTGAGATTTTTTTTTAACGCTTCATACCCCTTGTTTCATGTCTGACACCATCAGGGATTCGTAATTCACTTAACCAACATTTTTGTTTTTTTTTTTTTTTTGGAAAGTTGGAAACCAACGTATTTAAGAATCTGTCAATACCTATTGTCCCACACAAATAAAAATATTTCAAATAACACCATAATGACACTCAATCATCAAGACCAAAGGTTTGGCTATCTTGGATGTGTTTCTCAAAGTACGGTTGATCATTATAAACATCATTCTAGTCATTATTAGCTGAATTAAATTATTAAAAAAAAAAATCACCTTTGTAGTTAATGGTCTCTCTCATAGTGGCATCACCCTCGGATTTCTTAGCTTTTCACACTCGCCTTCCATTCTCTAGTAGTCTAGTCTCTTCTCTTCTTTTTTTGTTTTTTGTGATTTTATTTATTAGGTTAAAGTGACGACTGGCGACTGACGTGAGCGTTAGGCTTTTATTTTTTACTTTTTTTTTCAATCAATTTTGGTTAGGGCTACTGGGCTGATCTGTTTATTACATTTTTTATTAGTTTGGGGTCTTTGAACTCCATTTGGAGGCCTAAAATAAGCACACACAAAAAAAATTAAATTTTCCTTTATAGCACAAGATCTTTAGTATCTCTATGGGATCGGAATTCTATAAGATCTGGATTGAAATCTCACACAAATTTCACTTTATTAGAGATCCTAGTGAGATCCATAACATTTTAGGGATGTAGGATCTTAGTATTTTAATATCCTAAGATCCAGATAGGGATATTAATAACCATAGACTATACTACTACTATTTAAAGGGTTTCTCCTGTTTGGAATGAACATTTTGGTGGTTAAAAAATACCCCTACATCCAATGTTTAAGTAAAGACAAAACTTGGGGATAACCCAGTAAAAATACATATAACTCTCACATAAATTATCTTAAAATTTAAGAGTGATATACTTATTGGCCCCCCTAGAATTTTGGAAAAAAATGACTTTAGACCTCAAATAAATTCACACTTTCAACCTAATGAGAAAATTTTGATAGGGTAAATTACAAAATTAGTCCCTATCCTTTACACCATATCTCAATTTGGTCCTTAACCTTTCAATTGTTTCAATTTGGTCCCTAACCTTTTTAGTGTCGTGTCAATTTAGTCCATGTTGTTATCTCTTAGATGAAAAAAACTGATGTGTCAAATGGAATAATAAAAATATATTAATTATATCACATCAACGGCCAACTGTACTGCCACGTCAGATTAAAAAAAAAATCTATTGCAAATGTTCACACATGAGATCAGATTAGGGAAATTTCTAAATCCCTAAATTCCTGTCTCTCATCAGGTTCATCTTCCTCTCCTCCATCACCTTTACTCTCACTCTCACTTTCCCAAAACGCTTTCCCGCCAAAAGCACTTACTTAACTCTTTCAAATGGCCCCTAGTTTTGCTTTCTCTCTCTGTATCTCTCTTCTTATATAACACCATCTTCCACAACCTCGCTCACATTATTATCTCTTTCTCTGATCTTTGTCTCTTTTGAGCTTTTTTATTTTTTTCCTTTCTTTCAAACAAACCCATTTATTTCCAATCTTAATCTTATCAATTTCAAAAAGCTGAGAAAGATCGTGGTTTTGAACCTTTTGATCATTTTTAGCTTCTGGGTGTTATGTGTTGGGCTTTGGATTTTTTAAGTTGAAGTTGATATTGCTGGCTTAAAAAATCCACTCAAATTATTTTAAAAACAAAAATAAAATAAAACCATTTCAGATGTTCACATGTACAAATCAGTCTAGGGAAAATTCTAAATCCTTCCAATCTCTCATCAGATTCACCTCCCTTTCTTCTCTCTCTCTCTCTCTCTCTCTCTCTCTCTCCCCCCCCCCCCCCCAACTCTCACGTGAGTCAAGAATCAAGATTACAAATCTCACATGTGAACATTTGAAGTGGGTTTTTCTTTAAAAAAATTGATGTGGGGTAATTGATATGGCATGAAAAATATTTTTTTATTATTCCGTTTGACACATCAGCTTTTTTCATCCAAGGGATAATAGAAAAGACTAAATTGACACGTCATTGGAAATATTAAGGACTAAATTGACACAAGTGAAAGGTTAGGGACCAAAATTAAGATATGGTGTAAAATATAGGGACTAACTTTGTAATTTACCCATTTTGATATAAAGAACCCAGAATCAAAAATGAAATTTGGCCATTCATTGATTTGTTGACCCATAGCTCCACCAAAATAAGCAACAAAATAATTTTAATAAATTCAAACAATCACAAAAGGATAAATAGAAAAAATAAATCCAAATCTTTTCATTCAGGACTCTTACACTCCGTTTGAGAGTTCATAAGGGAATGAAATGGAATGGAATAGTCATTAAAGGAATGGAATAGAATGAATTTAGTAGGGAAATGAATGATTTTGAATTAAAAAATCTTGTTTGGATGTTTTAAAATAAAGGAATGGAATTGAATGGAATGTAAGTAATATTGTTTGGAAGTGACATTGGAATGAATGGAATGAAAAGAAATTATTTTATAATAACATTACTATTATACCCCTCATTTTAAAGAACATAAATAATGATTCTAGTTTAGGGGGAAAAAAATTTATTGTAGCTAAAAATTAAGTTATGTATATTTCTATGTTGTAAAGAAATTCACGCATCACATATTTATTTTCAACAAAATAAACATTGTCTAAAAAATACAAACAAATATCTTTTTTTTTTTTTTTAACTATAATGAGTCTTGCCAAAACAAAACAAAATAACAAAATAAAGCAAATCTAAAGTTGGCCAAGAAATCCCACACTTTTTAATTTTTAGGCTTAGACATCAGTGTCAATAGAACACATTTGCACTCATGATCTGGGCAACCAAAGAACATGTAGGTCTCAGTCTTTGATATTGGATCCAAGTCCAATACGCCCAACGCTGCATGAACTTCTTCTCCATATGACTTTGAAAAACACTTTGCCATAACCTCAGTCACCCTATCAATTTCCATTGATACATTATCAAATGACTGGGAAATTACATTCCCAAGTTCGTCATCTTCTGCCAGTCTTCTTTTCTTGCTTTTAGAAGACATTGCATCTTGTGATGACGCTCGAGAACATACAACATTAATTTATGGTGACCTCTGATCATCTTCGACTTCAAAGTTCTCCAAAGAAACTTCATTTTGAGATACCAAATTATCAATCTCATCAATAGTGGTCGATGCAGCATACCTAGCACGTCTCTCCTTTGCAGTTTCAGCATGATCACCTTTTGCTCTATCTTTAGCCCAAAGTTGTGTCATCTTAGAGTAGTTGGGCATAGGTGTTGTCATCCACTTCTTGGCCGCAGGTTTAGACTGTTACAAACCAAGAAAAATGGTTATATTACAGATATAATTATGTAATTCAAAATTAAACTCACAAAAAATGGTAATTTACTGCTATAAGTGGCTCCCAAACTTCTAGTTCAACTGTCTATATATTTAAAGAATCATTCCATCCAGAACCACTCAATCCATCTATAAATATGTCATAGCATTCATGAAAATTCTTCTTCAATGTCTTTTGTCGATTTTTCACCTTATCCTTATTAATCTCCATGTGAAATTTTTCAACCAACTCTTTCACTATGTCATCATATGCCTTAAAGGTAAAAGTTCCATTAACTTTACCACCGATGATCACTTGATGTAAAAAAAAATCCATTAAAGCATCATCCATAACACTACTCCATTGTACTTCTTTGCTTGGATCTCCACCATTCTTCTTTTATATCTTACCCATGCTATAATTAATAAGACAAAAAACACATATAAAATATTGTTTAGATATTAATATTAATTATCAAAAGATAGAGAGCAATATCAAAATGAAAAGAGAAATTTGCATAACATTTAGGTCTAAGTAATTGAAACATAACATAGTCTTAAACAACATGACAACAATAAACCCAAAAGCTATCACATTTGGACATAGTTTTGCCACATGGCTAATGCTATAGAATCTCTTATAATATCTCATTGTCTAGCATGCTTATCATCTTCTCTAGGAGTAGGGACCACACGTTCACAATGAGAATGTAAAACCTCTTCATCAACTTCAGCAATAAGACTTTCATCAGGATCGACACCCATTAAATAATTATGAAGTATGCAACATAATAAAATGATTTCATTTTGTGTGTCAACACAATAACTAGGCTCTATTGTACTTGCTATGATAGGAAATCTCTTTTTCAGTACACCAAATGCCCTTTCAATAGCATTGCGCAATGGCGCATGTCGCAAATTAAACAATTCTTTAGCATTTTCAAGAGGACGAGCAGAGTACTCTTTTAAATGATATCACATTCCGCTATAAGGTGCAATCAGACGACTTCTATTCATGTATCCCGCATCAACAAGATAATATTTACCTAATAAACACTAACAATGGTTAATTATATACTATAATTTTTTTAATTATAAAGAATACATCCTAATACATATTTGAATTAAATTTACCTTGTGGGATTTTCAAATTATCGTTTCTAGTTAAAGCGCTCTTTATTATTCTTGAATCTGAAGCAGTTCCTTCCCAACCTAGTAATACATACGTGAATTTCAAATCAAATAAGCATGCCGCCAACACATTTTGTGTTTGGTAACCCTTCCTACCCCGATATCTTGGTGCATCCTCATTCGACACTTTGACACGAACATGTGTTCCATCAAGTGCCCCAATACAATCCTGAAATTAACAATATCTCTCAAAGACATTTATCTTAAAATATATTTATACTAGACTACTATCAAATATAAAATATAAACATGATATATTTACCTTAAAATATGGGTTGAACCTACTACTCTGTAGTATTTCAAGTGGAACTTGGGTTCCATCAAGTTGTCGAAGAAACTGATCCTCTAACATAATTATTGATCATAACACATTATGAAAATGGCAACTAATGGTCTCACTGGAACAACAAAAAAAGAAGGAAATTGTACGGTTCTTCACATTATGTGATAGAATGTGAAGAAACTTGGCAACTTGCTCTTCAACCGTGGCACGTTGTGTGGCTTGAAGATCACCGTCTCTTCGCAAAATGTCACACAAACCATGAAAAGCTTGTGGACCCATGCGTATTACATCATAGCTTTTTTCACTAGTCCTAAGTTGAGACATTATTTCATCATGAACGTGTTGTCTTTCTATGATTGATTGTGTAGGAATGTGGGGAACACGACTTTTTAGTCGTTACCTTCAATGGATAATGTAGCACAAATAATGGCATGCAGCATGAACTAAGGCTAGTTTCCGCATAGAGTCCGAAAAAATTATGGTCTCAAGTACCTCATCATTCAAATCTATCTAAGTAAATCAAGACTCTCCTAATAAAAATAGGAAAAAAAAATCATCTTTATATAAATATATATATATATATATATATAAATCAAACAAACAACCCCATATCCTTCCCCCATCGCCGCTTGCTGCAAAGAGCTCCATCAAGTTGAAGATCTGACCAGCCAACTAGGGACAATCGGCGCAAATCTAGCCTTCAGGCCCTCTACGTCTCCACTACTGTATTTATCTCTCTTTGAACCCCTCTCTCTGTTTGTATATTCAAACATGTTCACTTTGAGTTTAAGACTCAGCTGCTCTTTGTTTTAGTTAAGTGATGGAAAACTATAGTAACTCATAAAATAGTAATATAAAATAGGATTGTTAATTATATTATTATTTTATTGATTGATATTTTTCATTGATGAATATAGATTGATATGTTGATACGTGTAGTTCAATCAAACAAAATAAGATCATTGTGTAGAGTACTGTAGAGGACTAGTAGCTATATTGTTAACTTGTGAGTGATCATTAGATTGCTTTATATTCAATGTAATTTTTATGTCTACATTGCAATTTCAATGTAAACTTACATGATAGACATACAAAAAGTAATATATATTGTACATATTTGTAAAGAAATGGTAAATATTGTATATGTTTTGCAAATATATATAATATTTGCCACTTTTTTTGTATACAATATAAATTTATATTATAACAGCACAATGTAAAAGAAGAATTTCCCTATATTTTAATTTATAATAGTGTTTCTATAATAATAGTATTTGCTTGAGCAATTAAATTAAGCCATTCACTCATTCTTATAGACTTGTTTATTAATTTTGTAAAATAAAGTTTTTTTTTTTTTGTCATGATTTTTTTAAGTTAAAAACTTTTATTATCTTTGGCTTGGCCTCCTATAAAGTATTTTTGGTTTCGCCACTAACTATATGGATGCTTATTTGAAGTTTTTTTTTACTTATACTTTGCCCCCCTAACTTGAAATCTTGGGTCCGTCCCTGAACTATAGGAAGAAATTATCACACGTGACACAGTGGATATTACTTTGGAACACATTCAAAAACACTTTCGAATCAAAGAAATTAGTCGAACTCGTAAAGTGCAAAAACGAAGTCTTGACATTGTTACAATTAATGGCTAAGGTGATGCATGAATAAATCAATCATGTGCACGTTGCAGTACTTGTTGAATATTGGTTTTTAGAAAAAGGTAAGGTATGAGTATGACAAATTTACTTGTGCAATATAGTATTCTCATTTCATCAAGAAGAGGAAATTCTTCTTTTATCCTTTTTTTTTTTTTTTTAATTTATGTGAAATCAATATTATTCATAGATTTTATGAACACATATGGTTAGTGACGGGACTTGAACCTTAACTCTTGCCCCACACACTCCACAAGCACCTATACTTGTAAAGTGACCATCATGCCAAAGATACATGGTGGTAACTTTTTTTTTTTTTTTTAAATGCACTTAATTTTCTTCAGGACTTAACTCTTAATTAACTTAATCTATAAGTAATTAGTAGACTAAATCAAGGTATTAAATGGTGCAGGACACCATACAAATGATATCCCAAAATGTTATATTCACTACTCAATTGAAGCAGGAATTATATGAGGACAAAATTTATGTACAGTACCTTAGGTATTGTTTCTTAGGTCCCTCTTTTAAGATTCTGCCATGTGGCTAATTAACTTAAAAAATACACTTCCATCCATGAGAAAAAAGCCACATGGCAGAATCTTAAAAGGGGAACCGAAGAAACAGCACATAAGTATTGTACCTAAGTCTTGCTCATTATGGCCATTAGGGGTAGGTATTGATAGTCGCTCTCTAAGGTTCTAGGACGAATCTATTCCTTTAACCCCAGTGGAGCTTTTCTGTCCTTGTCCCCGTACAGGTATCCCGTTTCCCTCTAGTGTCCTGTCACTAGTAGGGCGTCCCAAATCACCATCCAAAACACAATCATTACACACCTCACTACCTGTACAACTTACCAACATGGAATCCCTTAAAGGATTATGGAAAAAACTCTCTCTATTAGACTAAGAAGAAACTGGAATAGCATGCCCAAAGCGGAGCCTGACTCCTTTACTCTTGCTGCAAAATTCTTGACAAAACGAGTCGTCAATGTGGAATCAGTGGCTCGTACATTCAGGCCACTTTGGAGATCGAAAAAGGATGTTCAAATTAAAGATATAGGCAACAACATCCTGTTTTTTAACTTTGAAGATGAATGTGATTTAGACAGGGTACTTGAACATGAGTCTTGGACATACGACAAACACCTTGTGGTCTTTGAGAAAGTGACTGCAAATGTGCCCATATCATCACTCGCCTTCCAGTTTACATCATTCTAGATCCAAATCCATGAACTACCAGTCCAATGTTTAAACCAAGAAACTCGGGATGCCATTGGAAGCTCATTGGGCACACCATTACTCATGATCGATTCAGAAAGCGAAGGAGGTAAGGGAAACTATTTACGAGTTCGAGTTCGAATTGATATTACTAAACCTTTGAACAGGGTACGCAAGGTATGGTTCGAGGGGTCTGTCATTGGGTGCACAATTTTGAAATACGAGCGCCTCCCAAACTTCTGTTACTGGTGCGGATTGGTCTCCCATGATGATAGAAATTGTGAACGCTGGCTGAGAAGCAAAGGTTCACTGAAAAAGTCAGACCAGAATTTTGGGGATTGGATGAGAGCAGAGATAGACCTCACTACCAGAAAAACCTCCATTACTGTACCTGGAACCAGACCGAGACACCCAAATAACAAAAACCTCCACCACAAACACCCACCGTCCCAAACACCCAACCACCAACATCCCAGCCACGTGATCTTCCACCAACCCCGGCGACAATCCCAACAACTGTCACTACCATGACAATAAATGAGGTCATAATTGCTCATCAATCCAGTGCTGATTGGCAAGAGAATCACACATTCAATGCCCCTAACGGCTGCATTTCTGGCACTGAGGAAGCAACCGTTAAAAAATCCAGCATAAATGCCAACATTGATGACAGAGAGAAAGTCTTAAACCCCACACACACTGAATCCGAGACCAATCTGGACTTAAAGCCCAAAGTTCTAACCCAACACACTCCTACCACTATTGGGCCGTGCACCACTCATCAGCCCACCATCACCACACAAAGCCAACCCCAACACACCCCTACCACATTGGGCCGTGCACCACTCATCAGCCCACCAATAACACACAAAGCCAACCCAATCCTTTGCCAACCAAAACAACGTGGGCCAGAATTCCACGTGACAAACAAAGCAGCCCAAGTGACGTGCTCATGATTGAGAGAAAACACAAAAGAAGTGATGAGTCTGAAGAAGGTAGCCATCCCACAAAAAAAATCTCAATGCCCTATAAGGAATCCCCAGAAGCTTACCCAACAGTGGTGGCTGCCAAGCAGCCCCGCCGACACCAATGAACACCATAAGCTGGAACTGCCGTGGTTTGGGATGACCATGTGCAGTTCAGGAACTCACCAAGATGGTGAAAAAATACGCTCCCACAATTGTTTTTCTCATGGAAACAAAATCAAAAGACAACTACGTGAAGAATTTAAAGGTAAAACTGCAGCTAGACAATGTCCACATAGTCTCTAGACTCAATACAGGTGGTGGCCTCGTACTGTTTTTGAGCAGAGACATCAATCTACACGTGATGGATGCAACCCCAACTTACATTGATGCAGTGGTGAACCCAGGAGTGGATGACGCCTGGCAGTTTACGGGATTCTACGAAAACCCTGTAACGGCCAACCGGGAACACTCCTGGGCACTACTAAAACATTTAAGCCTCAAAATGGATCTCCCTTGGTTTTGTGCGGGGGACTTCAATGAGATTGTCAGAGCATAAGAGAAACTGGGTGGTGCAATGTGTCGGGAGAGACAAATGATTGACTTTAGAGAAGCTCTTGACTTCTGTGGATTCCAGGACTTGGGTTTTGTTGGCTCTCCGTTCACATGGTGCAACAACCAGTTTGATGGTACAGTGACTTGGATTAGATTGGACAGAGGAGTAGCAACCAACCCATGGATTCAAATGTTCCCATCAACCAAAGTTCATTACATCTCTGGTTCGCTCTCGGATCATAGCCCATTATGGATTTGTACTGACGATGAAAATGCCCAGTTTTACAGGAAAAGGAAACCTTTTAGGTTTGAAGCGGTCTGGATGAGGGATGAAGGGTGTGAAACGGTGATAAAAAACTCATGGGAGGACCATGCAATTGAAAATCCGATTGGCAGAGTGGCAAAAAATTTAGAGGCATGCCGATTATCCCTTCAGTCTTGGAGTAAACATTCATTCGGCAACATCCGTCGCATGCTGCAACAAAAGAAAAAATTGCTAAAGCAGGCAGAAGCAAACTCCATGAACGGATCCAACCATTTTTAGGTGAGAAGTTTGAGGGCTGAGGTGCATGATTTGATGGTCAAGGAAGAATGTCTATGGCAGCAAAGATCAAGGGTGAATTAGCTGAAAGCGGGGGATCTAAACACAGCCTATTTCCACAGTCGTGCAAACCAGAGAAATCGAAGAAATTTCATCTCCAAACTGACCCTTGACAGTGGGGAAGTTGTTAAGGATGAACAGAAGATCGGGGAGGCCTTTGTGCAATATTTCCAATCTATCTTCCAATCAGTCAACCCAGCCGGGTTTGATCCAATCCTTCAAGGGATTGAACCCAAAGTGACATCACAGATGAATGCCGATCTAACCCGGCCTTTCACAGCCATGGAGGTGGAGCAAGCACTCAAGCAAATGAAACCTATGACAACTCCTGGCCCCGATGGTATGCCCCCAATCTTTTACAAATCTTATTGGAATACTGTTGGGTCTGATGTTACAAAAGCAACCTTATCTGTCTTAAATTCGGGAATAATGCCTCCAAACCTAAACCATACTTTCATTACCCTCATCCCCAAAACAAAATCACCAACAAACCTAAAAGATTACCGTCCCATAAGCCTATGCAATGTCATATACAAAATAATCTCAAAAACCATAGCCAACCGACTCAAAAAAAATCCTCCCTAAACTTGTCTCCGAGACTCAAAGTGCTTTCATGTCAGATCGTCTCATTACTGATAACATTGTTGTTGCCTTTGAAACACTCCACCACCTAAAAAATAAAAGAAAAGGCAAAACGGGGTTCATGGCTCTAAAACTTGACATGAGTAAAGCATATGATAGGGTTGAATGGGATTTCTTGGATAAAATAATGGAGAGATTGGGTTTTGATGGTAAATGGAGGAATCTAGTGGGTTGCTGCTTTCGTTCGGTCTCTTTCTCTATCATGATTAATGGAGAACCTCATAGATTTTTTCACCCAAGTAGGGGTCTCCGTCAAGGAGACCCTCTATCACCTTACTTATTTCTTTTATGTGCAGAAGGTCTACATTCTTTAATACAACAGGCAGCTGACAATGGAGAATTACATGGAGTGTCTCTTTGCAAAGAAGGGCCAAAAATCACCCACTTATTCTTTGCGCATGATAGCTTGCTCTTCTGTAGAGCCAATGATACAGATTGCCAAACGGTGATGAATATCCTCACAATGTATGAAGAAGCGTCAAGTCTAAAAATCAACCGTGGCAAAACACAATTATTCTTCAGCACAAATACACAAGAAGTCATCAAGAATAGGGTGAAGGACTTGGTGGGGGTAGAGGTGGTGACTCAATATGAAAAATATTTGGGTATGCCATCCTTTGTAGGGAGAGCAAAGAAGGAAACCTTCAGCTATATTAGAGAGAGAGTGTGGCACAAAATCCAAGTTTGGAAAGAAAAACTCCTATCACAAGTAGGCCGGGAGATCTTAATCAAAGCAGTCATCCAAGCAATGCCGACCTTCACTATGGGGTGTTTCAAACTCCCCAAAAATTTGTGCAAGGACATTGAAGCATTGACTAGAAAATTTTGGTGGGGGTATTCGGGTGAGGCAAGAAAAATCCATTGGATAGCTTGGAAAAAACTTTGCTTACCAAAATTACATGGTGGTTTGGGATTTAGGGAATTGGAAAATTTTAATCTAGCTCTCCTAGGTAAACAGATTTGGAGATTAATTCATAATACCGATTCCATGTTCTACAAAGTCTTCAAAGCAAGGTTCTTCCCTACGTGCTCGGTTCTTGAGAGTGGGGTAAAATCCAATGGGTCATACGCTTGGCAAAGCATTCTCAAGGCTAGGGAGGTGGTCAAGCAAGGAGCATATTGGTGGATTGGGGATGGTACTTAAGTGTAGATTAGGGGTGATAAGTGGCTGCCTGATATGTCAACAAAACATATCATCTCTCCCCAAAAAAACCTCCCTATGAATGCAAAGGTATGTGCTCTTATTGATGAGGATGGCCCAAGGTGGATTAAAGAACGAGTAACACAAGAATTCTTTCCCCATGAAGCCCAACAAATTCTGGGAATCCCACTAAGCTCAACCCGAGCCCCTGATCTTCTCATTTGGGCTGGCACCAAGTCAGGGAGATACTCGACTAAGGGTGCATACAAAATGTTGACGTCTATGCAGGATTTTTCCACTCCTAGCCCATCTGATGCTTCGGCCCAAACGAGTTGTTGGAGAAGAATTTGGTCCTTGAGTGTTCCAAATAAAATCAAGCACTTCCTATGGAAAGCTTGTCGTGAATCACTCCCCACCAAAAAGAATCTGCTGGCTAGGAATGTCACAAGGAATGCACTATGCGAATGGTGCAATAAGGAAGTTGAGGACTCTGTTCATGCCTTGTGGGGCTGCCAAGTACTCAAGGAGGTCTGGTGGGAAGAAGAAATCCTTATAAACCAGCTCTCCATGCGCTTCGTGGACTTTAGAGATCTGTGGATTGGAATCACAAATTCAAAAGAACCAAACCTGGCTGAATGGTTCGCTTTTGTTGCCTGGAGTATATGGAACAAAAGAAATGCCACAAGAATGCAAGCATCTTCCCTTCCGTTTCAGCTGCTGTACCAGGACATGCGAGAGAGATTACTCGAATACCGATTAGCACAAGAGCCTCACATACCCAAGTTCAGGCCCACAAGTGCAACACGTTGGTACCCCCCCCCCCCCAGACTTCACAGCATAAAGTCAATTATGATGGTGCTCTGTTCAAAGAAATTTGGCAGGCGGAAGTTGGAGTAGTAGTCAGAGATGCTGATGGAAGGGTCTATAGGGCTCTCTCAGACAGAACGGCACTACCTGGAACAGTGGAGGAGGTCGAGGCCATCGCATGTAGAAAAGCTGTACGGTACGCCCTTCAGCTTAGACTTGCAGACATGGTTTTTGAAGGGGATTCTGAAACTATCACAACTGCTATCAACTCGGGCACTCCTTGCTACAGCTCATTTGGTCATATTCTGGAGGATGTTAAAGCTTTGGCTTTGAACTTTGTATCAGCTACTTTTATTCACGTAAAGAGACAAGGGAATGCCATAGCAAATAAACTGGCTAAGGCTGCTAAAAATATTCCTTGTCCCCATGTTTGGTCGAATGACATCCTAAGTGATGTGCAACAGCTTGTAATCCATGATAGCATTCATTGATCAATAAAAGTATTGACTTGATTCTCAAAAAAAAAAAAAAAAAAAAAAGACTTGCTCATTATATGATATACAACATGTTCTTTTTACATAATAAGGATGGCGTTTAAACTTTAAAGTTCTAATTACTACTCATTTTTCCATTTTCTAACCATAAAATCAATTTTCTATTTTCAATTATTAATTACAACTATTACAAAAATGAGAGAACTAATGATTCAACAACCAAGAATTTTGGGGTTTTGATCCTTTGAAAACTTCAATGAAACAATGATTGCCGAGCTTGCTTGGTGGATTCTATCCGACAAGGATAGTTTTTGTATCAAAATAGTGAGAGCTAAATACCGTGTTGGATCTAATTGGCTTACTTTAGAGCTCAAATATGAAATATCTACTGGGCATGTGACAGAAGTTTGTACTCGTAAGATATGGTGTTGTAATACTATAGTTAACACATTTTATAGGACATGGTGATTATGCTGTCAAAATTCGAATTGGGAGAGCACTTTTTTTTCCTAGTAATTAAAGTGTCAAATACATGTTTAATTTTTTTATAAAAAAATTTTCTAAGCTATTTAAACAGCAATTCTAATTAAAGGACATGTTGGTTATGTTGACTATTTCAAGATTCGAATTGGGAGAGCACTTTTTTCCCCCTTGTAATTAAACTGTCAAATCTCAAATACATGCTTAATTTTTTTTTTTTTTTTTCTAAGCTATTTAAACAGCAATTCTAATTAAAGTGCCAAACAAACTAGTTTAAACTTTCTAAATATGTACAAATGATTAAATAAGTTAAAGAAATAAAAAAGACATGATTGAAGTAATCTTGCAAATTACATCAATATGCATTTTATAATTAGGTTGACATGCACAAACAAAATCAATTAGTAATTAATAAGAAGATTGATATAATATGTTCTTATTTAACATATTCCCTAATAAATTCTTAAGAAAATTGTGTGAGTAAATTACATCAATTTTAGCATTTTGTTATTGGAAGTAATGATACTAATGGCATTAATAAAAATTCTATACAAGTGAAAGTCAAAATAATTATATAAGATATTTAACTTTACAAAGAAAAAATAAGTAGCAATAATACTTTTCATACAAGTGAAAGTTTTTTTTTCTTTTTTCTTTTTTCTTTTTTTTTGAGAAACAAGTCATCCATTGTAGTAATTATGTGCTGGAAAATCAGCATAAACTATATTGTCTATATCTGGTGGAACAAACTCCATCCAGACCAACAAAAGAAAAAAAAAATTCTTGCTCTCTAAGTTAAGGCATGTGCAACCACATTTCCTTGCCTCAAAGTATGAGAGAAAGAGAAACTCCTTAAGGAGCTAACAAAAGATGAAGTATTAGTAAACCTATAAGATGATAAAAATACAACCTAAACAAAAAAAATGACCGAAATACCTCCAAAATTTAAAAAATAACCAAAATACCCCGAAATCTAAAAAATGACCAAAATACCCTGAAACTTAAAAAATTACTGAAATACCCCTAAAACCTCAAAAATGATCGAAATATCCCCGAAACCTAAAAAAATGATTGAAATACCTCCTAAACCTAGAAAATTACTGAAAATAGCCCCAAAATCTAAAAATTAACAAAACACCCCTAAAACCTAAAAAATTACCAACATTCCCTTGGAACCTACAAAATGATCAAAATACTCTTAGAACCTTTAATTTGACGAAAATACCCTCGAAACATCCAAAATACCCCAAACCTCTATCATGATAATTTTTTAGGCTTCGGGTGTATTTTGTTCATCTTATAGGTTTAGTGGTATTTTGGTCATTTTAGATATTTTGAGGGGTATTTTGGTTGTTTTAGAGGTTTAGAGCTATTTCAGTCGTTTTAGAGGTTTCAGGGTATTTTTGGTAATTTTAGAGGTTTCGGGTTATTTGTGGTCATTTTAGAGGTTTTTGGTGTATTTTGGTCATTTTAAAGGTTTAAGGGGTATTTTGATCATTTTAAAGGTTTAGGGGGTATTTTGATCATTTTGTAGGTTTGAGGGTATTTCAGTCATTTTTTAGGTTTCGGGGGTATTTTGGTTATTTTTAGGTTTAGGGAGTATTTTGGTCATTTGTTTTAGTTTTAGGGGGAATTTTGGTCATTTTTAGGTTTCGGAGATATTTCAGTCATTATAAAGGTTTCGGGGGTATTTTGTCATTTTATAGGTTTAGGGGGTATTTTGGTCAATTTTTAGGTTTAGGGCGTATTTAGGTCATTTATAGGTGTAGGGACACAATTTGGTTCCTAAGCCCAAAAGGTAAAAGGATTTAGGCCCAACGAGCCCAATACAATGAATTTGTAGAAAGTGGGTTAGAAAACTAGGTTCTACTGAGTTGGATAACAATTATAGTGGATCCAAATGACAAGAAAGCAAAGATAAACTAGTTTTACCTAAAGAAAATCGTCATCAGCACAATTCGAGGAGATTAGTTCTTATATATATTTCTTTTGAATTTGATTACAAGTCTAGTTCCTATTGTTACAATGTTTTTCCCCCCTTCCCACCGTGGGGCTTCTTTCTTTTTTATACTATCCTCTTTCTTCCATCTCTACCCTCCACGTGTAGATCAAGTTGTTGGCTTTGATCTTTGTCCCATCAGCACCTTCCTAAAGTCTCTAGGAGTAGCTGTAAGGTTGAAAATCACTGTTCAGGTATCACTTCCACATTAATGCGGCCAGAGAGTTAGCTGCAGAGCATTTAATGCGGTGGTAGCAACCTTTCCTCAGATATTTCTTACCTTCCCCATGTCTCGTTCCTTCCTGATACTCATCCTTAACAGTGGAATTGCCCGGAACTTTGCTCTTGATGGCAGGTCAACCCTTCTGACCTCTGCACCGTTACAGTAGAGGAGGAATTTGTCCTCAGACCACCTCCCTGAACTCTTATGAACAGTCACTTTCCACTATTTACTAGCCCGCACTTCTTCATCAATATTCCCTTGTCCTCGGACTACTAAGTGTTCTCGGATAGGGCCTATGACTCAATATACATTACTAAGCCTATCACTCCTACAATAGCCCCTCAAAATTCTCCTTTTTTGCTCCTCGGGAAGAAAGGAAGATTTTGATATCTACCACGATTACCCTACTCTTACAATACATCATCTTTGTTTGCGTAGACATCTTTTCAACTGCCCAACGCACGCTCTTGACGCTTCGGCATTCGGGACTCGCCCTCAATTAATTTTTGCGACTCCATGTTCCCCACATTCCACCGTGCGATGTGGATCCAACAGCTGGAGATTTTTAGGGGAATGCGAGCAGAAGCATTCCCGCTTGCTTTTCTCTTTCATATATATTGCTCAGAAGTTTCGTCTACCTCACGTTTTGCACTCTTAAAACTAAAGATCTAGTCCAAGGAGCCTTTCTTCTTTCCCGTAAGTAGTCTCTAGTATTTTCTCCTTTTCTTCTGTCTCTTTTCTCCTTTTCTTCTATCTCTATACCTAGTAGACTCCCCAGAAGGTATAGAGAGCTTTAAGGCTCAATACCGAATTCTCTAAGGGGTTTCCATTAGGTACTATAAACAAGGGGAGTGACACACTAAAAGGCAGGAGGGAGAAGTAGTAATCCCCATGATTGCCTTCAAAGAGGGAGGGATGAGAATCCCCATGGGCAGAGTCATTAGGGATTACCTGATAGCCCATAGATTAGCCCCCATCCAATATGACCCAAATATGCTTAGGATCCTAAGTAGTGTCGACGCCCTTCAACAAGAAGATAGGTGTGAACCTCACCTATCACGATGTTAATTGGGTTTACAACTGCCAAAAACTAACAGGGCAGGGATATTACTTAAAAACTAGAGAACCCGCAATCAGGCTCATATCATGCCTCCCTGAGTCCAACAATGGAATGGACAATGATTATTTAATCATCTCAGGGGAGTGGCATGATGGCCTCCACTACCCGACACGAGAGGGTACACCAAGTAGGGTACTTAGGTTTAGGTCCATTACTCTAACAATACCCTTTCCTGCCAGACTAACATTTTATCTGCTCAACCTTTCTATTGGTACCCGTAATTTACCTTTTCCTTTTGTATGTGCTGTTTTCTAACAATACTTTTGGTTTTTGATGAATTTGCAAATAAGCATTCCACTACTCCGAACTTCTGCCTTGTCAACGAACCTAATTTGACAAAGATACTAAAGGCAGAAATCTTCGTCCACACCGATAGGCACTTAAGAGCGGCCCACCTTATCCTCGGCTACAACCCGCTCTCATCTAGCTTCCAAGCACCCAAGTGTGTGATCAAGGCAAGAGACTCGCACCTGCACCAGATCAACTTAGCAGTCCCCGGTTTCCTCGTCCTCGGCCCCATCTAAACAAGCGTACAGCAAGTAAAACTGTCATTTCAACGCACTGCCGAGGAGAAGGCAACCCCTTCCTAACCAACGATTAAGGAGGAGGAACAAGTAGTTGAAGTTTCAAACTCCGAGGACGAGTTTGAGGTTTTCAACTAGCCCCAATCTCTAGAGCCTCAGGTCGGCGACTCTAGCCGCCTTCCTGTAGCCCAAGTAAGCAGCATCCAAGAAGATACAAGCGTTCCCGAAGCAATGGGGATACAGCGCAAGTTCAAGGCTAGTCTTCTAGAGATCATGGAGTCTCAAGCAGGGGGCAAGGCACCCGAGGTGGCCAGTTAAGCTAAACACCCCTCTCTTCTTACTCCTCATAACCCTTAGCCCGAACCTGCAAATAAGAAGAGGAAACGGGAGCAAAAGGGGAAGGATGTGATGGAAGAGGGCCAAGGTGCCCTTCCTAAAGAGAATGAGCCTCAAAGAGGGGCTAAGGCAGCCAGACTACCCAAACGAGGTCCTCCAGCGCCGGGGGACAGGGGACAGGGGACGTGACCTTTGCACCAGGGTTCCAAACTAGAATCCCCCTCTGGTGTTAGACAGATCCCCTCTCCCTTCGAACTCCTCGATAAAGGACTTCCAACAAGGGAAGGCCGGGTATGTAGCGGACGCCGTAGAGTAGGCCTTACTACTGCCCGATGACATGGCCGATCTGAAGACCATGAAGAGACACGAGGCATTTCTGGGTCTGAAGAGAGACCTCACCATGATAAGTCTTTTAAGTTGAGTCCCCTTTCTCTTTGCTGTATTATTATTATTATTATTATTATTATTATTATTATTTTTGCCTTTGCTCACTGCTACATTTCCTTTGCAGGCTATTCAAGCTACTTTTAGGGCTGAGGAGTTGGTGAATATCACTCATCAACAAATGAAGGATGAGGAGGGCAGGCGTATTGCTGTTGTTGAGGCCTTTAACGTGGCCGAGAAGAGGATCAAGGAGCTGAACACCAAGCTCACGGAGGCTGACAGGGAGAAAAAGAGCGTTGAGGCTGCTCTAGAAAGGGCAGAAAGGCAAGCCAAGACTTAATGCAAGCAACTTCGTTAGGCCGAGGATGAGCTTGCTGCAGCCAAGGAGCAAACAAAAGTGCTGAAGAAAAAACTGGAGGATGCTGAGAAAGCTAGGGACTAAGCTGAATAAGATGGCTACGATGTGGGGGTAGCTGAAACCGAGGAGGCCCTTAAGGCTAAGGTCTCAAGGGTATGTAAAACATACTGCCTCTAGGTGTGGAATGAGACCCTCAACTTGGCTGGGGTTGAGGCCTCTTCGGCACTTAGAAGAGTAGAGAATGTTTACTATCTACCTGCAATCTGGGCACCAGACTCCTTAATCTCCCAGGATGATGCAGCCCCCAAGGATCCGAGCTCCATCAATGAGATACCAGCCAAGGACCTTCCTCCTCCCAGCAGTCCTCTAAAAGGGGCAGAGCAAGCTGGCGCAGCTGAGAAGGAAAAAGAAAACCCAAAGGAGGTCACCCCTGAAACTACAAAGCCTCCAGCTGCACCCAAGGATTCTTCCGAGGGAGGGGTGGTTTCCCAAAGCCATGAGCTGGTTTTGGCAACTTTCCCCATTCCTGCCAAGGTAGAATCTAAAGGTAAAGGCCCAGCATCCTCAACAGCAGCAACTGCCCAACCCACCAAGACCCCAGCGAAAGACAAGCTTGTAATAAAAATGAAGTAGTCTTTAGAGTAGCTTTCTTCTTCTTCTTCTTCTTCTTCTTTTTTTTTTTTTTTCTCTCTTTTGAACTGTTTATTTGTTTCCAAAATTTGTAATCAATTTGCCTTTTTCTGAGGCTTAGCTTAATGATAATTATGAGCTTTTCTTTTACACTTGTGGTATTTGTATGAATACTAACATAGTTTCTGCTTTATTGCACACTTAATCAATGTGACAATAAGATATAGCCCTATTTAGTTATCTGCATAAGTGATAACATAGTTACTACATCCCACATGCTTAGCAACAGGACAGGCTAAACCTTTTAAGTCTATAATCTCAACAAAGTATATCCTTAACTTCAAAAACATATACAATGGTAGAGCATCCATCCATACCGGGCTCCACCTAACCCTCCACTTATAAATAAGTTTAAGGAACTGTAGGTGATAATTAGTTCACAAACAGATCACAGATATACTTGCAAATGCTTTAAGTGGTGTTCAAAAGTGTCCATTTGATCAACTTACTACAATGAAGGCCTTTGCCATTCAGCATGGCTGGTTCTGTTTAATACCTAAACTAACAATAAGAAGTATTAATTTACCCAAGGTATGTGGCCCGAGGAGCTAGGCATGACTAATGTTTTATTTAATACTTAGAGAAACAATAAGAAGTATTAATTTACCCAATGTATGTGATCCAAGGAGCCAAGCATGACCAAGGTTCTATTTAATACTTAAACAAATAAGAGAAAATATCAATTTACCCAAGATATGTGGTCCGAAGAGCCAGGTATGGTCAAGGTTCTGTTTGATACTTAAATAAACAATAAAAAGTATTAATTTACCCAAGGTATGTGATCCGAGGAGCCAAACATAACCAAGGTTCTGTTTAATACTTAAACAAAAAAAAGAAAATATCAATTTACCCAAGGTATGTGGTCCGAGGAGTCAGGAATAACCAAGATTCTGTTTGATACTTAAACAAACAATAAGAAGTATTAATTTACCCAAGTTATGTGGTCCGAGGAGCCAGACATGACCGAGGTTTTGTATAATACTTAAACAAATAAGAGAAAATATCAATTTACCCAAGGTATGTAAATAGTCAGAAAGAAAACAATAAATTGGGGCGCCTTTTAGAAGCAAAAAAAAAAAAAAAAAAGTGAACCACGAATTTCTCGCAAAAGTTGTTAAGGTCAAAATTTAAATATCTAATCAATGCAATAATGCTCTTTGCTGTCGAGCATCTACCATAAAGTCAAAACAAAAATAAAAAGCCATAAATCCCGGCACTATGGCCTGGTGTTTAAAAACATACTAATCAGTACTACTAGTAATCACTGTCGGATGAAGAATATATATTGTTTGACATTTTTCTTTTCCTTCACATCTATCGGATTTTCCTATTTAGAGATGTGCAACATTTTACTGCTACTAAAAAAGAGTTTTCCAAGAGGCAAGAACAAGATCTCTAGGAGTCTAGGATATATATTTTAATTACATTATGGAAGCCAAAGCAAGAGTATCAGCATGCAATGAAATAAGGAGACAAATACAAGGCTTGTGCAACTAACATAGACAAGTAGTGTTTGTTGGGTCTGGAAAACTAGTCTAGTCATGATTCAAACAACACTCCTGCTAAGAAAGATGGCTCACAATTCACAGGGAAATACTTGTTACATTCAACATTTTTAAACTGAGTCCCCCCCTGAGACCGAAATAAATATATACACTCAGGATGTATACACAAGTCATGCGTACATTCAAGTGAACTCTTTCTTGTGGTCCTTGATCAATTTAAAGGAGGAGTGACAACTAGACTCACCTTATTAAAAACTCGGTCATCTCTGAAAGCCAATTGTAAATTGGTTGATGGAGTCTTAGAGTTTTATGTCTTCATCAATCTATTGTAAAGACAAGACTTTGTCTTCGAGCACCCTACATATGAGGAAACTTATGTTACAGATATACTTGGTGCCACTTTTGTAGGGAATTGAAGATTACAATTAATGTTATGCAAGAGACCTAGTTACTATAATTAGATGTTTATTAATACACAGCTATTTTATTTTTAACCCTTTTCCTGGTGAACTTCAACACTACAGTTATAGAATAAAAATACAAGCAACGCTCAGAGTGATTCTTAAACTAGCGAAGGTAGGAAAACATTGCCAGTATGTTGAACAACAGGGAAACATCATTAGCTGGGCAAAGACAAACAAAACTTCCTTTTAGGTTTATACTGTAGATGTAAACGGGCATGAATCACCACTAGTGAGCATATGCAACGTCAAAATTTTATGCACAAGTACAAGGAGGAAAATCTTACAGTATATCAAAATTGCTAGAAATCAGCCATGGCAGATTTGCCAGTGCCTGCATGGTATAAAAACTGACAAAAAGAAGTGTTAGTGTTTAACAGCCTGTTCAATATGAAAGTCAGAACATGCCATTGCAAGTTATTTGAGGCTTAAACTTGATCATTATTCATTAGAAAATCAGATGAATACACTAAATACCCACTAATGCACAAAAGAATTCAGCAAAATTAAGTATACAACAGAAGCCAAGATTTTCAAGGCTCTTACATACGCAGATTGCCTTCCTGGTGAATAGAAAATGCATGAATCAAATGAAAATATGAAACATTAAACAGTTATAACCAAAAATTACTCACATTTTAACGTGAATCTGAAAAAGGTACCTGCCTCACTAACTGAACATATCTTTGCCAAAGGAAACCTGAAACGTACAGTACAGAATTGTCAACTATAATATGAAATGAAAGAGGCCCTTATGGTTAGCTAAGAAATCAATTAAAACACTCTACAAGTTTCTAAGAACAGTTCCCCTGCCTCCCTCGCACCTAACAAAAAACACACACACATACACAAAAACAAAGGAAATTAAGTACATAAGAACATTTATAACAACCCCTAGACCATTACTGCTCAAAACTTATCCATGATTACATTTATATGAAAATATAGTGCACTACAGCAAAAATAAAAATAGAGTTTAACTGCCTCTAATGCCACCAAACCAGTACTTTAGAGTTAACTAACCCATAATTCTATGCACTCAGGTATTTTCTTAGCTGGATATAATCCACTTGTGTGGTAGGCCAATAAATCAAAATGAATCGTGGCAAAATATTTGAATGACAATGAATTATTTAGACATTGCACATACTCCAAATCTCTATTTATAGCCTGCTTCTAGCATCAAATGACGATAGCTACGTCCACGTATTATTCTCTGCCACAGAAACTGAAGCAAATTTTGGAAATTCATTTGCATCCGCTGCTGGACAAGCCTGCGAGATACCAGCATAAGTGAACATATAACAATGGCATGGTCATTTATGAGTACATACAGTACCAAGAAAATATTTTACCATCTCACAAGACACCTCTGAATCCCTCTAGATATGGGCCGAATAAAGGATGGATCACGTTGGGCATAAAGCAAACCAACCTAGGGAAAAAAAAAAATACATGGAATCAATTTTTGCCAAATACATCTATTTGGAAATGTCTCAGAGACAGAATTGTAGAGAGATTAGCCTGAATATATATCATATACAATTATAATGAAATTCAGCCTCTTGAATATCTGAAATAAAAATGCAAATTTAATCTTTTTTCATATCAAAGGGTTTTTGAATATTTTACATAAATTAAAAATTCATTGGAAAGTGGAAAAAAACTCAGTAACACAAAAATTTGAGAGAGAAGCTAAAGTTCAACTGAACATTTGTAGTTTGGACTAATATGGATTTGCACAAGAAATTTAAAAACATGCCCAGAAATTCAAATTTTCAAAACCAGAAAAAAAAAAAAAAAAAAAAAAAAAAAAAAAAAAAAAAAAAAAACCTGAAAAATCAATGAAATCAACAAACAAATCAATAAACAAGTACCTCTACCAATGCAACAGCAGAGGGATCATCAAAGATCTCAAGACTACAGTCAGCTAGATAATTAACCTGCACCAAAAAAAAATCACAAATTACAGAGAGGACCAAGAAACAACAGAGAACAATGGAGGGATAGCACAGCTGATCGAAAGTGCAACTTACTGCATCCTTCAACAATAAGCTAAGGATATTTATTATTTCTAATGATAATATTGTAGATATTGACACTTACACAAAAAATGAAAATATGGATATTGACTGGAAGCTAGTGGAATCACGTTCACACAAATAAAAAATTTAAGCATACGCACAAGACATCATATTTGATGTGGTCAATGCTAACCAAAATTCACTATCAACAATATAGATTGCAACCACGTAACTAACTACAACAAACAAAACTCATACTCTGATACTCCCCACAAACAACACTCACAACCTTCACAAAACCAAATATACTCAAAACCTCACATTTGAAAACTAAATTCCAATACACCCAAAACAATCTCTGAGTACTAAAAAACTTGACACTATCACAAGCCCAAAATCTCAATATATGCAATGGCACTCTCTCAATCAAACAATAGGATAACTCATAACTATTAACTCATGCACATGGGTATCTTTCAACCTCAAAAGAACTACTAAACTACATGTCGAAGACACTCACTCATGTTCTTCCAAAGACTCTTCTCCTCTTCCAAATAGGAAGACCTCTTCATGCAGCCATGGGAAATTAATTTGTTACTACTTTGCAAATTCGTCTTTTCAAGGCTTACTTAATGGGACCCACGTTTGAAATCCAATTAAAGTAAAAGTCATGTGGTTTTAAAGATCTAGTTATATACTTATATGTGTCCTAGGGTTTTTAAACAATTTTTTATGAGTTTTTGTTTAACAATTTATGGTCAATTTTATATTCAAGGGTGAAATTGTAATATTTGCAATCCATGCGAATTAAGGGCATAGTTGTCAAAATATAAATCAATTTTTTATTTTTTGTATTGTGTGTCATATTGTAAGATACACAAACACTTTATAAAATTTATAAGAAAATAATATTATACATATTCATATATAAAATGTGTATTTATTATAAATTTGGAACATATTCAATGAATAACTAATTTAATATATTTTTTTTCTTTTGACTAATTTATTAATTACTTATGTAATAATATTTCACAAAGTTAAAGCTAAATAAATCAAATTAAAATTATATTGATAACATCCACATTCAAATTGATCAAACTAAAAGGTGATAATACATGGTAATATGTAAACCAAAATAATTATTTATTTCTAATCATATTCATCCTCTTACCTAATCAACTTTATCTCCATAGTCCAAGTCAATGTTATCATCATCTTACAAAATCATTTCTTCACTGGCATGTTCTTCATCATCTCCAACAATTACTATCACTTCTTATTCTTCTATTTCAATAACTTTTTCTATATATATAAATATATATATATATATATAAATCATCTTGTCATTTGAGTTTCTAGGACTAATAACAAAACAAAAAAATATATTTATATTCTTATTTAATGCTTTATTTGCTGTATAGAAAAGAAATTTGTAAATATGAAAGTGAAGTGCCAAATGTGTGGTCTAGATTCTATAAGAGAGAAGAAAAAAGAAAAAAAAAACTCACGGACATATTATTTTATTGTGCTCAATCAAGTAGCTTAATAATTTTGTGTTAAAAAATGTCCAACAACTTGTTAGACGTAAGTCAAAGCACAGACTTAACAACTACTAAATCCATGGGTAGGCAAGAGACAAAGTGGTGAATCAAAACTCACTTTAAAATCACATATCTATGTATCATCTGATACGATACTATTCATACAATATGATACAATTCATCGACACGTATCTATGTATCGTATGATTCATAAGCATGGTCGATACGTACCTGTGATATGGTACTTTTTTCATTCAATACGTATTTTGTATCGCATATTCTTATGATACTAACAAATATGATTAATGGTATTTAGGATAGTTTAGTTTAGTTTAGAATTTTCTAGGAGATCCTAAGTATCTTAGGTTTTATTTTCTTTTCTTTTTTTTGATAAATAATGAAATTTTATTAATCAAAATACCCAAGTACACCGGTGGTGTACATGGGTAGCAGTACATCAATCTCTTAAATTACAATGATCATCAAGCATATCTAAAAAATTAGAACATGGAAAAGAATTAAAAACCGAACTCCAATCCAACAAGGAGTGGAGAAGGAAAGATTTAAGCTCGAGAATAGACCGTCCTCTTCCCTCAAAGCATCTTGTGTTCTATTCTCACCAAACACACCATAATACACAATGTAGCATAGCCCTCCACAAATCTATATCTCAATGTCTATCGAAAGGACGTTGCTAAGCCGAAAATAAGTCAATGACACTTTATGGCATAACCCATAGGATACCAAACAAAGCCCACACCATAGACCATAACTCTAAAGCAATGGGACAATGAAGAAGAAGATGATTCATCGATTCCTCACTCCTTTTACACATATAGCACCAATCCACAACTGTGACACCCATATTCCATAAGTTATCAAGAGTCAAAATCTTACCTAAGGTTGCAATCCATGAGATAAGCAACCCTAGGAGGGATTTTTGAACGCCACACGGGTTTCCAAGGGAAAAGAGTATTAGGAGTCGAGGAAAGGGAGAAATAGTACTCCCGCACTTTAAAACCCTTATTCTTTGCCGGCTTCCAACAAAGTTTGTCATGTCCCTCACCATTAAGAGGCATAGAATAAATTAGGTCCTAGAATCTAGTTAAATGTTCCACTCCCAATCTTGGACAGCTCTAGAAAATTGAAGATCCCAACAAAGACTTTGGTTAGGAAAAAGCACAACATTCACAATAGAAGACTCCTTATTACAACAAATGCTATAGAGTTCCAGAAAAGCCCCTCGAAGAGTACAACCCATTTAACTACAAATGATGCCATGCTAAAATTTAACTCTATTACCAACACCAACCTCGAAATGGATGGATTTAGAAAAATTTGACTAGCCTTATCTTATGGTTCTCCAAAGACTAACACCATAAGGTTCCAATACTCCGTCTGTAATTTGTACACCAGCCAACCCAATCATTCCCATATTTAATCTCAATAACCCGCCTCCAAAAGTGAGTTGTCTCCATTCCATATCTCCATGGCCATTTCCCTGACAAAGCTTGATTGAAAATCCTCAAATTCCGAACACCCAATCCACCAAACTTCAATGAGTTACATTCTGTTTAATACTTAAACAAATAAGAGAAAATATCAATTTACCCAAGGTATGTAGTCTAAGGAGCCAGGCATGACCAAGGTTCTATTTGATACTTAAGTAAATAATAAAAGGTATTAATATACCCAAGGTATTTGGTCCGAGAAACCAAGCATGACCAAGGTTCTGTTTAATACTTAAACAAATAATAAGAAGTCTTAATTTACCCAAGGTATGTGGTCTGAAGAACCAGGCATGACCAAGGTTCTTTTTAATACTTAAATAAATAATAGGTGTAATGCATAATGTCATAAACAAAGATATGGCAGAAATTACTTTCATTAATAATAATACATTCGCATGTTATTTACATTCCAGGGGTGTGGTACAACATTTTCATCTAGATTTTCGAGATAATATGCACCTATTCCAGCCACCGAGGTTATACGATACGACCCTTCCCAGTTGGACCCTAACTTTCCCCATGCTGGGTTCTTTGCCACACATTTGAGTCGTACCCCTTCTTTAGCTTCTGTTAGGAATACACCAATTGAACCATGGCATTTTCTCTTTACTCTTCAATCAAATCTAAGCTCTTCTCTAATAACCCGTCATTATTGTTCGGAGTGAAAGAGCTCGTTCTCAACGTTGGGAATCCAGTCTCCAGAGGAATTACTGTCTCGGCCCCATAAGTCATTGAAAAAGGGGTTTCTCCTATTGACCTACGAGAGGTAGTACGATATGTCTAAAGAACATGTGGCAGCTCTTCTACCCATTTACCCTTGGCATTGTCCAACCTCTTTTTGAGTCCATTCACTATGACCTTATTAACAGCCTCGGCCTGTCCATTTCCTTGTGGATAAGTTGGGATGGAATACCTATTCTTAATGCCTAAGTCACAATAATACCTCCTGAAAGTTTTGCTATCAAACTGAAGACCATTATCCGAGATGAGAGTATGAGAGATCCCAAACCGAGTGACAATATTTTTCCACACGAATCTCTTGGCATCCACGTCCCTAATATTTGCCAATGGTTTAGCTTCAACCTACTTGGTGAAGTAATCCATACCAACCAACAGCCATCTCTTATTCCCTACTACCCTAGGAAAAGGTCCTATAATATCCAAGCCCTATTGAGCAAAAAGCCAAGGGCTAAATAGAGAATTGAGGACATTCCCTGGTTGATGAATATTTGGGGCAAATCTTTGACATTGGTCACACTTCTTTACGTACTCTTGTGCTTCTTTCTGCATATTCGGCCACCAATATCCCTGAGTGAGGACTTTGTGAGATAAGGATCTGCCCCTTGTGTGGCTTCCACAAATCCCTTCATGTAACTCTTCTAGGAGTAGCTCTACTGCCTTAGGGTGTATGCATGACAAATATGGCCCAAAAAAAGAGCGTTTGTACAACTTTTGATCCTCGGACAGCCAGAACCGAGGAGCCTTTCTTCACACTTTATCAACCTCGGCCCTCTCCCCAGGTAAGATATCCTCCTTAAGGAATAGCACAATAGAATCCATCCAGCTAGGTCCCAACTTAATTTGATGAATATGGACCTCATCCCCCTTTATCTTAGTAGGTTTACATATGTCCTCAACAAGAATAACTCGAGGTAAGCTCTGCGTCGAGGAGGTTACGATGGAGGAAAGAGAATCAGCATGCGTATTTTTGCTCCTAGGGATTTGCAACAAGGTGAAAGACTCGAACCCTGACTGCAGGCGCCTAACCTGATTCAAATACCCTTGCATTCTCATATCCCTAACTTCCAACTCCTCCTTTACCTGGCCTACAACCAACCTCGAATCTGAAAACACCTCCACTATTTTTCCTCCCATTTTTTGAACCATTGTCATCCCTACCAATAGAGCCTCATACTCAGCCTCATTATTGGTGGCCGAGAAACCCAACCTTAAGAATTTTTTAATAATGATCTTCTCAAGAGATATTACAACTAGCCTCACTCCAGACCCTCTTTGATTTGCTGCATCATCTACGAATACCCTCCAAGATAAAGGCTCTTGCAGGGAGACCACGCCAACTGATTTTCCATCCATGTGCTGCTCTTCTCCTTCCTCTTCCAATGGGGATTCAGCAAACTCAACCACCAAATCCACGAGGACCTAGCCCTTGATAGAGGTGTGAGGCATATACTTGATATCAAAAGCCCCTAGGATCGTACCCCACTTGGCAATCCTTCATGTGTAATTAGCTCTCCAAAGTAATGATTGGAGCGAGAGTTGGGTTAAAACAACGACTATTTGAGTTTAGAAGTAGTGAGGGAGCTTACGCGTAGCTTGCACCACTACCAAAATGGCATTTTCCAGTGGTAGGTAACGAACCTCGGCCTCATGCAGTGACTTGCTCACATAATAAATTGGTTTTTGTACTCCATTATCAACTCGTATCAGTACTAAGCTTACCGCATGGGAGGCTACAGCAACATAAGCAAACAGGACTTCCTTTTTCTCAAGCCGGGACATAATAGGTGGCCGAGAAAGGTATTCATTCAGCTGCTAGAAGGCTAGGGCACACTCCTCGGTCCACTCAAACACCTTTCACTTATGCAACAACCGAAAGAAAGGCCTACACCTGTCTGCTGACCGAGAGATGAATAGGTTTTGGAGCAGCAGTCATCCCTGTCAACTTCTGGACCTCTTTGGGATTTCGAGGAGATCGCAAATCGTTAATTGCCTTAATCTGGTCAGGTTTAACTTCAATTCCACGGTGAGTAACCATATAGCCCAGAAATTTACCTGAGCCAACGCCAAAAGAACATTTGGAAGCATTGAGGCGCAGTTTGTGCCCCCTTAGTATTTCAAAAATATTCCCAAGGTCTCTCACGTGCTCAGACACCATCTTACTTTTCACCACCATATCATCTATATAAACCTCAATATTTTTGCCTAGTTGTGGCTCGAACATTCTAGTCATCATCCTCTGATAGGTAGACCCTGCATTCTTCAATCCAAAGGGCATCACCTTGTAGTGATAATTTCCAGTAGGAGTAACAAAAGCTGCCTTCTCCTGATCACCCAAAACCAATGGTATTTGATGGTACCTTTGAAACGCATCCAAAAAGCTTATCCGAGGATGCCCTACAGTTGCATCTACTAACTGATCTATCCAAGGTATAGGGAAAAAGGTCTTTCGGGCAGGCCTTGTTCAAATCTATGAAGTCCACACATACTCGCCACTTTCCACTCTTCTTCCTTACCACCACAGTATTGGCTAGCCACTCAGGATAAAACACCTCTTTCATAGCCCCAACCCGTTTAAGCTTGACCACCTCCTCCTTGTTAAGGTACAAATTTTTGGACTCTAATTTCATTAGCCCACTCACAAAAATATATACCCACACAAGCCCTTAAACTATTTTGAGCCCACATAAATATTTCCCACAAATATTCTATATATAAGCCCCATAAATTATTTTGGGCCCTCTCACACATATTACCCACATATTATCCAACTTGGGTTTTCACAAAAATACCTATCATATTGTTACCAAAATTGGGCCACAAAATTATACTATCTACACTAAAAAGCCCAAAATCATTTACCTTATGGGAAAAATCCAAAAAGCTCAACAAAACTCTCTTAAAAGCCCGTTGCTACACGTCACCTCTAAAGCCCGTTGCTACACGGCACTTCCAAAAGCCCATTGCTACACAGCACCTCTAAAAGCCCGTTGCTACACGGCACCTCTAAAGCCCGTTGCTACACAGCACCTCTAAAAACCCGTTGCTACACAGCACCTCTAAAAGCCCGTTGCTACACGGCACCTCTTAAAGGCTGATGCTACACAGCAATATTTTTTACAAAATCTTACAAAGCCAAAAAGCTATTTTGGCACCTATTTTTACAAAGCCCAAATGCTATTTTAGCACCTATTTTTACAAAGCCCAAATGATATTTTGGCACCTATCTTACAAAGCCCAAAAGCTATTTTGGCACCTATCTGAGAAAGCCTAAAAGCTATTTTGGCACCTATCTTACAAAGCCCAAAAGCTATTTTGGAACCTATCTTACAAAGCCCAAATGCTATTTTGGCACTTATTTTTACAAAACCCAAATGTTATTTTGGCACCTATTTTTAAAAAACCCAATACTATCTTGGCACATATTTACAAAGCCCAAGCATTATTTTTGGCAACTACTCATAAAGCCCAATAATATTTTGGCACCTATTTACAAAAGCCTAAATATTATTTTGGCAAAAACTATTACATTATGCTCAAAAGCCCAAAACAATTTCTTGGCAAAATATATACTAAAGTCCCTAACTCATGGGAAATATAAATTATTCATCTCTCAAAAATATATCTTTCACAAAATTTATGGGAACTATGCTTATTTTTCCATAATCAACTAACTACAAAAGCCCATGTATATTACCCATGGCAAAACCATTCATTTTTGTAGGGATGACCAAGCCTAAAGAAGCTCAACTACAAAGCCCAGCTGAGCCAACCCAGCTCATATACAAATCCTAGCAGTTGAAGCTCACGTGAGCTGACCAGTCAAGTCTCAGCACAACCTGACAGCTGAAGCCCATCACCATCAGTTCCAGCTTGTCCAATCAAATCAGAAGAGGGACACTTGTCCAGCAGGGGTTAAACCCTTCCTTGCCAAGTTCATTTTCATCATTTCTCATGTGACATAAAGCTGAGGTGACATGACAAAAAGCTGGGAAGCTTCAGCCAGCTGTATCTCCTTCCTTCTCCAACCCATTCGGTAAAGGACCAAGGGCAGCCATAACCAGGCCATGAAAGCTTTTAGAGCAACTTGAAATCAGTTCATTATCATGCCAAAAACGTGTACTTTCTGGTTCATGGACCAAGCACATGAACCCAAATTGGGAAACTTATGGAAATGTGGTTTGGAGGGCACCAAAGGGATCCCAGCAGAGTTCCCAGCATAGGGCCCCAAAATTGACACCTAGCTTGGGGTGATACAATCTGCCCTAGGGAGCTCTGATTCTAGTAGCAGTAAAATCAAGACCATTAGCCTAATACATGCTTTAATCCCATCAGCTGAGGCCAATCAGCATTTAATACCAAGTCAGAAACTCAGCTATTATTACCCAAAACAACAAGAACATTCTAAAAGCTGAGCTTACCACTCTTGGCCAAAATCCTAGGAACGATTCTCTAAAGATTTTCTAAAGATTGAGGAAGATTTAGTAGAGATTATTTGCTAATTACCCCCTCAAACCCAATTATAAATGGAATTCCCCATTAACACTCCAAAAACAACGAACTAAGAGACACAAATAGGGAAGAACTCTCTGAAAAACTTCTCTACTTCTCTAAAAAGCTCTTAGTGAGGTTCTGAGTCTCTGAGCCCTTAGTTTCAAAACACAGAAACTGAGCACTTCAGCCTATAGCTCACAAACACCCCTCACATCTCTACTTATAAGCTTTTACCCGTCCCTAGCAGAAAGTCCCAACAGCTTCACTAAACACTCTCTCTCACTACTCATACTACCTGAAATGCCTCTCATTACTCACTACTCATACCATATCCATAAGCATACCTTGGTACCATAATGATCTTGCTGGGCTAGCTGGAATCTCTCTCTCTCCCTTCATCTCACACTAAGTTTTTCTCATTACTTGCTATAATGGAACCTATGATATTTCTTTACTCATTTACTATTGAAGGTTATGATGTAACTGTTACTATAGAATTTTTCCCTCATATCATTGTATTAGAAGACTCTTCTCCAGAACCCATGGATGATGAGTTTGAAAATGTGGATGCTTTCCTTAATCTGTGAAATAGCTAACAGTTGGAGGTTTATTCTGTTTTGTCTTACTTTATCGCTGGAACATTTTACCACTGGGCTATTTTACGACGAAAATATTTTACTGCTAGGCTATTTCTTGCAATATGCTTTTTAATTATGCTAACATGTCTGTTGTAGGAATTGTTTATGGGTCATTCTTGTCAGTCTCAACCTAAGCCCAAAGCATAAAATAAAGTGAATTCTTCGAATTTTCACCAATAGCCTTTAGGCCGTGCCTCAAGCCCATCGTCGAGTTTCAGTTTAGGCCCTCGACATTTTGGCGACTCCACTGGAAAGCCTATTGAAGCCAAGAGTTCACCATGCCTTCTAAGTTGCAAAATAGTCGGCAAGAAGGGACTCGAAAAACCAGCCTACCAGTAGCACAAAGCCATCACAGTCCAGCCCCACAAGGAGAACAAGCTGACCAACATGAAGTTAACTAAGAGGGTTCTGACCACTGATTCTCTTTCCTCTTGGAGACATTACAAGGAATGCAGCAAGCTCAGTTCGAACTTGCTGAATCTTTAAAAGTCTTGAGAGAGACTCAAGGGCCAACACTCCAGCCATTACATGAAGGTCCAGATCCTAGAACATAGCAGGAGAGGGGGTCAGTCGCTAGGAATCCTCAATCTGGTGAGCAGAATGCCTCTCTTCCTCAGTTTGTTACATTATCTGATCTCACTACTTTGCTGGAAAGGGAAAGAGCTAGCCAACCAAAGGAATCAAAGCACTTTGTTTGTAGGCCACCATACCCAGCTGAGTTACTAAGCAAGCCATATCCGGAGAAATATAAGACTCTCACCTTCACTATTTATAATGGGAGAAAAGGGAATGCAATTGAGCATGTCAACAAGTTTCTTGATTCTATGGGTCCTTTTGCTGAAAATGATGATCTTTGTCTAAGGGAGTTCTCTAAATCTCTTACCGATTGTGCTTACACATGGTATTCCACTCTCCAGCCAGGTTCCATTGCCACATGGGATGACATGGTTGAAGGTTTCTGCTCAAAGTATTTCCATGGGGAGGAAAAAGTTACCATCCTCACTCTTCACAACATTAAGCAAAAGTCCTCCGAATGACTCCTTGACTTCATCCGGCGGTTCAGAGACGCTACTCTTGATTGTTATCGGCAGTTTAAAGAACAAGAGCTGGTTGAAATTTGCATTGATAACATGTCTCATGAGTACCGGGCCCATTTAGAGAATCTTGATATTATTCAGTTTGCCCAGTTGCTCCAGAAAGCTTGTAAGACAGCCATATCAGTCAAGCCTTCTGCCGCTGAAAAACCCAAGCTAGAAAAGAAAAATGCTCCTCAAGCTTTTACAGTCTCCAGCAGTGGACCAATAGTTAGGGAGAAGCGAAAAAGGGAAGAGGAGGAAGAGTACCCTTCCATTTCATGCATCGATGAGGAAATGAATGTTGTCATTGACAAATGGATGGCTATTGGAGTACTTAGGCCCTTTAAGCCTATCCGAGAGCCTACTCGGGAAGATATGCGAAAGCTTTTTTATTGTCGGTATCATCGATATGTGAGTCGTGGAACTAGAGATTGTAGAGCAATCCGGAGAACATTTCATAAGAAAATTTCAGATGGCACTTTGAACCTCACTCGTGAGCAAGAGGTCTAGCGAAACCCATTACCTCAGCATCACAGAGGGAAAGCCATAGCAGTCGTACTCTTTCATAATGGGGCTGATAAGGATGAAATGGCCAGTAGTACAAGTATGCCCCTAGTAGCCATCTCTGCTCTTCAAAGAAGCCCTACCTTTCGGACTTTGTTCAATCAGTTGGGGTTCAAAGAGGAGTCAAGGAGAACAGTGACCGAAGCTCTTGTATCCATCGCTGCCAGCTCTAGAACACATTGTCTCACAACTGAAGCTCATGCCAACCATGCCTTCCTAGAGACTACCAATGCCATTACCTTCACCGACAATGATATGGAGGTACAACACCCTGATCATAGTAGACCATTATATATTGCTGCTCAGATTAATGATGTTCACATAAGAAGGGCACTAGTCGACACTAGTGCATCACTTAATCTTATTCCAACCAGCACACTCAAAGCAGCTGGGATCCCACTCAGCAGAATCGCTAGAGCTCCTATTGAGGTTTTTGGTTTTGCTGGAATTCATGAATGCACTATTGGGAGTATACAATTAGTTCTTAAAGTGGGGCCCATTGTTGCTCTCACTAGATTTCATGTTATTGACTTACCCGTTTCTTATCATGCTCTACTTGGGAGGCCATGGCTCCATAAACACAAACTTGTGCCATCTACTTACCACCAATGTGTCAAGGGAAGATTCAATGGTAAGCCTATACGCATCCCTGCTAATCCTACACCATTTGATCTATCCAAGGCATACTACTTTGAGGCTACTTTCTATGATGAGCTCATCCCAAGTAGGGAAGATTCTACTTCAAGGCCTATTGGGATCCCATTACCCAGCTGGCAAGATATTAAGAACAACCTAGAAATAGACATGAGGTCTTTCCTTGATCAAAGGAAAAAGAAAAGAGAACGTGGGGAAACCTCCAGCGGTGTCTCATAGCCACAATGTGTACAAGTCCAGCTGCCAGATGGTCGTTTAGGGTATCGTTTATAACGGTACGCGGGGCCTAGCTATCTCAAGCAGAAGGGTCCCAGACTGAATGAAGCAAGCACTACACCAACATGTTGTTATACTTAAGAAACAGAAACCCCAGCGGTAGAAAAGAATCTGCCCAGCAGTCTGGCAGAACTTTAAAGAGCCTCCAGTAATAGCTAATTTTTTGCCTGATGTAGAGCTGGAGACCATTAATCTCAGTGATGATCCTAGTGTCCAGCGGCCAACTTCAGTTAATGCAACTTTGCCACCGCTGGAGAAAGCTCAGCTCATTTCATTATTAAAGGAGTACATTGATGTCTTCGCTTGGGAATACCATGAGATGCTTGGTTTGGATCCTAACCTAGTAGCACATGCTCTTAACGTGGAACCAGGGGCAAAGCCAGTAATACAGCCCATGCGGACCTTCCATCCTGATGTTGAAGCTCAGATTGTTCAAGAAGTTCAGAAACTCCTCACAGCTAGGTTCATCAAGCCTATCATGCACCCGAAGTGGCTTTCAAACATTGTATCGGTCAAGAAGAAGAACGGATAAATACGATGTTGCGTTGACTTCCGGAATCTTAATAAAGCATGTCCCAAAGATGAGTTTTCACTTCCAAACATGGACATGCTCATTGATTCAGCTGCTGGACATGCTATGTTTTCATTAATGGATGGCTTCAGCGGTTATAATTAGATCAGAATCTCATCCAAAGATGCAGCCAAAACAGCCTTTCGAACTCCTATCGGCAACTTTTACTACACCGTCATGCCCTTCGGTCTCAAAATGCCGGAGCCACATATCAAAGGGCTATGACCGCAATCTTTCATGATATGATGCATAAAGAAATCGAGGACTATATGGACGACATTGTTGTAAAGTCAAAGACAATAGGAGATCATCTTGCTATCTTATGAAAAGTCTTTGAAAGATGTCGGCTCTACAAGCTTCGCATAAATCCACTTAAATGTGCCTTTGGAGTTACGGCTGGGAAATTTCTAGGATTTCTTGTCCACCAAAGAGGCATAGATGTTGATCCTAGCAAAGTGCGAGCCATTGCTACTATGAAGCCACCTACCACACTCACGCAACTGAAAAGTTTCCTTGGTAAACTCTCATACATCTGGCGGTTTATTCCAGGTCTCGCTGCCCTCACAACTATCTTTACACCACTGCTGAAAAAAGGAAGACCCTTTCGCTGGGATTCCAAATGCCAGCAAACATTCCTCCAGCTGCAGAAACTTATGAGCAGACTACCAACCGTATGTACACCCATACCAGGGAAACCACTCAAGCTATAATTGGCTACCAATGAGGAAGCAATTGGGGCACTCATAGCCCAAGATGATCAAGAAGGGATCGAGCGACCAGTTTATTATGTTAGCAGAAAGTTAAAAGATGCTAAAACCTGCTACCTAAGGGCTGAAAGGGCTTGTCTTGCTCTAATATATGCTGCCCAGCGGCTGCATCATTATCTGCTAGCTCACACGGTACAGCTCTTGACAAAATCTCATCCAATCCACTCACTCTTGAGACGTCCGGTTCTATCCGAAAGGCTAGCATAATGGCTTTTACAATTATTTGAGTTTGAGATCATTGCGATCACCCCTACAACTGTAAGGGGTCAAGCCATCGCTGATTTGCTGTCAAATTTTCCTGGTGAGGACAGTTGGGATATTACTAATGATGTACCTGGCGAGTTGCTAGAGATTGCACTGATGGAAACGGCTGAAGCTGTTTGGACTTTACATTTTGATGGATCCTCTACCACTTCTGAAGGAAGGGCTGGAATAGTCCTATCCAAAAGCACCGGAGAAACAGTGGCTATGTCATTCAAGCTTGATTTTCCATGCACCAACAATATGGCTAAATATGAAGCATATCTTACGGGCCTAGTGGTAGTTCGTGAAATGGGTATCAAACATCTTCGAGTAATTAGAGACTCAAATCTGGTTGTTTGCCAAGCTAGAGGAGATTTTGCCCTCAAGGAACCATCTTTAGCTCCTTTTAGAGCTATGGCTCAAAGGTTGGAGGACTCTTTTGAAGAATTCAATATTGAACACTCTCTAAGGTCCAACAATCGCTTCCCCGATGCTCTAGCCACATTGGGATCAAAAATCAGATTTGAAGGTGCAACCATAGACGTCACCATTGTAAAAAGGCCTATTCCAGTTGTACAAATGCTGAAGGAAGAGTTCTTTGATCAACCGCTGGGATAGACAGATTGGCGGTCTCCCCTTAAAGAAGCACTACTATCACCGGGTGAGAAAGATCATTTAAAGGTACTCAAAGATTATGCTCTAATGGCAGGAGAGTTGTACAAAAAACTTCCTAGAGGAGTGCTAGCTAGATGCTTGAACCTTGGTGAGTCCACTAAGCGATTGAAAGAAGTTCATGAAAAATCCTGTGGTGCCAGCGGTTCTGTCAGTCTCTACAGACGCCTCTAGCGGTTAAGGTATTACTGGCCAAAAATGAGCAAACAAGCTGCCACCGTCTAAGAATAATGCACCAACTGCCAATACGCTTTTGATCAGATGGAGTCATGTGCAGTCTCTACCACCAGTGATTGGCGTATACCCTATGAGTATTTCATAGAAGGCATCTTGCCTGATAATCATGAGGAGGCCTACCACTTGAAAAAATTGGCTACGTGCTATTTTGTGGAAGGAGGTATTCTTTTTCGGAAAGGGTTCAATGGGGAGCCTTTATGATGCCTAGGGACCCCCGAAGCACAATCGGTTATACAAGAGGTACATGCAGGAGAATGTGGTGACCATCAAGGCAAAAGGCGACTTCTCTAGCAGCTGCTTAACCTAGGGTATTTCTGGCCTACCATGAAACAAGATGTAGCTGAATGTGTGAAGACATGCCATACTTGTCAAGTCCATGGGAATCTGATACACACTCACCCCACCAACCTCCAAAACATGATGACTCATTGGCCATTCCATACTTGAGGGCTTGATCTAATAGGCCCAATCAATCCACCATCCAAGGGTCATATTTGGATACTAGTGGCTACCGAATACTTCACAAAGTAGGTTAAAGTCATTCCCCTAAAGAAGGTTACAGGCCCAACTGTTGCAAATTTCATCCGAGAGCACATAATCTGCAGGTTTGGTATTCCTCACAAGATTGTTACTGATAATGGCATTCCTTTTGTCAACAAAGATGTTCGAAAATTACTTGACCATTGCCATATCAAGCACCGCAAGTCCACTCCCTATTATCCACAAGGAAATGCTCAAGCGGAAGCTACCAACCAAGTGCTATTAAGAATTCTCAGCAAGATGGTGCATGAATATGAGGGTGGCTGGACAGAACACCTACTGGAAACCCTGTGGGCATACTGAAACTCAAGCAAAACAGCCACCGGACTATCACCATTCTCTCTTGTATATGGTACCGAGGCTATATCTCTAGTCGAGCTATTGGTTCCCACCCCAAGGGTTGTTCATGGACAAGAAACAGACATGGATGCTGCCACTTGTGCAGAAATTAGAACTACAGACCTTGAAACCTTGGAAGAGACGCGAAACATTGCTTATAGCCGTACCCAGCGGTATCAGCAGCAGATGGCCAATGCTTACAACAAGGCCATGAAATCCAAGGTTTTTGTCAAGGGACAAATGGTTTTAAAGGCAGCATATCATATAAGGAGGAATCTCTCAACACCCTCTAAGTTTGCCCCAAGTTGGGAGGGGCCCTATCTCATAAGGGAAGCTAATGACAGCGATTATTATCGTCTAGCTACAGCAGAAGGTGAAAGTCTCACGGAACCTATCAATGGCAAATGGCTTAAGTTGTACTATGCTTAACTCAACTTTCAAGTATGTACCAAGTAACTCTCTTTTGTATGATCTTAAACTACTACTATGTGAATAAGAATTAAGCATTGTCTTTTGCCTCAATATGAATTTCTTATATTTACAAGTACTCTAATATTACTTTCCATACATAAACATACATACTTTGAACTATGAATAAAGTTACAGCTTTAACAGCTAGGTATTTTGAACCAAAATAGTCATGAGCACAATAAATATTTTCAAAATTATGTGTATGACTTCCATGACTATATTTTAGCTTGAACATACTATTCTTTGATAAATAAAGCATTTTTCACAAAATAAATTCATGTACTTGTGCATAAACAAAAACACAGCTTGCACAGCTGGAGAAATACCAAACTACCACCTAAAGTTCACATGGCTGGTGCACCTTTGCACAAAACACAGCCTACATAGCTGAATAAACCCAAAATACATAACATGCTTCATTACATCATAATGTAAAAACAAATTGTCCAAAATACCAAGCTACTAATAATAATAAATAAATAAAAAGCTAGTCAAATAAGCCATCGCCAAAGGTTTCCGTTGAGGAAGAAGCACCTCCAGCAAACGAGGACTGCATCATTTCATCCCTCTGACTCAACAAAAGTGAAAGCTCAACTCTCTTTGCTGCAATTTCTTTCTCAAGATCAGCTATCTTCACTGTAAGCTCATCATCCTGAGCAATACAAGCCTCAACAGCAGCCCGAATCTTATCAAGGTTGAATTGGACTCCAAACTTCATGAACAACAAATCCTTGAGAGCATTCTTTCACTCAAGTGCTTTCTTCATGTTTGAACTCTCAAGCTTTGTACGCTGCATATCTAGCAGTACTGTAATGAGAAATTGAAGTCTAGATTTCCTCAATGAAGCACCTAGCTTGCATCCAGTCATGAAGTGCAGATGTTTCCTTACAATTGCTGCCAGCAGTGGCTGACCTTCTGCAGGAATTTCAGACCGTTGAAACATGACAGTATTACTTGAAAGGGGATAGAAGTCAGCTGCCACTTTCTCATTCTATTCATCTTCTGCAAATTTCTCCAAGAATTCTTCAAGGCTCATTCCCTTGATGGTAGCACCAGAAGACTCAACCCGTAGCTCTGCAAAAAGAGGCATGATTATGTCCTCAGCGGTAACAGAAAGTATTCATGCAGCCAAGCATTATTGAACAAAAGACTTGCTTTACTAAATATAAACGACTCAAAGTTATCATACCTGGAGGTTCTTTGCTATGGTGTACATCATGAACGGTCGAAGAAACAACGTGTCCTTGGCTGGGCACACAAGCAATAGATTCTCCAGCGGTAATAGCAACATCAGGGTCCCTGCCAACATGTTTTTTGCTGGACTATCCAGCAGCAGCTTCTCCAGCAGTAACGGCAACATCAGGGTCCTTGTCAACATGTTCTTTGCTGGACTCTCCAGCAACAGCTTCTCCAACGATAACAGCAACATCAAGGTCCTTGCCAGCATGTTCTTTGCTGGACTCTCTAGCAGCAGCTTCTCCAACAGTGACAGCAACAGTAGGACCTCCTTCAGCCATCTCTACGACTTCATCAGTTGGACCTAGAGAACAAAGGACGTTAGGAGAGGAAACGCAAGAAGAAACCAAAGCGAGGAACAGTAGTTTACCAAAGTCAATAGCCATATCCTCAAAATCATACTCCTCCGATTGTGTCTCTTCACTATCACTGGATTGTTGCAGCCATAAAAACATATGGTTAGCACCAAAAATGAAGGCAAAGAAGAAAAGAAAAAAGATAGAAAGGATGTAAGAAGATAAGGACTCTATGAGAATACCTCTTCTGAAGATTCAAGAACCTTTACACTGCCGGTATTGGTCTTCCTTCTGTATTGCTTCAACGGCGAGCGTGTGCTAGCAGATGCAGCAGCTAGGACACTGGACTTAGTGCCTGAAGCTACACTAGAACCAGATTGCATAACAGCTGGGGGCTTAGGACTGCTAGCCTTAAGCTTCTCAGCACTTGCTCTCTTTCGTCTCACTTTTTTGGGCTTGTCTTCGAAAGAGGGTGATTTGCCACGAGATCTCTTGGGTGCACCAGTGGCTAGATTAGACTCGAGGGCTCTTGCTATGACATTTTTCTCACTCCATTCTATGGGAACATCGCCCCCATGAACCACCCAGCCATTAAGGTCAGCCCGCCACTCAGCAAATCCCAAATTTTGTCTAGTAGCCCATGCCGAGGCTACTCTTGTATTCGGAATAAGCCGAGCATTGGTAGAAGGCTCTCTCAAAGGAGGACTTATCACTACTTGCTCAACCTCTCGGCTGCTCACATAATCAACAAAAGTGTTCGTCACCTTTCTCCAATACAACTTCATGTTTGTGGTAGCATACCCCTCACGGTGTCTACTTGGAACCAAGACTCTCTCAACCTTGCTAGCCCAATACTCTATTGCTGTATCATGAACCAGTGGCTTCATTGCATCACTCAAAGGACATCCTATGGCATTAATGTCCAGAACATCTTGATCAAACCCAAATTGTCTCAAAACTCTATGGGGATTATATTGTGTGAAATCAAACTCGGCACCACTTGGATATGGAATGTATGAAGGGGATATGATAAGCAAGAAGTTGGGAATCTTCTCACGATCATTCAGCCCAAACTCTTGAGATCCGGACCTAGCATTTGGAAAAGGGTTAGGACAGCAAAACCCAGCAGCAATATAAGAATAGGGCTTCCAAGCAAAGTGAGCCCCATCATCCAGCAATGTGATTGAAGGAAGGTTCCAAACCTTCAACCCCATCCATTTCATAAGCAAAGGAAGACCATCTTCAAAGCCAAGAAATTGAAGCTCACCATTAGGACCACCAGCTCTGACCACCCAATTGGTCGCCTTCACATCACCAACATCTTTACCAACATCAACATAATCTTTCGAATGCTCCCATATGAAAGTTTGCAACAATACCACATTAGTACTAGACTCAATAATGTGGTATGGTGATCCTTCAAGCTCATCACTACGTAACCTATCAAGCTCAGAATAAAGAGTGCCTAAACATAAAGTACCTAAAGGCAAGGACGCACCTCTGCATAATACTACGGCTAAAGGGAATGTGAAAGGCTTCATGAACTGAATCGGGTTAGAATTGAACACACACTTGCTCATCCACAAAGCTAAGAATGCAGCTCTTCTTGTATCAACATCCTTAGACTCTCTAAACTCAGAAATCCAAAAGGAGAACCTGGCTCTATTACCTCCCCAAGACGCAGAGGTACCTCCAAAAGTCTCCAGCAGCTTTCCAGCAATCATAGACTCCTCATCAGACAGCCCTAGCTCTAGCGAATTCACCTCTCCCATGCTAGGCAGCAAGCAAATCCTTTCCACATCTTCAAGGGTGACTGTAGTCTCACCCCAAGAAAAAAAAGCAAGTATGGGTATCAGGATTCCAGTGACATACTAGAAAGCGAAGTGCTCTCACATCTCTATACATGTTCCACCCGCGGGACACAACCACAGCTTCAAAAATCTTGGCATCCCTTAAGATTTGACAGAATCCTTCATCGGCAACCTCTTGCTCCACCCAATCGGACCAACCATCGGTTGTGCCACAAGGACACAAAAATTGAATAGGGCCTGGCAGAAGCTCTTTTCGCTAGAACCGCAGGTCTATTATACCAGAAGCAGCTGGGACCCATGCTGTCTCATGACTGAGGGCTTCACCCTTCAAAATCCACTTCTTTGGCACACCAAGCGGACTAACCTCAGAAGCCCCAACTACTGGAAACAGAGAAGTTGAACAATACCATGGGTCTTGCAGTGGCAATAAAGGCTCTTCTAGCCTAACCTCCGCATCAGCACCCCCAGCAACTGCCTCAGCCACGCCCCCAGCCGTAGCCTCACTTCTTGGCATAGCCACCCCAGCAATATCAGCATCACCAGAACCCAACGATTCTTCTCCTTCAGCCATAACTCACAAGACCAGAGATATTATTTTCATAGGAACAAAAAAGAGGCAGAAGAACACTCACTGCCACCACGGGAAGCAAAAGGAGCTATGGGCCTTTCTCTCACTTAGCCGAAATCAACAAGGGAAGAGAGAAAAAACTCAGTTTCCCTCTTAACCCTAACTGAAGCTCTTTGTTTCTCTCACTCTTAGCCGACGGCAAGGAAAAGGAGGCTTTGTTTCTCTCTCTACTTTGCTAAGAATCTCAGTCACTCTCTCTGCCTTAGTTGAAGTTGGTGTTACTCTCTCACCCTTGGCCGAAAATAAGAAGAAGAAAAGACTCTTTCTCTTTGCCCCAATCTCTCTATTTTTCGGTCCAAGCAAAAATAAAAGAAGGAGTAACCAGGGCAAGCCTTTTACAGGTAAACGTGAAAATTGCAAGTGACAAGATATGGGCAAGAGACCAGAATTTAATGCAAGAAACCTGGGGGAAAAACTGAAAGTGTTGGACGTGGGAAAGTTGTAGAAGCCCACTACTCACAACTGCCACCAAATTTCAAACTCGCACGTGTGACCAAACAGAAATTGCTCACATGTGACTCGGGAGGCTAAATGTTGAGGTACAAATTTTTGGGCCCTAATTTCATTAGCCCACTCACAAAAATATATACCCACACAAGCCTTTAAACTTTATTGAGCCCACATAAATATTTCCCACAAATATTCTATATATAAGCCCCATAAATTATCTTGGGCCCTCTCACACATATTACCCACATATTATCCAACTTGGGTTTTCACAAAAATACCTAACATATTGTTACCAAAATTGGGCCACAAAATTATACTATCTCCACAAAAAAGCCCAAAATCATTTACCTTGTGGGAAAAATCCAAAATGCCCAGCAAAACCCTCTTAAAAGCCCGTTGCTACACGGCACCTCCAAAAGCCCGTTGCTACACGGCACCTCTAAAGTCCATTGCTACACGGCACCTAAAGCCCGTTGCTACACGGCACCTCTAAAGCCCGTTGCTACATGGCACCTCTTAAATCTTGTTGCACGGTAATATTTTTTACAAAATCTTACAAAGCCCAAAAGCTATTTTGGCACCTATCTTACAAAGCCCAAAAGCTATTTTGGCACCTATCTTACAAAGCCAAAATGTTATTTTGGCACCTATTTTTACAAAGCCCAAATGTTATTTTGGCACCTATTTTTACAAAGCCCAATACTATCTTGGCACATATTTATAAAGCCCAAGCATTATTTTTGGCAACTACTTATAAAGCCCAATAATACTTTGGCACCTATTTACAAAAGCCCAAATATTATTTTGGCAAAAACTATTACATTATGCTCAAAAGCCCAAAACTATTTCTTGGCAAAATATATACTAAAGTCCCTAACTCATGGGAAATATAAATTTCTCATCTCTCAAAAATATCTCTTTCACAAAATTTATGGGAACTATGCTTATTTTTCCATAATCAACTAACTACAAAAGCCCCATGTATATTACCCATGGCAAAACCATTCATTTTTGTAGGGATGACCAAGCCCAAAGAAGCTCAACTACAAAGCCCAGCTGAGCTAGCCCAGCTCATATACAAATCCCAGCAGCTAAAGCTCACGTGAGCTGACCAGTCAAGTCTCAGCACAACCTGACAGCTAGAGCCCATCACCATCAGTTCCAGCTTGTCCAATCAGATCAGAAAAAGGACACGTGTCTAGCAGGGGTTAAACCCTTCCTTGCCAAGTTCATTTTCATCATTTCTCATATGACATAAAGCTGAGGGGACATGACAAAAAGCTAGGAAGCTTCAGCCAGCTGTATCTCCTTCCTTCTCCAACCCATTCGGTCAAGGACCAAGGGCAGCCATAACCAGGCCATGAAAGCTTCTAGAGCAACTTGAAATCAGTTCATTATCATGCCAAAAACGTGTAGTTTCTGGTTCATGGACCAAGCACATGAACCCAAATGGGAAAACTTAGGGAAATGTGGTTTGGAGGGCACCAAAGGGATCCCAGCAGAGTTCCCAGCATAGGGCCCCAAAATTGACACCTAGCTTGGGGTGATACAATCTGCCCTAGGGAGCTCTAATTCTAGTAGCAATAAAACCAAGATCATTCGCCTAATACATGCTTTAATCCCATTAGCTGAGGCCAATCAGCATTTAATACCAAGTCAGAAACTCAGCTGTTATTACCCAAAACAACAAGAACATTCTAAAAGCTGAGCTTACCACTCTTGGCCAAAATCCTAGGAACAATTCTCTAAGGATTTTCTAAAGATTGAGGAAGATTTAGCAGAGATTATTTGCTAATTACCCCCTCAAACCCAATTATAAATGGAATTCCCCATTAACACTCCAAAAACAACGAACTAAGAGACACAAATAGGGAAGAACTCTCTGAAAAACTTCTCTACTTCTCTAAAAAGCTCTTAGTAAGGTTCTGAGTCTCTGAGTCCTTAGTTTCAAAACTCGAAAACTGAGCTCTTCAGCCTATAGCTCACAAACACCCCTCACATCTCTACTTATAAGCTTTTACCCGTCCCCAGCAGAAAGTCCCAGCAGCTTCACTAATCACTCTCTCTCACTACTCATACTACCTGAAATGCCTCTCATTACTCACTACTCATACCATATCCATAAGCATACCTTGGCACCATAATGATCTTGCTGCGCTAGCTGGAATCTCTCTCTCTCCCTTTATCTCACACTAAATTTTTCTCATTACTTGCTATAATGGAACCTATGATATTTCTTTACACATTTACTATTGAAGGTTATGATGTAACTGTTACTATAGCATTTTTCCCTCATATCATTGTATTAGAAGACTCTTCTCCAGAGCCCATGAATGATGAGTTTGAAAATGTGGATACTTTCCTTAATTTGTGAAATAGCTAACAGCTGGAGGTTTATTCTGTTCTGTCTTACTTTACCGCTGGGACATTTTACCGCTGGACTATTTTACTACAGAAACATTTTACTGCTGGGCTATTTCTTACAGTATGCTTTTTAATCATGCTGACGTGTCTGCTGTAGGAATTGTTTATGGGCCATTCTTGTCAGTCTCAACTTAAGCCCAAAGCATAAAATAAAGTGAATTCTTCGGATCTTCACCGATAGCCTTTGGGCCGTGCCTCGAGCCCATCGTCGAGTTTCGGTTTAGACCCCCAACCCAACACAAATCTCATTTGTCGAAAGGAAAAACTTTTTGGCCCCCAACACTCCTTGATGGCATCGGAATGGTCCTTAGACGAGCGCCGAGATGGTTTTTTTTTTGGGATGACAAATGGATCGTCACTCAAATTATGGCAAATGAAATTTGGATCCAACCTAGGAGCCTCGTATGCGCTCCACGCAAACACATCAACATTTCTCATGAGAAACTCTACCAGCTCTTCCTTCTCCTAAGGAGGCAACTGATCTTCGATCTGAAAAAACTTCTCCTCGTCACCACCAATGATGACTTTTCCTAATTCCTCACATTTGGCCCCTTCCATCACCACATCCGCAGATGACATTGCGATCCTTGATTGCTATAGACCTTGCTCAACTGAGGCCGAAGACTCAACTTTACCCTGATGTCTGATCGCAGCTACCAAACATTGTCTAGCCATAGACTGGCTCCCAACCAACTCCTCGACTTAGTCCCCGAACAGATACTTCACCTTCAAGTGTAGGGTGGAGGAAACGCCCCCTAGGGCATGAAGTCAGGGTTTTGCCACAATGGCCGTGTAGGGAGAATAAGCATCCACCATAATGAAGTCCACCTCCACCACTTCTGAATCTGCTTTCATGGGTAGTCTAATCTGGCCCTTTGGAATAACAACTTTCCCATCGAAGCCCACCAAGGGTGAATCATGACATGCCAAATCTTCAAGTTTCAATCTTAGTCATTTATACAAATCAGGGTACATGATCTCTGCACCATCTACCAACACCCTATTCACATTATACCCTCTTATCCTGAGGGTGACCACTAGGACATCATCATGTGGCTACACAGTTCCAACTTTGTCTTCATTGGAAAAACTCAATGCTGGTTGGACTTCCATCCTACCCCTCTTTGGCTCAGGGTTGGAGTCCTCGGTGGGTGGCCGAGCTACAGACATCACCTTGGAGGGATGAGAATTGGTCCTTCCTAGAGCAGCGAGGATAACATTAATTGTGCCCAAAGGTGGCCTTGAAGAATTATCTCTCTGAGATCCCGATCCTGCTTGGCCCCCTTGCCCGTTGGGCTGATATAGAAATTGCTTCAACTTTCCACTTCTGACTAGCTGCTCTAGATGACTCCATAAAGTTCTGCAATCCTCCGTGGTGTGTCCTCACTCCTGGTGATATTGGCAATGAAGGCTTTGGTTGCTTTTCGCAAGGTCTCCTCCCATCTTATTTGGCCATTTAAAGTATGGCTCATTCTTGATTTTTTCCAAGACTTGAAGTACTAGCTCTCGGAACACCATGCTAACCACTTGAGTAGCAGTAGATCCAGATTGTCCAGTAAAGTCTCTCTGAGGCCGGTTACTGTTGTATTTATCCGACCTAATATCTCATCTATCCTAAGGAACCACCTTAGCCTTCCCCTTCCCCTACTGTTGGTCTTACTCGACCCGCTTATACTCGTCAATACGGTCCATGAGCTGATGTACACTCCTAGTAGGCTTCCTAGTCAACGACTTCCTCAAACCATGCTCGGTAGGTAGGCTGACCTTGAAAGTCCTTATAACCACGTCATCAAAGTTCTCATCTATCTCATTAAACATCTCCAAGTATCTATCAGAATACGTCTTCAGGGTTTCTCCTTCTCGCATAGTCATGGACAACAGGGAGTCTTAGGGCCGAGGAACTCTACTACAAGTAACAAAGCGAGAATCGAACGCTCTAGTAAGCTCCTTAAAGGAGTTAATAGAACCCTTTCTCAAACCATCGAACCACCTCATTGCCACAGGCCCCAAGCTGGATGGGAACACCTTGCACATCAGGGTTTCATTCTTTGAGTGAACAACCATTCTCTTGTTGAAGTGACTAACATGCTCTACAGGGTTTGATTTACCGTTATACAGGGTAAATGTTGGCTGAGTAAACTGCCGAGAAAGTTTTCCTCTCTCAACCCTATAGGTAAAAGGTGATTTAGAAATCTGTTTGAGAGCCCTGCCCATAGCATCATTGCCCAGATCTTTACGAAGCGGACTCTCTCTTCTCTGCCTATAATGGTGATCCTCATCACACGAAAAAGACTCACTGGGAGGAGTCTTGGACCTGGGGCGGTAGCTATTATCACTATCATCATCAAAAGAGAGGCAAGAACTTGATGGAGTTCCCCAACGTCGCTTGCAGCGTAACCTCCTTCGCAAACAGTCAATCTCTAGTTGCATGCTCCTAGTGTTCTCTTCATGAGAGACATGACTCCCACCTCGAGATTGGCTCCTACTAGTATGCGCGGTATGCACACTAACTTCCGATCCCTTCTCTGCTCAAGGTTGAGAAACTGGTCTTGATGTTGGGAACCAACAGACTCCCCTCGACTCGAACCTGAACCTACCATAACTGAACGTTAAACTCACTACAACACAAGTAACTTCCCACAGGCTGCGCCAATTGTAAGGACACAATTTGGTTCCTAAGCCCAAAAGGTAAAAGGATTTAGGCCCAACAAGCCCAATACTATGAATTTGTAGAGAGTGGGTTAGAAAACTAGGTTCTACTGAGTTGGATAACAATTATAGTGGATCCAGATGACAAGAAAGTAAAGATAAACTAGTTTTACCCAAAGAAAATCGTTCCCAGCACAATCCGAGGAGATTAGTTCTTGTATATATTTCTTTTGGATTTGATTACAAGTCTAGTTCTTGTTGTTACAGTGTTTTTCCCCCCTTCCTACTGTGGGGCTTCTTTCTCTTTTATACTATCCTCTTTCTTCCATCTTCACCCTCCACGTATAGATTAAGTTGTTGGCTTTGATCCTTGTCCCATCAGCACCTTCCTGAAGTCTCTGGGAGTAGCTGTAAGGCTGAAAATTACTGTTCGGGTATCACTTCCACATTAATGCGGCCAGAGAGTTAGCTGCAGAGCATTTAATGCGGTGGTAGCAGCCTTTCCTCAGATATTTCTTACCTTCCCCATGTCTCGTTCCTTCTTGATACTCATCCTTAACAGTGGAATTGCTCGGAATGTTGCTCTTGATGGCAGGTCAACCCTTCTGACATTTGCACCGTTACAACCGAGGAGGAATTTGTCATCGGACCACCTCCCTGAACTCTTATGACCAGTCACTTTCCACTATTTACTAGCCCGCACTTCTACATCAATGTTCCCTTGTCCTCAAACTACTAAGTGTCCTCGGACAGGGCCCATGGCCCAATATACATTACTGGGCCTATCACTCCTACAATAAGTTTCAAGGGTATTTCGATCACTTTGCCAAGAAGTATCATGAATGCCAAAGGCTAAGGGATGAGATACACACCAACCATCAGAATCTCCATCTAACTGTGGCTCCATATCTTTTCCACAGCTGGGGGCTAGATCTTATAGGTCCTATAAATCCCTCTTCTGAATGATGTACATAGATATTGGTATCCATTGAGCTATTTACTAAGTGGGTGGAAGCCGTGGCCATGAAGAAAGCAACAGGTAGCTCAGTGGCTAATTTCTTGAGGGAGAATATAATATGTCGTTTTGGGGTACTAAGTAAATTACTTCTGACAATGGCACACCATTCCTAAATAAGGATGTACGCCGTTTGACAAAATGGTACTCCATCTCTCACACGACATCAACACCTTAGGCCATGTTTGGTAACTATTTTCGCTTTCTTGTTTTCAAGGGAAAAATAAAAAAAATAAAATAAAAAACAAATTTTTTCTGTTTTCAAGATGAGAAACACGTTTGGTTATTTGAAAGGAAAAACACATTTTCCAAAAACAAAATTCTGGAAATTTGTTTGGTAGTTGTTTTTTAAAAAGTTGAATTTTGTTTTGTTTGGTTAATTTTTTTTAAAAAAATTATATCTATTCTAATTCAAAAACACGTTTGCTCCAAAGTATTTAAAATCTTTACACCTAGAGGAATTATAAAATCAAATGTTTTGTATATAACATTCAAGCCTGAAACTTTAATCATATAAGTAAGACTGAAACTATAATACTTTAATTAAGTGTTAAAAAGGATAATCAATAACTAAAGTTTACAACGTGGCATCATTTTCCAGGGAATCAATTTCATCCAATAAATAAATAACGTGGCATCAATGATGCCTATTATTTGCCAACATCAATCCTGCGATCTGATTCCTATAAGTTGCCATAGCTTCAGCGGCTTGATCAGTTAAGTCAACAATGTGCGATGGCTCACCCGAATTATTCCTACCTTCACCTTCAACAATAAGGTTATCAATATTGAACTAAGTAAACAAGCAATCATTTCTTGTTGCCATTCGAATGAAGTTATGAATTGTGTAACAAACTCTCATCACATTCCCTGTCGACATGGTTTATAACGAGGCATCATTTTTAAGACTGGAAATCATGCCTTTAAAACGCCAAAACATCTTTCAATTACATTACGAATAGAGGAATGTCTATAATTGAAAAGCTCTTCAGCACCTTCAAGACGATCCCCACCTCGAAAGTCTTGTAGATGGTATCTCTCAGTACGGTATGGAGGTAGAAACCCCAAGGTGCATGGATAACCAAAATCCACTAAATAGTAGCCACCTAACAAAAAATAATAAGATAGAGAGAAGTATGACATGGTGAATGGATTAAACTTGAAAATTGTAAATATGTAAGTGAGGCAACAATATATCTTACCAAATGGAGACCATGGGAAATTATTTTCTGGCCTTTGAAGTGCATCTAAAAATACTCGTGAGTCATTGGCTGTACCCTCCCAACCCGTGTAAACAAATGTAAACTTCATATCAAAATCACATGCACACATTATATTATGGGTGATTGTGACCATTCTATTCCTATAGCTGACTTGCTTTGATGTTGGAGCCCATGCACTGATATATGTTCCATCAATTGTGCCTATACATTTCTAGATAAAATATAAACATAAGCATTAACATATGCGAGCAAATAATATTTGTATGATAAAATGAACAGTAATTTGGGATTACCTTGAAATATGGAAAGAATTTGGTATTATTAGCAATATGTGGATGCACTTCATTGCTTTGAGAAGGACGTATAATGAATTTTCCTAGGCAGCATATTGCTCTTACAATTTCCTTAAATTGCCTGTCCACTGTCTCAGTTGAGTGTTGAAAACGATTTGCTATTAGCCTTATCCTCACATTATGTCCCACTATTAATAGGAACATACTAACTGCCTCCTCCACTATGATCTAGCGTGAGTTTGTTAAGAACTTATGTGCTTTCAAATAGTTACAAAGACTTGTAAATGTTGGCCTATCCATGCAGAATAACTCATTACATGTTCAAGGATTGCCATTCAATATCTCTTTTATAAATGCATCACCAGTCAACATAGAGATTAGTTGAAGCTCCTTAGGAATATGGTTGTTTTTATTCTCAGCAAACATAAGCAGGAAGAACATATCATCATCCTCTTCCTCATCTGAAGAGGATGAACTGCTATTATAATTTGGTTCAACATTCATCCTGGACAACTAAACAGCAAATTTGTTCTCAAATAGTGCTTTTTATTAACATAAATAAAAAATATTACCATAAAATAATAATAAACCATCATTTAACAACATTAAATAATAATAGAATAGTACCAAATCATAGTTCAAAGACATTAAAATAAACATAATCTAATAGGAAATTATTGTTTTGACATAATCCCCTATAGCCTACCCAACCAAACCATCCTCCTGGCAAGACTCATGTTAACAAAGATCTCTCTATCATCAGGATCTTGCTTGACCTTCTCAATAGCCTTCATAAATATTTCATCATTGACTTCTTCCATGATCTCAAGGATATTAATGCACTTGCCTAAGGAGAAGTCATTTGTAGGTACAGTATTGCTACTAACTTCATCAATGGTATACCTCTTATACCTATTAGCCTTTGCTTTAGATGCCTCTATCCTAGCCTTAGCGGCCTCAGCCATTAATTATAAGACATCATTCATTTGGGAGCTTATTATATCTCACTTACTCTTACTAGGACGCTCATCACAACTATCACTAGGACGCTTGCTCAATCGGGTTGTAATGTCAAAATCAAGGATTGCCATGACAGGGTCTTGGGTAGGACTTTCTAAATTAACATGAACTCCCCCATGAATGAGTCGTTCTTCCAATGCATTCTCTTCATCCGAATTAAGAGGGTCTTGGATGAATGCACAATGTAGGACCCCAGTAGCTATAGACTTATTAAATATAAGTCCAAGAAAATTATAATTTGAAAGTCCTTTGGTTCGAAACATTTTTTCCTTGGGATGTGCCTAAAAATATAAAGACATCTAATAAGAAAAAAAAATGATGGGGGATAATGTGTCAAAATAAAACATTGTATTGTATTCAAAGATATTTACTTGACAATAATTTTTCCATGACTTCTCAACTCTCAAGTGCATGAATAGTGTTGGTTTCAGCATTCCAACCAAAACCAGTTTGATTTATGGGTGTAGAAAACTCGCGGTGTAATAAACACATCCTATTAAACTTCCCTTTGAATTGAGTCATTGTAAAACTCCGTTTACCCAATTCATTTAATGTAGCTAACATTTTCTTCCAAGTATCGGAACTGAATTGCCCATCTGCCATATTTCCCTTATTGATCTCTTTCAACATTATGTCAATAAATAGTTTCTCAAGTTGTGGTGTCCAAAGGTTATCGTCATCAATTGAATTGTTTCCTTTAATCTATTATAATACAATGAAACATGCAAACAACTAAGGAACAACCTCAGAAAAATGCCAAACCACCAGATCAACAAATACAGAAATAAAAGGAGATATTAACATTAAATTTTAGATACAATTTGTATAAACGGTTGAAAAAGAGAACAAACTTAAACCATTGCATAGTTGCTGCACAAGGATAGCTTATTATATGAAATCACCTTGTTAAGAAATTCATTACAATACAAAAAGATATCACAGAATTCACAAAAAAAAAAAAAAAAAAAAAAAAAAAAAAAAAAAAAAACTGCAATATTTTGTGTTTCACGGCTCCTATTAAATCTCACATATTTTGTGTTTCATACGGCACCTTTTTTTTTTTTTTTTCAAATGAACCACACGGCACTTGTTAAATCTTACACTGCAATTGCACTATTATATACCTATAAAATTAGAATCCTATAAACTAGGACAGAATTATATGCCTATAAAATAAACCAAATGTGCTAACACTATTATATACCTATAAAATAAACCAAACGTATTATTCTATCACATCAATCCCTAAGATGGATTTTGTAAAGCTAGTTGTCCTTGTAACAGTAGTTTATTCAAAGTTAAAGTAGGTCTTATTTATATAGATGGTAAAATATTATTTTAGATGTGTACCTTTGATTGATGGATCACCAAAAGCTGTAAAAGATTGAGTAAATCTGCTAATAGAAAATAGAAATATGAAATTAGGAAGAGCGAGAGAGACAGAGATAAATTAGAGGCGCAAAGAATAAAACTGGAGGGGAGAGAGAGAAAGGGAGTGGGTTTTACTAATGTTATGAATATCGTTTTAGACCCCATTTCGGTTTGTCTAGTGGAACAGAATATTTTGGTACCGACTAATTTCGGTGTACCGTTTCAGGGTGTTTCAAGGTTCCAAAAAAATAATATATATATATAATTTCATATCCTATTACTTTTTATATTAAAAAAAAAAAAAACATAAAGGTTATATTTTCATACATTTATAAAATTTGTTATTTTAAAGTTAATCTAATTTATTTATTTAAAATATTATTATTTTAATTAAAATACTAATTAATTTTTTTAATGTAAAGGCAAACTGCCCAAGCCAACTCTATTTACAACTTTTTTTATTATTATATTTTTCCTCACCCACCATATTTCACTTTCTTTCTATTTTTAATTTTTTTTTTCTCTTGTTTTCTCTCATCCACACACGTACACGTCTTCTGTATCTAACTAACCCCTTGATATTTACACTACTCACTTTTGAATTCTATCCCATCTTTATGAGATCTACACATTAACTGACACACTATCTTATCTTTTCATGATTTCATCTTTCTTTTTATTTTTTTACTCTCATACGCAACTTATCTCAGTTTTCCTCTCAAGTCTATTCTCTCTTCTCTGTTCTCCTCTCTCTCTGATGGGTATCCAAATTTGTTAAGCATGACTGCGTGAGCCACACCATTCCTCTAGTTCTGATACTGTTATTCTTCTACAAATCATCTTATGAAGCAAAAGACTACAATGTGTTTGAGGAAAGAAACAATGGGATTGATTTTGGTTTGTTATGAAGATCCAAGTTCAACTTTATGTGCAACAAACTCATACCGACCGAATCTTTTATTTCGGGCGAAATGAACCAAAACAGCCCGGAATAGCCGAAACACATCGGAACAGGCCGAAATCTTACCCAAGGTGGAATAGAGGGGCTTGCCGTTCCAGTTTGCTTGCCGGTACGAAATTTTCCGGCCATTCCAGCTAGAACGGAACGGTATCCATAACGTTGAGTTTTACTGTACCTGGTACCCCTGTCTTTGGTTTCATTCTCTAGTCTCTCTGTGATGAACTGGAGGCGCGGCAAAAAATAAAGAAAAAATTATGTGAAGTAGCAGCAAAGAGAAAAAAAATATAAATAAAATTCAAAGTAAGTTTAGTTGCACAGTTCAAACTAGAGTGCTGGTTCATTAAAGTTGTAAAATGACATGTTTTTCCTGTGTTTTCACAAGCCTAAAAAAACACAACTGAAAAGAGCCCTTTGGTTGTTTTCATTTCTCTTTATAAATTAGAAACAAAAATTATTTTCTCCATTATGTAGTTTTGAGCTTACCAAACAAGTTTTTTGTGATTGGAAACAAAAAAATAGCCCTTGAAAACAGAAAACTGATAAAAAAACAATTATCAAACATACTCTTATTATCCCAAAGGAAATGGTCAAGCTGAGGCCTCCAACAAAAGATTTCTGAAAATATTGGGAAAAATGACTAAGAAGAATGGAAAGGGATGGAGAGAGGAGTTTCCTACAGCTCTGTGGGCTCATAGGACAACCAAATCACAAGCTACAAGAGCTTCACCCTTTTCTCTAGTATATGGCACGGAGGTTGTCATCCCAATAGATTTGGTGAGGCCAGTAGTGAAGCTCGCAGAGATCTCAAAAGTACCCAAAGAAGCTACTTTGGAAATTGTTGAAGAAAAGCGCGATAATATTGCCTCTCATAAACTCCTTTACTGGGCTAACATGAAGGCTAGGCATGTTAAAGAAAGAAGGTTTCAAGTTGAGGAACTTGTTTGGAAAACTGCTTCTCATGTACGAGAAGTGGCTGGAGCTGTCACGAACAAGTTTTCCCCAAAGTGGGAAGGACCTTACATAGTGGAAGAAGCACATCAGACTAGACATTATTGGCTGAAAGATTAGGCAGGTATAAAGGCATATGACCCCATTAGCGAAGCTCACCTTAAGAAATACCATGCTTAATCTTGTAAAAATATCTTTTGTTTCCATGATGTCAAACTAATGTTATGTTCCACAATACTTATATCATTATAAACAAAGTTTTTCTATTCAGTTACTTTATATTCTACTGTTCATGATATGCATGCAAAGTTTAATATCCTAACTGAATAAAGCATAGAAAAGTTTATAATACAATCAAATGGCCTTTTAAGACCATAAAATATTACAACTTGAAAATTAAATAATGTTTGTGAGAGAACTAATATTTTCAAAAGAGAAGTCTGGGTGGCTCAGAGCTCCTAGCTCACCTTCCAACTTTTCAATTTCTTTCCTCAAAGAACTGCGTTCTGCTGTGACACCTTCTAACTGAGCCTGAAGGGCAGAATTGACTTCTTGCTTGGATGTCAATTCCACTTTAAGTCTATTAATAGATTCTTGGAGCTGAGTGATTGAAGTGCCATGTACCTCTAAAGCTGACTTTGTTTCCTTCGCTTTGTTGATACAAGAGCTTTCTTTAGCTCTCAACTCGCGGAGTGAGGACAAGGAAGCATGAACAGAGGGTCCTGCCTTATTTAAGTCCCTCAATGCAATGACACGGCTCTTTAACCAGCCGACATTGACACTTAAGCCCTCGGCCTCACTTAGTGTGAAAAGGAAGTCATCAAGGGGAAGATCTAGACAATTCTCTTTGCCTTTTGATTGCAGTTGGGACACTACAAACCCAATTTGCCCCAAAAGAAAGCCCCTAAGAGACAGTGTCCACTTGTTAGTATCCTTCATTGTCTCAGGATATTTTGAGAGCAACTGAGAACATGTTGCTCTCAAATCAGGAGAAAGTAATGAGAATAGTGGATCAGAGTCTGTCTGGGTGCTTTCACCCTCTTGGTCCTTGGAAGTAGCTTCTGCAAAGTCTTCTTTCTTCTGAGGATTTTCGGCATACACCCGATTTGAATCTCCCCTTTCAAAATTGGATTCTGTTTTCTCATCAGAAGTCATTTCTTGTACAGAAACCTCTTGGGTGGAAGGAATGACTTTTGTTTTGATTTGAGCTTGGGGAACAGACTCTACAACCTGTCAAAGGTCAAAAGAGAGAAAAGAAGAAAAAGTTACTTACCGGGAAATCATCATTATGACCCAACAAAATGGTGTAAACTAGAACCCAATCCAATACATAAGCTGGTTTATCATGAGTCAAATGATTAACCAGACATGACTGTATGCAAATTCTACTGACATAGAACAAATATTAGCCCCCTGGAAGATTTCAAAACACTACCATAGTCGTTATATATTGTTTGGGCTTGTCTATAGTAGTTAACTGACTGTTTTAATTTACGAATTGATAATGTACTTTTAAAAATAACAAGTGCTCAAACTTGGCAACACAAGCAAATGCAGCATGCAAGGTTGGTGCGCACCATGAAGACCACATACCCACAATAGTGCATAAGCTCAACATGTAGCATAAAAACAGGGAGATCCTGATCTCCGAATTTTAAAGGTTCACTCTGTACCTGACGATTCTGCACATAATCCAAGAATGAAGGAACATCTGGATAGCGATATTGATCACTGCTTTCAACTTGAGGGGATTTCTGAAAGCAAACAATGTCCCCGTCTTCAAGCTGAAAAATGCAAATGAAAATAAGGCCATAAAAGAAAGTAGATAAGCAATTTGATACAGAAGACAACTATAGAGAAAAGTTATGGAACAAACAAACAGAAAATTTGTGAACTACATCTGAAAACAATTCCCAAAGCAAAGCATTTGCAATTAGTTAAATCTACTCGCATACCCCTGACTCGCACCTGAAAGAAGTCACCTTCTTGTCAATGCATTCACACATGATAGCAGGTTCAAAATTTATTTCCTGAATATCAAATAGGATGAGTAAGGTAACTGCTGAAATTAGATAAGAAAGAAAGAAAAAGTTAAACTTACCTCATAAAGTTCAATTTCTTCATCCTTTGAATCCAGCCATTTCATTTAGTTTTTGCCAATATTTTCTTTGGCTTACATACCCTTAACAAGAAAGCTACTCCCAACATATCTTGATATTACAGAAGAAAAGCATGAGTGCTTTCTGCAACTCTAACAAGGAGGGAAGAAGGAAAGAGAAATTACCGGAGCTCCTCTTTTGATGGGTCATATAGCTTAAAGAATAGCAGAATATCTCTTTTCGTCCTTTTAGGAGGAGGAACAGGCTGCAAATCCTGAGTGATTATACAGATCAGTAACAGCACAAAAGAGAGAATCCATGCCACTCAATGATAAACCAATTCCAATAATATTTATCAAAAGATCTACTCAAACAACCAGAGGATCACCTCATCAGATATGAAAGACAACATTACCTGCCCAAGTTCTACTTCTAGAAACAACTTAAGTTCTGCATTATTTTGCTTATTGGAAACTTCTCGAACTGTCCAACCTACAATGCACAAAAGTGTCATAAACACATATTTTCCTACCATCGACAGGCAAAGAAGGCAACCATGTGCTCTTATGAAGTAAATACAACTTCCACATCATATAATTATCTCAATAACAAATTCTCGGCAAAACCCTTAAGCATGGACATATCAAATGAACATGAATAGCTGAACAATTAACAGTTATATCACACACTTTAAATATATGTTCATTTTGTTCTTTAGTGTCTGTTTGCATGCGTCTGAACCATAAGTTGCAGAACTATTTAGATCATGATTTTAGATCAGAGATAAAGCTGTATATAAAGTTTCTTGACAAAAGCGAAATACATATAAAATGCATGCATAAATTTGGCAAATGAAGGAAATTCCATAATACATTTCAAAATGCATACTTTAGATGTATGTCTGTGTGATGTGCCAATTTCAAAGACAGAAGTCCTACAAATCCTTAGATCTGCTAGATTCATTCAGTCTGTCAAAAAACTATTCAAACTTTAAAGCAAATGCATAGTAATCCAGCCCAAGATCATCATGCCATCAAATAACAAGATCGGATAGACAAATTCAATGCTATATATTGATAAGTAATGTGATTTCATTAAAACTCAAAAACAATATACCGGAAACACACATGCAAAGGGAACAAAGCAACAAAAAAGTGCAAAAAATAAAAGCAGGCCGAGACTCATCAGCTGATAGCTAAAGGGACTACAAAATCAAAAAAATAAGCCGTAGAAACCAAATGCATTAATATTAATCCACCTTCATAGATGTACAACCTAAAATCCCACTTCCCTTAAGTCTTTCTCAACTATCTGGGAACATGCTCCTCATCATATATATGCCCAACAAATTTGCAACTTTCACTCGTTAATTTAAACCTCCTCTAACCTATAATATCATTTGAATCAAAATCGGTCTTTCACACTAATGCATTCACCAGATATGTGGTCATTTGTCTTGCATTGTTTGTTTTTTTTTTTTTTTTTGGGTGATTCTTAGATCCGTGATTGATCTGGAATGTTGTCAAGGACATTTTCATTGCCACAAAGTAGCTAAGGTGTGGCAAGCCCTGCCTCTTGGCATCATGTAAGTTTGTGGTATGAAAGAAACAAGAGGTCCTTTGATGGAATTGAAAATCCTACTTTTCTAATCAAAGAGCATAAGAATTGGATGAGTGCCCAGGGGGGCATCCTTTGATGTCTTTTGTTTTTAATAGTCTCTTTTGGATATGTATTCTTTGAAATGGGACAGTTCACAGCCTGTGTCAGCCCCTTTCCTTTCTTCAATAAAATTTTACTTAATTTTTTTTTAATAGATAAAATAAAAACAAATGATGCATTCACCAGTTTTGTTGCATGTCCAAACCATCGTAGTAGACTCCAACATAAACTTTTCCTCAGGAGAATTACTACTACTCCCAACTTTCAATGAATATCTTCAATCATGACTATCATTTCTGGAATTTTGCCTCACACACCATGGTATTCTCATTTTAATTATAATTATGAAAATGACATCTTGATAACGCAACATCAATATTGTAAAGCATAGCCAGTCCCATAACATTACAAACTTTGTGTCAACCTAATAAGTATTCTAAGGTCACATGGTATCTCAATTGCACTCATAAACTTCATCCATCCTACCCTAATCTATGGATAACATCCTCCAAAAAAATATGAAAGAAAAGGATTTAATCTAGTTAAATGAAATTTTAAATCATGATGAAAGATTCCTCTGATTTCATTTGAAAATATAGAAGACTAGACCCAAAAAAATTATCGGCCATTCAAATATTACAATTTCACAAGATAAACGACAGAAATTATTTTCATTTCTGATTAGACCATCTTTATGGATGATTGAACAAAGAAATAACTAGGGTGAACATTCTTTGTCGTCCTGAAAATCAAATTTTACTATCCTCATCTCGTCTAATTATATTAAACTCTCAGTCCAATTTCATGTTATAGTCTGATCTGTCTTTTAATTAACACAATATTATCTGGGGCTCTAACTTTGTCAGTAGTTCAAGGTGTCTAAGACAAGGTGACCCATTATCCCCTTTTGTTATTCATTTTGGTGGAGGTCATCAATACAATGTTAAGGAGAACTAAGAAGAGAGGCTATATTTGGGGTTCCAAGGTGGGCACCAATGTTGTTGTTGGTTTGTGCGTCTTGCATTTATTATTTGCTGATGATAGAATATTATTTTGTGATGCAGGTGCTGAGCAAATTCTTTATATTTGAATGGTGTTGACCTATTTTCAAGCTGTGACAGGCCTCAAAGTAAACCAAAGTAAGAGTGAGATGGTTCCTAGTGGTGACCGGTGAGGTTGAATAGGCCCAGAACTTGCACAGATACCCACTGATGTAAGATTAGGTGTTTGCAAACTTACCTGGGTATGCCTTTGGGCTGTCCTTTAGGCGAAGTCGTTTGAAATCTATTATAGAAGATGGAATGCAGATTATTAGGTTGGAAGAAATTGTGTTTGTGTCCAAAAATGGCAGGAGTTATTGTTATTGAAAGAGAACATTCTGGAGTCAACTACTTATTATCTCTCATTGTTCATCATTCTTGTTAGTGTATGGAAAACAGAATTGAGAAATTTTAAAGTTTTCTTTGGGAATTGGTATGGGTGATGAGTTTAAGCATTAGAGAAAGATGGAACACAGATTATTAGGTTGGAAGAAACTGTGTTTGTCAAAAGGAGCAAGGTTAATGTTATTGAAATGCATTCTCGGAGTCTGCCCACTTATAGCGTGGGGTCAGGTTCCTACACTATATCACTAAAAGGTAGGGAGAGGTAGCTGAGTTCAATTTTGGCATGATAGTTGGTGTGGTGACCAACTGTGAGGATAGCCTTTCCTGAATTGTACATTTGTTCAGTATGGTGAGATGCTTCAGTTAATTCTTTGTTACAGTGACAGGAACTGAGGAGTTGGGATGTGAGTTTTGTGAGAGATTTTAATGATTGAGAGATATGGAAATTGGTAATATCCTTATTCAATGCTAGCTACTCTAATCTCTCTCATTGGCAGTGTTATTAATACGCGCTGTGTACCATCAGTTTTAAACAGAAATTCCGTGATCCCTGATATATCTCGAAATGTTTACACTTTCATACCCGTTTACACAATTATCCCACTTTAACCCATGTAACATAAAATAAAAATGTAACTTGTTGGCCAGGATAAAGGCTGCATACATATAGGATAACTAAAGGTAAGAGGAAAACAAAAGCTGTTAACAAATTTTTGATAAGTAATAAGTTTTATTGATATCAAAAGGGGACACCTAGTACATAAGGAGTGTACGGAAGGGTCAACAAAATTACAGAATCAAGAAAATCAAGAAATGAAGAGAATGATTAGTTTATAGTAGCCAACCAATTTTAAAGCTGCTAACAAATTTTAAACTTTTCAGAAGTGTCGGATGCTTTTTGACTTTATGAAGTACCTAATGGCTAATACTAATAGTAACTACTTCTACCCTAGTAAAAATAGATAATTTGTACTGCTTACGGCTGACCAACATGCATGGTCAATTCGTCAAGACTTTTTTTTGGATAAATAGCAGAATTGTGATTTAATCAAAACGAGTGCTCACATGGATAATAGTACATCAAACTCTTAAGTACAATGATCAAACATTTCTAAAAATTAGAACAAGAAAAAAGATTAAGGACGAACTCCACTCCACAAAGGTGTGGAAATGAAGATTTAAGTTCCAAAATAAGACAATTCCTTCCCCCTCCCGAAACATCTTGGTTGATATAATAAATACACCATAAGACACAATGTGGTACAGCCCTCCATAAATCAATGCTTTGATGTCCACGAAGGAACCTTACCAACTCAAAGTAAATCGGTAACACTTGGCATAACCCGCAAAAGACCAAATAGAGTCCATACCATAGACCATAGCTAATAAGCAATAGGACAATGAAAGAAATTTTGTCAAGACTTTTGTCTCTCCATTGTCCATTATTATTATTATTATTATTAGTAATCTCTTCTATCATGTACTTTTCTTGCTTCATAAACTTTTTAAAATTATTTTATATTTATTTTATAAATTACGATTTTATTTAATTACGGAATATTTTTTTTTATGCAATTAAAATTATTGTGGATGAGTGGGATACAGGTTATTCCCAAATTGTAGTGTTAACGTTTCTCTTTCTTTTAGTTTTAATTTAAATGAATGGTCTATTTTTACCTTACTTTAGCTATTTTTTATAATTATAAATATATTAATTAGTTAATTAATAAACTTACCGTTCAACAATGAACCACTGGTTGAACCTTTAGTGAACTAATGAACTGGTCTTTCAATTGAGTGACTCGAGTTAATCTCCAATTCGGTTTGATAACTATGCTCATTGGAAGAAGGTAGAGATCAATTGAGATGGAGACTGAAAGGAAAAGGATTTTGGCGTAAACTCATTTTATAATGCCTTAAGGGCCTAATGTAGGAAAAATTAGGGATTTGTCTACATTTAGTGCGGTGGAGTTTAGGGTTAGGAAGAAGAAGAATTAGAGAGAAGTTAGGGCTGTTTAGGGCTGTGTAAAGCAGTACCCATGAACAGTACCGTGAACAGGCCAACGTGCCTATTGCTCAAAACACTCAATTTTATTAATCAACTCATTCCATGTTTTTTTTAATAGATTGGGCACAATATATAAGACTCTTACTTGTACTAGTAGTAATAGGATTCCTACTAGTATTAGGACTACTAATAAAACCTAATAAATACTAACTTGAACCCAAAGTAAAATAAATCTAAGATACTTAAAACCCTAGAAGATTCTAGATTCAAGAAAGTTACCAAAATACCATAATTGAAAGGTACTGAAGTACAGATTTGCCCCTCAATATAAAACTGACCATAACTAATAAAATAAAAACCCAAATTAAAAACTGTTTTAACCCTAAAAGACTCATAATTAGTCCATTAAAAGGGCAAGACTTTCACTTCAATAGGACTTCACATGAGGACCCAAAAATAATTCTTGAATAGGCGAATTTGCAGGGTAGCATATTAACCTTCCATGACTCCATCAGGGCCCCTTGTATTATGATTTTTCCTTGGAAGGATCTATTTCTTTATTTGGACTATAGGCTGTAGCATGGGTCACTTGTGATAATCTCATTAAGTCAGGATACACATTAGTAGGGTGGTGTTGTATGTGTCACTATAGCAGGGAGACAGTGGAGCATCTTTTGTTATATTGTAGTGTTGCATTTGAGTACTGCAGTTTTGTGTTTCATTCCTTTGGATTTTATTGGGTGCTAACTTAACAGTCGCTGACCTTTTGTTTGATTGGCAAAATTGGGTAGGCACGCAGTCTTTGGATATATTTGGAACATGGTCACATTATGTTTGATTTGGACTTTGTGGCGGTAATGTAATCATCATACATTTGAGGGTGTGGAATCTTCATGGATACAATTGAGATTTGCTATATCATTGTTTGATTGGTCCTGGACGTAGGGTTTTACTAATAGCAATTCAATTCCTAAGTTCTTAGTATCATTATCTTTTTGTACATAATCTTTTATCATTCTTTACACTTCGTGTCTACTTTCTTGTACACAAAGTAGTCTAGTTCAATAAAATGCTTATTCACTTATCCAAAAAAAAAAAAAAATGAGGTTACAAAAATTGACATTATAAAGAGAGAAATAAATGGGTAAGTTAGATAATGTACTCTTCAAAAGAGTGATTTTGCTACCCTTAAAAAGATATAGTTTCTTCTACCCAGCTAATCTTTTTTCCCATCCTCTCACTCTTCAAAAGAGAGATTCTGCTACCCTTAAAAAGATATAGTTTCTTCTACCCAGCTATTCTTTTTTCTCATCCTCTCTACAATGTCGTTCCACACCATTCAAGCCTTAAAGGAAGAACCCAATGGTAAACCCAAATAGTTCATGGGTAATGATACCTTACAAATCCATGGCTAATTCCTCCACTCTTTGAAAAACCCCCACTAGCACTATCTCACTTTTCCTCAAGTTCACCTGCAACCCCATACTTGACTCAAATCATAGCAGCAAACACCTCAAGACCCTTACCCATTCCATGTCACCTCCACAGAAGATAATAGTATCATCTATGAACAGAAAATGTGACATATTCAACACACCGCCACTTCTACCCTCAACCATAAGCCCCAACAACCTTCCTCCCAATATTGCCTTCCATGATTAGGATAAACAACAGTGGCGAACGTTAAACTATACACATTCATTGTTCCCCAAACCTTCCCAGTGTGATAAATCTCACCCCATGACAATTGGTACAACTTCAAATATCTCTTTTGTTCTAATTCATTGGTCTTGAAGCAGTTTTCCTCCATTCCTAAGACATCTTTGGAGTCCTCAATCATTATTAAAGAGATTTAATCCCCAATATGCCCACATCATGCCTACAATATTTCCTAGATTCATACTCTTTGATGTATCTGAGCTATATCCTAAGTCTTTAAGCAGATCAAAAAGAGGTCAAATGACAAATTTATAAACAACCACAACTCAAAAAACATTACTCAAGTGTAATCCATGACACATGAAGGTAAAAGTCAACAAGTGTTTACTGATTGTGCTTCCTCCTGAGGTGTCAGTGGTCGATTTGGCCTGTATGTATGGTTTGGCGTTTTGCCCAAAGCCAAAAAAACCGTTGAAATTGCACTGGTATACCCAACTCCTTGTCAACTTCTTCCTGAGAAAAATAAAATTAAGAATAAACTATAATCTAATAATAAAATTTGAAAAAAATAAAGGTAGTTTAACAATAATAGTTAGAATAATATAATTAAATTCACCATTTTCTAGCAGCTTAAGCTTTTAGGACAAGTGGTAGCTTAGCATGGCATAAGAAAAAAAAATTAAGAATAAACTATAATCTAATATTAATTTAGAAAAATAATTAGTTTAACAATAACAGTTAGAATAATATGATTAAATGATTAAATTCACAATTTTCTAGCAACTTAAGCTTTTGGGAGAAGGTGGTAGCTTAGCATGGTATAAGAGTAGGAGGCCATGTATTAAAACTTCGTCTGCACACTGCCTCCCATTTTAAAAGGTTAAAAATCTGTGTTGGACTTCACTTATTAAGGGGAAGGTTGGGCCCATGTGCGAGGAAGAATGTTAGAATAATATGGGTAAATGATTAAATTCACCATTTACTAACATTTTAAGCTTTTGAGACAAGTGGTAGTTAATCAACATCTATAGAATATCTTGTTGCGGTTAATCTTGAATATTCTTTTTATGAGAGAAAAACATATATCTAGTATGGAGGTCATTCAAAACAACATAAAAAACAGTTGCTCTAGATTGACCTCAATTAGAAATCCAGAATAATCATAAGCAACTAAAAGATCTAAGAAAGAAAAAATGTTACTTATCAGTAATCAGTATTATTATCAGTAAAGTCCAATGCCAAATTGAGAGTCAAACTCAAGACCTCTTGCTTACTAAAGGGGAAGGAAACTATACTGATCCCTAAATCTAACCAGAATTAGCTTATAAAAATCTACTATTGGAGTAAGGGAATAAACCTACCCAAAAATTATAACATGTAAAACAGAATTTCAACTTTATCTAAAAACGAGCTATTGCATGAATGTTTTTTAAACAATTGATAATCAAGTCACCCTCCATACCTAGCCTATAGGGTTGAAAACTACTATAAGCAGATTTATTTATCAAAGCATCAATATTTAAAATGGAATTTACTTCAACAAATGTCATCTACAGTGACCGAAAGGATATCGTATGTAATGAAAGTTGAGTCTTATGTCATGCTACAATGTGGCTCACTACAAGTACATAAAATGTTTTAGGATAATTCACTATATGTGAAAATCTAATATCAAAGTTCCAAGAAATTTAATATACTACTCCAATTATATATCTCTTATCAAAAGTTTTTATTTTTAATATTGTTTTAATCTACAATAAATATTTTTTTTGATGAAAATTCAGTGTAACATGATATGCTTCCTGTCATATAACTTTGGTAAATTTGATTCTTTTATTTCACTATCTATTTTATTGTTCAATTTCAATGGTGTTAGTGAAATCTCACTTTAATTTACACAGATGATTTTGTATTGACCCATGTTGCACAGTCATACTGCTTGTATATGTGTGTGTGTGTTTACATGTAAACATGGCATGCTAACTTAAATATGATGTCAAATGCAGTTAAAAGTCAACGAATATACATCATAACCCAAACAGAGCAGACACAACTCCATCTATTCAAAAAGAATTACATTTTTTATAGAAAATAAAAAAACAAATCGCAAAGTACCTTGAAAAGGTTAAACGAAATCTGCTTTTGAATACGAAAACTATGAACTTTGTCATGATCTACAAGGTCAAAATATATATCCCTTCCAATCTGTTCAAGTAGGTCCTCATTACGTGCAACCTACAGGCAATAATGGAACTAATGAATAATGTTCCATGAGTGACGTATATACATATAAACAGAAAAAAGCAGCAACTGTGAGAGAGGACAGTATGTATGTATGTAGTATACACACACACACGCAGGAGTTTTCAAAAGCTGAAGCTGTAACCTTTATGATGGTGTAGAGGTGCGCCTCTGCTTTTTCCTTTCTCTTTTGCTCCTTTTCTTCTTGTTCTTTCTTCAACCTTATCTGGTATGTGAAGTTCAAAGCAAGACTTTGTTGACAAAGAAGTATTAAAACTTTCAAATCAAAAATAAGTGTATCAAACACCTTACCCTAAGGTGTTCTGCAATGTCCTTCTCGTCCACATTACAAATTATTTTCTCCTTGTCACTTTCGCGTATATATACAAGCATATATGCATTTGAATATTTGGTAAACTTAAATGGAGAGTTGTTGAACCCAGGATTTGCCGGTGGCAACTGTTGCATGTAGTAAATAATAGAAAATGCATCAACTAAAAAATCAATAAAAAATTAGAATACACTAACATACAAATTACATAGATGCAATGTGGAGAAAAACATTACCTCTTCCTCACCACCATACTGCTCCTCTAGTGCCCTCTTAACATCTTCTTTTGTCACTCGTTCATCATCAAATTTAAACCTAAGAGCAACAAATCACGTGTATTACATCTAACAAATCAATGGAAATATCAAGAAATATTTGGGAGGATCATTGACAGAAGGAAACCAAAGCTACTTGACTACATATCAAAAAACATGAATGATCTTCAATCACTCCAGTTCCAAGAATCCACAGCTCACTTCATTTACCAATGACAAAAACCTTGAACCAATTAAAACCCAGCACTGAAAGAAGTCACCAGGAAAAAATGAAGATAAAAGAAGTAACACCGCAAAGATTATCTTCCCTTTCAATTGAAAAAAGAAGGGGGGGGGGGTGGGAATCTGCTCTGCTATCATCTTAGTATAGTCGCATAGCAAGCAGTGTAATAAATCAATAAGAACTTTTTCATTTTAAGTATATCAGAGATAAAGCATTATGGAGGAATGAGAATGCCTGTAGCTGAAAACTTTCCTAAACCATTTTTTAATAAGTAATGAATGATTTTATTTTAAAAAAAACACTAAGATGGTAAGAATCTACTAAAGAATTACAATCCAAGATCAAAGAGATCCATGGAATCTATATTGAAGAGTTATAAGATAACCAAAACATAGTATAATATTCAAATAACAACAAAGAAATAGTCCCAAAACTTTGGGGTCAACTATAGATCCTCAATAGACTATTCAAGGTCCGCACATACATTGTTCTCTGCCATTTTCTCTTGTCCAAAATCATAGTCTCTATTGCCACCTTAATTAACTTTTTTTTTTATTTATACTACTTCTACTAGTGTTATTTTAGGCCTTCCTCTACCTCTTTTAGTTAGCTCGACTTGAATCAAACCACTCTTCCTTATCGGTGCATTAATTCCCCTCCCCTACACATGACCAAACTATCTCCAATATCTCTCCCTCATCTTTTCATCAATATAAACCACCCATCTTTAATGAATTTTTTTATTTCATATCTTATCTTTCTATGCATTTCCACTTATCCATCTTAACATCTTCACTTCAACTAAGCTCATTTGATTTTTTGCACACGCTCATTTTATGAACATGTTGCTTCCTGATAGTCCAACATTCAATACCATATAGCATAGCTGGTCTTGTAAACTTTACCTATAACTTAGAAGGTATTCTTCAATTACAAAATAGTCCTGATGCACTTCTCCAATTCATCCACCATGCTCTTATCTAATGATTCACATCTCTTTGATCTCTCCATCCTTACGAATCATTGATCAAAGATATAGAAACACTCGATGCGAGGAGGCGAAGATTATTATTTAGTATTATTTATGTTTGCAGAGTCAATTGTATTTTTATGTTTTAGGTCTATTAGTTATTGGGCTATTAGTATTTTAATTTGGAAGCAAGGTTATTTTTGTAATAAGGCAATTAGGGTTTCCTAGCCAATTAGAACTAGGGTTTAACAATCCTTTATAAGCAACCTATTGTACTCCTTGAGGGAATAGATTGATATTTTGATGAATGAAACAATGGCGTTTGGTCTTTCTTTAATTACAGTCTTGACTCCGAGGTCTACCCCTAGAGTGCGACTCCTAGTGGTTTCCGGCAGTGCGACTCCAAGCAAGGCCCACAAGTCTTGACTCCTAGGTCATATCTTTAATTTTTCTATTATTTCAGTTTTGTTCTGGTTGTCCTGCATCACTCACTCTTCAATATCTCTTGACCATCAAATTTTACAACCTCTCCATCCTTGTCCCCATGTACTCTATCTACTTAAACAAAAACATTTAGATTCTAAAGCATCCCTCCAAATTTCCAACTTGGTATCAACTCCATGTCTAGTTTCCCTTTCATCCACTAAGACTATAATCTGCAAAAAGCATACACCAAGGGTCTTTCATCTTGAATCAGTCTAGTAAGTTCATCCTTAACTAGTGCAAAGAGATATGAACTTAAGGTAATCCTTAATACAAACCTTGATCCATAATACTCTGAACAAAGAATGTAAAAATATAGATTTCATCTCAACAATAGCTCTCATTACGCCTTCAAAAGATTAATTATCCCTCTCCCCAAATTGTCCACATAATGCAGTGAATGCCTTCCAAATCAGACTTAGCATCCATAAGCCCTCTCCAACATGCATAGACATCTATCAACTTCTCTTGCATCACCCATTGATCCCAAATGCAAGGAATACAAAGGACCACATTTCCATACAAATGAACCATGTAGCAACAAGTGATCCACAGACTGCTAAACTTACACATACAGCTTCAATGGACCATGATCACATTCCATCTAATAAGATTGACCAGTTTAAATTTTAACCAAAGTAGTTGTCCATAAAAAATTTAAAATTTAAAATTAAATTATAAATAAAATAAAAAAATCTATGTTCTTAGGCAACTAGCTACACAAAAGCTCTTTCAAAGAAACCATCATCTAGTTGTACCCCTCAACCTTTCATAGTTAGAACAGACAGAACTTACCATTTTTTGTTCAAATCCCATCTAATATGACCTGCTCTACTATCAAAATTGAAACGAGTACAAAAAATCCATTGAAGTTGTATGTGTAAGTTTAGCACTAATGAATCTCAAATTCCAATAACATGGTCCATCCTCCCATCTTGAATTCAATATAGAAGATGCATCTCTGTCCTTCGCAATCAGAGGTCCAGTAATGCCAAAACCCTACAGTAGAAGAAATATTGACATTAAATTTATCCATCCATTTCTTACACCTTTTCACAGGCTACACCCATAAGGTCTTACTACCACTTCAAAGGTCTAGTCACCACATGCTTCTCCATATATTTTTTATCAAAAGCAAGTCTCCAAAAATGTTGACTCTCCTCATTGAATTTCCATAACAACTTAACAAACAAAGCTTGAGTAAACATTTATAAGGTCAATAAGTCAATTGCATAAACAAAAATATAAAACAAAAGTTTAATGAGATAACAATTAGTATTGAAAGTGTTGAATGTAGTTAAAATTTTTCGATATGCATTACCACTGATCAGATAGGGTTGGCCTGATATATGCATAGTAGCGTCCACCATGCACCCCACCACTGTGAACCAAAACACTGTAAAGAAAGAATAGTGGATGTTACCATCTGTAAATGCATCAATGAGAATATTATCTTAAGCAATCAAAGAGAGAAATAGCACAAAAGTATCATATGCTGTTGCACTTTTTATGTTTTATCCCTTAGTCTCAGGAAACTCTAGGTAATACTAATACAAAATACACAATAATCAGAAATAAAAGAGTACCCTTGATGCGGGGAGGCATAAAGAAGATTATTAGTATTTATGTTGCAAGTCAATTGTATTTTTTATGTTTTTAGGTCCTATTAGTTTATTGGGCTATTAGTATTTTAATTTGGAAAGCAAGGTTATTTTTGTAATAAGGCAATTAGGGTTTCCTAATAATTAGAACTAGGGTTTAACAATCCTTTATAAAGCAACTATTATTGTACTCCCTTGAGGAGATAGTTGATATTTTGATGAATGAAAACAATGACCGTTTAGTCTTTCTTTGAGATGCAGTCTTGACTCAGTCTACCCTAGGTGCTGACTCTAGTGGTTTCCAGCTTGATGCGACTCCAAGCAAGATCTGAAATCTTGACTCTTAGGTCACCCATCTTTATTTTTAGTTATTTCAATTTTGTTAGTTTGTCTGCGTCAACCCTCTGAAAATTTATAATTAAACAAATGTCATTCCTACAGAGATAGGTAAGGTCATCAACAAAGAAAGAGTCTACAGACAGTAGTCACCAAAACCTGCAATAGTATGACTGTCACTCTAAAAAAACCTGGACATGGACACAACATGGTGGGGATACAACAATTAATTAATATATTTAAGTACAATTTCATTTTAAGTTTTCAAAATAAATAACAACTATTAAAATCTTTCAAAGGAAATTATTATAAATAAAAAAAACTTTTAAAAAACTCCCAACATACTAAGGACACGCATGGAATAGTGTCCCTTGAGTGTTTGACACAAACATGACAAATAGTTTGGAGTGTACATGCTTCTTAGCTGTCACTATCTAAGAATGTAGATAGATCTACTACTACAAAGATGGATCCAGATCCACATTGGCTTCAGTTGCTTTTATAGAGAGAAAAATGTTTAATTAGAGTTGGTGAGGGGCATAGCATTATGGTAGCAATGTTCAAGTAATTACCTAATAATATACTAGAACAGGCTAAGAAATTATAAGTACAGACACATAGTAACCACCACTTTAGTATTTCAATCTTAGCATAATATATAGATGAAACTCTCCATCTAACAGATAACCAATCTAGATCATACATTCAAATGTCTAGAGGACTTTGAGTGAATCACAAATTTTAAACAATACCCTTCTTGGACTTCTGGCAGAAGAATGCTTGAAAGAAGCACTGCTAATAAGATGGGCAATTTTCATTTCTATGAACAATTAATGAGTAAATAAACTGAAGAATGTCATTAATCCAGTTCATCAGTATTCCAGACTATATTCCCATGAGATGTCATCCAATAGAAGAATTACTTCATTACATCTATGAAACTGTCTAGAAAAATTTTACCAAATAAAGCAAAGATTTTTCCCAATAAGTAAAGGATATATTATCAAACCCAATAACTGAGAATATTAATACCTGTGAAGAATGTAGAGGTTGCGAACAGTCTTATCTGCATCTGGCGATAGATATTTGCCATTCTCTCTATCAAGATCAAGTTCCAAAGGGAACTCATAGCGGTCATTTATCTGTCACCAATAAGTGGAAAAGTCAATTCCAATTACAGGTGTTCAAAGGCAAGTAATTAGAAATATGAGGCAAAAGAAAAACCATCCACGGAGCCCAAAATTATAAGAGGTTGTATATTCTAAGCTCTCATATACTAAGAAGCTCTAATGATCTTGCAAAATCTGAAACTGATTCTAGGGTTATGGTTGTGGGGATTTCAGTATGAGAAAGAAGCGTTATGGAGAAGGGTTATAAGGGTTAAATATGGAACTAAGGAAGGAGATTGGTGCTCTAATTCTCAGGCTCCTATGGGGTGAGTTTATGGAAAACTAGTAGTGGTTGAAAAATTACTTTTTCATACATTGGAGTTTCGGTTGGAGATAGGACTAGAGTGAATTTTTGCGCGTGTTTGGTGTGGGGATAATCCTTTGAGTGTGTTTCAGTTTATTTAGAATCAGCAATGATAAGAGGCTTATGTGGCTGATCTCATGGTTTCCCAATGGGAGTTTTTTTTTGGGACTTGGAATTCACTAGAGGCAATTCATGATAGTGAATCAGAATCTTTATCTATTTTTTGGGATTTTATATATGGAGTCTCATTGAGGGGTATGTCTCGTTGAGGGGTATTGGCGAGGATAAAAAAAGAAGTGTTGGGCGCACGCTGGGCGGGGGGGCTTTGAGAATGCGATTATCATTAGACTTTGTTGGGTGTATGTACTCGATCCTTTTTCCTTAGAGTATTTTGGAAGCAGGTTCCTTCAAAGTCGCATTTTTGTTTTGAATTTGTAGCTTTGGGAACTATTTTGACTGATAATTTACTTAGAAGGTGTTGATTCTAGATTGGTGTTATATGTGCAAAAGTAATGGAGAATCGAGTAGATCATGTTTACACTACATTCTCTTTTATTGTTTTTGAGTTGTGGTCTATGGTGTTCACCTTGTTTGGTACTACTGGACAATGCCGAGATTTATCAGTTGAGCTCCTTGCATGTTGGCAAAGGAAACTTTGGTCATCATCGTAATGGTGTTATCTAGATGCATTTGTCCCTCATTGTTTGATGTGGTGCACATTGGTGAGAGAGAAACAACTGGTGTTTTGAAGATTAAAGGAGTATAAGCCGGTATGGCAGATTTAAAAGCATTCTTTTTAAAACTCTATCGGATTGGATGTCTATCATAGGAAGTCATTCTATTTTTTTTTTTTTTTTTTTGGGTCTATGATTTGATGGATGCTTGTAATTTATGTATTTAATTGTTTTGGTCCAAAATCTTCTTGCTGTACTTAGGTGACTCCTTAAGGCCCAGATAAAATTTCTTTGCCATCAAAAAAGTATCAGAATGTGGGGAGATCGATTTTTACAGTGCCTTCATTTTGAGGTGGGCTCTGGTAGTCGAATCCAATTCTGGCACAATTGTTGGTGTGGGGATCAACCTTTGAAGATGAGATTTCCGATGCTATTTGAAACTGCATTGGATAAGGATGCTTCTATGGAATATTTGTTAGAGATACAGGAGGTGGGGGGAGGGGGAGGGCGTGGTGGTGGTGGTGTGGAGGAATTGGAGTGTGGGATTCATGAGAAATTTTAATGATTGGGAGATTGATAGGGTGGCTTCATTCCTCCATTTGCTAGAATCTGATATTCCCAGTAGGGAGGGGGAAGATCAGATGAGATGGAAACTAAGAAGCAGTGGGCAATTTTCTGTTAGATCTTTTTACGAGACCTTGTGGGGTTCATCTTCTATGTCTTTTCCTTGGAAAGCCGTATGGAGGGTTAAGGCTCTTTGTGGAGTTTCTTTTTTGTGTGGACAGCAGCTTTGGGGAAAATTCTTACTTGTGATAATCTTATGAAGAGAGGAGTTATACAATGGTGGTTAGTGACGTGTCAATGCAATGGGAAATTTGTGGATTACCAACTTTAAATGCGATGCCGATTAATGGCTTAAGGTTTATGGTGTTATGTTTTTTGGATGTTTGGGATTTGGTGGTTATTACTGGAGAAGATTCATGATTTATTAAGTGGATGGCGGATTGAAGGCTCTAAAGAAAAAAAAAAATACATGGTGTTCATGATGATGAACACAAGAAAACAAAAACAGACAACAAAGAAAAAGAAATCAAGAGGCTATTCTAAGAGAAAACATAAACTCTGAAAAGGAACAATCAAGTAAAACCTCAGCACCAAGACCAATCAAAAAGACTACGCTAGCACAGATCTATTACCTCTACCAATGTCTTCTCATTACTCAAAGGAACAACAATTTCATTCCATCCAACACAATCCACATCAAACAACCTAGAATCAAATTCCAAGGGAAGGCTCTAATAGTTGGTTAGCTGTTTGGAACCTTGTACCCTTATGTGTGCTATGGACTATCTAGCGGGAAAGAAATGGATGTACTTTTGAAGATGTGGAGTGCACAGCAACTCAATTGCTAGCATCTTTCATTAGTTCTCTTTATGAGTGGACTTTTGCTTTGGGTCTCACAAATTGTACTTTGGTTCAAAATTTCATAGAGTATGGTGAGTATGACTTTTTTCCACTTGGTTTTCTTTTCATATTAAACGACATGATGTGGCCCCGAAGACATGTGTCGCTTGAGGATTATGCAACAGAATATGATTTTGTCAGTGATACCAACTACAGTACAGAAGCCAAGTTAATTTTCATGTGAATATAGTGGTGAACTAATATTCAAGTATGCACATCCAGTAGAAACTGTAGGAACTGAAATGCCCCAGAGGGGGGGGGGGGGGGAGGATACCCTTGTTTTCTTTCTTTCTAATTTGTGCATTTGGACACCTAAGTTTCTTTGTGCAAAACTACTCATGAAAACAAAATTGCAAAGCATAAACAGGAATCAAACGAATATACCATGAAAGTTAAAATAATTTGAATCCACTCTACTACTCACCTTTACCATGGTATCCCGCATAAACCTTTTTAGCTGAAGTTGAAGGACAGGCGGAAAATCAATGAACAAAACACCTTTCCTAGCATCCTGAAAGGTCAAAAAGTTGGAAACATTCTTTTAAAACAATCCTCTAGGATTTGTCATTCAGGCAAACACATCTATGGATTAGGTGATCCAATTCAAGAAGAACAAATGCTAGCTACATTTAGAGAAGTCCAAAAGAAGGATATGAATACAGACTATACAGTAGAGGTTAATGCAAGAAAAAGCAGATGTGTTAAAACATAAATTCACAAGGAAACAACAATATGTCAGAGGAATATACCTGTAAACCATACTGTTCAGCATGATACTTATTATCACCCTCAAGATGTTCCACTTCCACATACTTGTCAAGAGAAGCATAAACATCCCGACAACCTTTGACATCAAGCTGAAGATCTACAATTAATATGTGAAAAAGTTCCATAAGGCCCATAAATCCATCTATGATAATATGGTACTTCGCTGTAACCCCAAATATGTACCATAAAATGATTCTTTTCTTGTTGACTTATAGTCCACATTGATGCATTCAATATAATTCATATGGTGCCCTTCAAATAACTGCTGTATTGTACCCTCCACAACAGTTCCCTGGGTTAACAAAACAATTTTCAATTCAAATAACCACCAAAGTGAACATATAAGAAAAAGTGCAGAAGTTCAATACCATGGAACCTCTGTATACCTTCATTTTATCTTCCAGCTTTTCAGAAAGAACCCTATTAAGTTCTTGCACATCATGCTGCATAAATGAATCATATGTGTCCCATCCAAAAGACTTTGTCAGCTCTTTTGTTGCTACACTAGTGTCGCTGCATTGGAGCTCGTAAAATAAACTCTGCAAAGCCAGAGGGATGCTCCCCGTCGGCATATCATTCTCAGTGGTTGGCATATGATACACATTCTGAAATTAAAATTTATAGATTTATATTAAATATGAAGTATCATTGTGAAATAACAGCAATAAGACAAGTTACGAAGACCAAGTATGCTAACCTTTCTGAAGTAAGGTATATGATACAGAGTCTGAAGAAGTGAATTCATGTAGGATGTAGCTCCCTGGTTTTTAAGTCCAACAAAACCAGTCTCATTTTTCAAGTCATGTGACCAATAATCAACAACTCTATGTACGGCAACATCAGCTACAACTATGCATCTGTCGTTCACAAGATAACCTCTACCAGGGTCATAAAGTTCACCAAGAGGCATGAATGAAGTGAAACCCCAATCACTCTCACGTGCATTGAACTGGTGCTGTGTTTCTGCAAGATGCAAAAGGAGGGTAACTATCACCATGGATAAAATTTGAAATAAAAAGCACAACCCTACCCTAGGAGAGGGCTCTCAAAACCTAGGTAAATTCATCACACGCAAAATAATCATTATTTTTTGTCCTTGGCATCCTAAATGTCTTGGTATTACATTCAACGTATTTGTCAAGCACAAAGCTTGTCACCATGCCATGATCTCAGCGTTAGTTACTATATAACAATATCTGTTTTTTTCAGTTAATTATAGGTTTGCTAATTAGTTATGTAACCCCAAGTCACTGTCTCTATGGTGCTTTACTTCTTTTATAATTATAGAAATTATATAGATACATTATACATATATATATATATATATATAGAGAGAGAGAGAGAGAGAGAGAGAGAACAAGTACATACGCCATCTATACATACTTCACTTAGAAATTAGAATCTTTTAAGTGGTTCAAACATAGAGAAATTTTAAAAAGCATTACATTGAAGGCTTACAAGTGCTTTTATCCAATCATTAGATCTTAAAAATAAAGACTTGGGTAAATTCTGGTTGAATTCAACATTTTAAAATTTTGAACACTTGATTATTAGGCTCTTGCAAAAAAAAGTAAAACAAAGCAGACAGCACCAAATCTTGCAACTAACCTCTAAGACAACCTTCCTTGCTCAATATAGACACTTTTATCCACAGAAATGTCTCAAATTTAAGTTTCCACGCAATAAATAGAAGATACAAAAAGAAAAGATAGAATACTGATAAATAATAATCAAATTACATGTGTAGCAAGAAACACAGAGAAGAAGCTAAAACTAGATCCTCAATCAAAAAGTCAGCCAAGACCATCAAGGTGCAAGCCTGTCTTGCCTTTCCTATAACAAATTGTTGGTGAACCAATCCTACACTATCAAGCTCATCTTAGTGCCATCAAAATTCAACCATTGTCAAAACCTATCAGCACCATCCATTCTACAAAATAAATCACCATTGCATTTAACCCAATCACCCATCCCCCATTTAGATCTTTGTGACAAAATTAAGTATCGGTGTGGATGGGGATTTACCAGATTAGGGATCCAGCTAGCATGAGAATATGTTACTCTATTTCATTTAATTTTCTTTTTAACAACCCGACTTAAATAATGTCGACAAGTTTATTGCACCTCCTCCCCCCTTTTTTTTTGGTAAGTAATATAACTTCATTGAAAGTCAGCTGGGCACATTAAGTGTGCGTTTGGATACAGCTTATTTTGCTGAAAACTGAAAACAATAAAAAATCATTCTCCGGTACTGTTCACTTTTAAATTACTGTTCATATGCCTGATTGCACTGTTCATGGGCAAGAGGCACTGAGCTGAAAAAAAAAAGAAAAGAAGAAGCTGAAACGCAAAACGCATAAAACGTGGACGTGAGACGCGCAAAACAAACGGACCTAAGTATCAGTGTGGATGGGGATTTATCAGATTAGGGATCCAGCTAGCATGAGAATATGTTATTCTATTTCATTTAATTTTCTTTTTAACAACCCGATGTAAATAATGTCTGGCCAAGTTGCTCTTTGACCCTTGAAATATTGCACCTCCCTTTTTTTTTATAAGTAATATAACTTCATTGAAAGCTGGGAGAACCAAGTATGTGAAAGAAAACACTGATACTTTACATCCCAAAATATCTACCAATGCTTCTACATTCTGCGTTGCCCACCAAGACCAATTCTGATTATCTTTAAAACCTAAAATAGCTTGAAATAACAAAACACATTTCAAATGCCACATCATTTCTGGTTCACCCCTCAAAATATTAACATATCAACCATAGAGAGTAGATGTTAGGTCATAAACACAGTATCATATGAATTCCTAAGTGTGAATCCCGAAATATAATCCCCGGTTGCCCTATCTCAGACCTCATAAACAGCGGAAAAAACCACTCAAACTAACATTCACTAGTACAGGAAAACAGTGTAAATATACCAATAATAAACCCATCTCCCTTGCGCAGCACTGACAACACACCATCACAACATATAGATGAGAAAATCCCAATTTAAATGATCATAAGCTTTTTCCAAATCTAGCTTACACAATACCCCTGACATGCCAATCCTCGGTCTACTATCCAAACTTCGGTCTATCTAAGCCAACCTGCCTCCGCTTCATCAATAGCTGAGAAATGTAACCCATCCAACAAACCTCTCAGCTTTTATCCACATATTTTTGAACCCAAAAGGACTCCTACCCTTCTGTATAAACCCGCACTCCAAGATAATAGGAAAATGATCAGAAAGCAAACATGGGAGTATTCATTGCACTTTCTGAGAGATATTATCCTCCAAAGATGGGGGAGAACAGTAATTTATCCATTCTGGACCTTGACAGATTATTAGACAATGTGAAGCTGCCTCCCTCCATTGGAATATCCATGAACTTCACAACTACTAGTGATATGAATGCTCAAAATGAAGCCACCAAAGGGAAGAAGTTTTAAACTTTATATCAATTTATGGCAACTACTTTGAAGTCATCCCACCAAAACCAACCACTAACAACAAACTAGCCAAGGCTTTGTTTGAAGACAGTAATGTGGATAAAGAAATAAAAATTGACACTGCACCTGCACATATCCTTAAGGTCCATCTAGAGAGAGAGAAAGAGAGGTGTCAATTACTTAAACCAATGACAAAAGAATGTAGCATAAATTTATTTACACTACATATCGTTCAAGCATCCAATTGTGCATGCAAGCGGACACACATCCTTAAGCTCCATCCACACACACACACAGGTGTTAATTAGTAAAATCAATGACATTATGAATGTTGCATAAATTCATTACTACATATCTTTTAAATCTATCCCTCCCAAGAAAAAAAAAAAAAAAACAAAGAGCTACACCCACCAGTTTCCTCTAGTGGATGCACATTAAAGAAGACTGTCCACCTCTACTCTCAAAAATCTAATCAATCTCATCAGCTCCTAAATGTCCAGCACTCTCCTCCAATGAAGCTTCCACCAAGGCAACAACTCAGACAAGTCTGCCCTCAACCTAGTAGCCCAACAACCTTCACCATCAAAAGACTCAAATCAATGACAACAAACGGTCTACTACTGAACACATGAGAAAATCTCGACATTCATAATTTTTTTCAAAGTAGAGAAATCCTCAATCTTTGCAATTTGAAAGTTAAATGCACCAACACCTTAATAAAATTATTATTTTGTTGCATTGCTTCATTTCAAAGTTAATTTAGTATTTTGATATTGGGTTAGGGATATTTTTTGAGTGGGTCTTGTAAGCAATATTGGTGAGACCAAGTACACTAAAGAAGTGGACAAGAGGACACAATGCTTTTTCATTCGCAATTGGTAGAAAAGACAATAAACAAAGGCATGCAGGTCAAATCACAGTTCAATGACATTGGAGCAATGCATCCTAAGCAGTTGGGCAGCATTGTTATACAAAATGTTGCAATTGGGTGAGGTATTCTTTTACCACTAATACACTTACCATATTTGATGCATAAAGCCACAACAGTTCATGAACACTCACGCCCACACAAAAACTTCTCTTTAGTATACGATGACCCATTTACAAGAGTGGATGCCCCAACCAACCACAGAAAATGAATTTGTATGACACCATCCTAAATCCTCTCAAAATGTTCATCAAGGTTCAAAACAAGCATGCAAAGTACTTCTAAACTAGCACAGGATATGATAATAAGATCATAGAGGGACAAAATACAGTAGTGTCCAACTTTATCAATTTACTAAACAAAAATCAATTTTCTATATGAGAACAGTGGAGAGAGTATACCTTTTCTAATTGAGTATTTATTATGGATTTGGTTGATAACAGACAAGCTGAACTGGTATATCTACTCCAGCCATAAGGCAAAATCGTTGAATCTGCAACATCTAGATACATGAACTAAAGCAGTAGTACCAATTCTTAGAGACTAGTGGTATTAGCAGGCAGTCAAGCATGGATCTGACAATCAGTTATAAACTTTCAAATCCATTATAGACATGGATATAAGTATATAACAATGGGAATCCAAGACATTGCTCAACAAACATCAAGATGATCTGGTTGTGTGAGAAACTATCAATTGTCCAAGTGAACCTACTTGAATGGTGGATCATCCACGGCCTGAGCTTCCACTGTGCTTGTGGTTTCTGCTTGAGCTACTAAAACAATTCACATTAAAATGCATAATCAACACAAAGTTCCCATTCATACGCAAAGAAAAGTACAAAGCCAAAAGTAATTAAGATAATACATCTCAAATATTGTATTTTACAATAACTAGTGTTAGCTGAGCCTGGTACAAAGATTTAAATTTGATGCATGTGGAGTATTTGGATCAATTAAACAAAGGGTATACTTCAATCAAATTAATTAAAAAAAAAATAGAAAGTCAAACATAAACCCTTAAAATATCAACACCGTCGGCCCAATTATTTCTGGAGAAAGCATGGGATAACCTGGAAATTATAATACAAGAATAAAATCCTCAATCTTGTAGCAGTTTGTACTCAACAAAAGGGACTAATAGCCAAAATAACTTAAATGATTACATTGCAAATATATAGTTCTCCAATTTCATCAGTTCACTTAGCAACTATAGTTGTTAGTATCAAACAATAAACACAGATCAAACAATACATATTGAATCTTTTGTACTTCTTCTTCTTGAAGACATTAAAATCATCAGTTCCTCTTTTTTTCCTAAAAGTCCGGCAATATGTTTTTTAATATAATCCAGGAGCTTAAAACATGGTTTAACATCTTTATGAGTTAGTGCTGGGTAGTTTTCATTTGGATAACTCCAATATTCACTCGAGCAATAATTACATTTGAGCTTGAGGAGGCCTGAGTAGCATCTTATCTAGGTAACCCTTCTAATGGTGAGATTCAACATCGGAATCCTCATTTCATTCGGACTTTTCAAGATTGGGAACTGGAATCAGTTGCTTCTTTTTCTGAGTTGGTCTTCTTTGCCAGGTAGGTACCGAGCCTTGTAAATCCCAAACAAAAAAAGGTTGCTTGAGGTTCATTTGTACTATAATACCCTTAGGGGTTCCATGGGTTTCCTTCCATGGAAGAGCATTTGGATAGCCAAGGTCCCACAAAAGGTGTTGTCACTCTTTGTGCAGGCCTAGGGAAAATCTTGAATATTGATAACCTTCACAAAAGGCATCTGTTTGTGGTGTTATATGTGAAAAAGAAGCTTTGATCTATTAATCACCAGCTACTTCATTGTTCTTTGGCAACAAATATCTAGTCAATCTTTGCATTGTTTGGGCTAGTTTGGCTGATGCCTAAATCTGTGTGGAGCTTTTGAGGTGTTGGCAAAGACAATTTCATTGCCACATAACAGCTAAGCTGTGGCAAGCCATACCTCTATGTGTTATGTGAAATCTGATGAATGAAAGAAACAAGAGGGTATTTGATGGAATTGGGTGTCCTACTTTTGTAACCAAAGATCATATATTGCAGTCCTTGTATGATTGAATGTGTACCCTGCCTTCTATGGTGAAGGATCATACCACAACTTGTTTGCATGTTTCTAGGTTTTAATAGGCATGCTTTAGCCTCTCTTTTTTTTTTTTTTTTAATACAGAATTGAAATTTATAAAAAATCATAAGAGTATACAGGACGAATACAAATCAAAGAAAAAAATAGCAAACTAAAAATAAGAATAGAAAAGGAAACACACGAAACCAGCCGTAATTTGTTATACTCTAATTTCACAGCCACTAAAGGAAAGGATCAAATTTTTCACTGCCTTTAACTTAGAGTAGAAAATATGAAGTTGAATCGTATTATAATGTCTTGAGAGGTTCAATGCAAAGCATTGAAGGATCTAGAATGCCTCATTGGGTCACTTTTTTCACATGGAAAACAACCTTGGGTAAGATCTTCACTCTTTTTTTTTATAGGTATTTTTTTTAAACAATACACAACCCCACCCATCAGAATTGTGTATCATGTAATCTAGGAGAACTCCAAGTGAGGATCGAACCTAGGATGTCTAGGTCTACAGCTCATCTAAAGCCTCCAACCACTATAGGCCTTCGCTCTGTTTTTTAGTTGGTAAATTACACACTCAGCCAATGAGTTTTGAACCCACAACCACACCCACCTCTTAACTCTTTTAAGTAGAGGAGATGTGTCAGTTGAGCTACGGCTCATTGGCGGTAAGATATTTACTATTGATAATTTGCAAAAGCAACACATTATGATATTGGATTGGTGTTGTATGCGTAAGTCTAGGGCAGAGACAAGGATCATCCATGGCTACAAAGTTGTAGTCCTTTGCATTCGTTTTATTTGTAGTTTCTTGAATTATGCCAAATACATTTGTGCAATTTGCTTTGGGGTGTTAGTCTATAAAAGCTTGAAAGGCTACTCCTTTACACATTTTGGGGACTATCATGAGAAATGAAAAACGTGACTTATAAGAGGGGTGGTAAATCAACAAAAACCCATTTGCCCACCCAAACCCACCCACTTAAATGAGACCCAAACTCACCCAATTATTAATTGGGTTAAATGGGTATTAACCCAATTAACATTAATGTTTATTGGGTTTTAATTCAGTACCTAATTAGACCCAAGTATCATTTATACAAATTACCCAACTCTAAAATACCCCAAAACCACTAAAAATACCAAAATACCCCATAAACCTAAAAATGACCAAAATACCCCCTAAAACCTAGAAAAAGACCAAAATACCCCCCTAAACCTAAAAAATGACCGAATACACCCCCAAAACCTAAATATTACCAAAATACCCCTGAAACCTAAAAAATGACAGAATATCCCCCCCCCCCCCCCAAAAACCTAGAAATTGACAAAAATACCCCTAAACCTAAAAATTGACAAAAATACCCCTGAAACCTAAAAAATGACCAAAATACCCCATGAACCTAAAAAATTACCAAAATACCCCCTAAACCTAAAAAATGAACGAAATACCCCCTAAACCTTAAAATTACCAAAATACCCCCTAAACCTAAAAAATGTCCGAAATACCACAGAAACCTAAAAATTACCAAAATATCCCCTAAACCTAAAAAATGACCGAAATACCCCCGAAACCAAAATACCACCTAAACCTAAAAAATGAATGAAATACCCCCGAAACTTAAAAATGACCAAAATAACCTCAAAACCTAAAAATTGACCAAAATACCCCTTAAACCTAAAAATGACCAAATTACCCCCTAAACCTAAAAATTGACCAAAATACCCCCTAAACCTAAAAAATGATTGAAATACCCCCGAAACCTAAAAATTAATCGAAAAACCCGAGAAGCTTAAAAAATGACCGAAATACCCATGAAACCCAAATATGACCAAAATAACCCCTAAACCTAAAAATGACCAAAATATCCACGAAACCTGAAAAATTACCAAAATACCCCAAAACCTATAAAATGACAAAAATGCCCCTTAAACCTGTAAGTCGATAAAAATACACCCTAAACCTAAAAAATTACAAAAATCCACCCCAAAACTAAAAAATGACCAAAATACTCCATAAACGTTAAAAAAAAATGACCAAAATACCCCCTAAACCTAAAAAATGACTAAAATACCCCAGAAACCTAAAGAATGACTGAAATATCCCCAAAACCTAGAAAATTACCAAAATAGCCCCAAAAACTAAAAATTAACGAAACACCCCTAAAACCTAAAAAATTAGTGACATTCCCTCGAAACCTACAAAATGACTGAAATACTCTTAAAACCTTTAATTTAACAAAAATACCCCAAACCCCTATTTTGGTAATTTTAGAGGCTTCGGGTGTATTTTGTTCATCTTATAGGATTAGTGGTATGTTGGTCATTTTAGATATTTTGAGGGGTATCTTGGTTGTTTTATAGGTTTAGAGCTATTTTGCTCGTTTTAGAGGTTTCAGGGTATTTTTGGTAATTTTAGAGGTTTCGGGTTGTTTGTGGCCATTTTAGAGGTTTTGGGTTTATTTGGGTCATTTTAAAGGTTTAGGGGTATTTTCGTCACTTTATAGGTTTGAGGTATTTTGGTCATTTTTTTAGATTTTAGGGGTATTTTGGTCATTTTTTAGGTTTCGGGAGTATTTTGATCATTTTTTAGGTTTCGGGCGTATTTTGGTCATTTTTAGGTTTTGGGGTTATTTTGTTCAATTTTTAGGTTTCGAGGTTATTTTGGTCATTTTTTAGGTTTCGGAGGGTGTTTGGGTCATTTTTAGGCTACAGGGTTATTTTGGCCATTTTTTAGGTTTCGGGAGTATTTTGGTCATTTTTAGGTTTCAGGGTTATTTTGGTCAATTTTTAGGCTTCGGGGTTATTTTGGCCATTTTTTAGGTTTCGGGAGTATTTTGGTTATTTTAGAATTCGGAGTTATTTTGGTCAATTTTTAGGCTTCGGGGTTATTTTAATAAATTTTTAGGGTTTGGGGGTATTTTGGTCATTTTTAGGTTTCCAGGTTATTTTGGTCATTTTTTAGGCTTCGGGGTTATTTTAATCATTTTTTAGTTTTTTGAGGTATTTTGGTCATTTTTAAGTTTCCGGGTTATTTTGGTCAATTTTTAGGCTTCGGGGTTATTTTGGTCAATTTTTAGGTTTCAAGGGTATATTGGTCATTTTTAGGTTTCGGGGTTATTTTGGTCAATTTTTAAGTTTTGGGGTTATTTTGGTCAATTTTTTTAGGTTTCGGGAGTATTTCGGTCATTTTTTAGGTTTAGGTGGTATTTTGGTTCATTTTTAGGTTTTGGGAGTATTTCGATCATTTTTTAGGTCTCAGGGGTATTCTGGTTATTTTTAAAGTTTTAGGGGTATTTCAGACATTTTATAGGTTTCAGGGGTATTTCGGACATTTTTTAGCCTTTGGGGGGTATTTCGGACATTTTTTAACCTTCGAGGATATTTCGGTCATTTTTTAAGTTTGGGGGTATTTCGGTAATTTTTAGTGATTTTTGGGCATATTTGGTCTTTTTTTAGATTTAGGGGTATTTTAGTAATTTTAGAGGATTTTATGAGTACTTTAGTTATTTTCAAGTTTTAGTAGCATTTTGGTAATTTTGATTATTAGGTAATTGAGTGGGTTGGGTTTACCCATAATAATTGGGTTGGGTTGGGTTTGGATTAGGAGTAATTAGTTAAATGGACAATAAATGGGTAAATGAGTTTTATGTATCCAACCCAATTATACCCATCCTAAACCCACCCATTTGACACCCCTTACAACCGTGTGGCATGCCATATTAATGTCATCAAATAATCCACATTACGATTATTTACGCTCTGTTTGTTTTAACGTAAAATATTTTTCAGAAAATATTTTCCTATTTTGCAGTAAACAATCCACGTAAAATATTTAGTCAAAAATAAAATATTTTTAGTCAACTAAATTAACTAGGCAAATTTATGTAAAGTATTTTACACTTAAAATTTTGATAAAACATTTTACATTTGTTTTCAAGGTCTCACCTCGATACTCCATCAGACCTCACTCCTCAGTCCTTCTCACACTCTCTCCCTTCTCACTCTCAAGTTCTCCCTCTCCACAAACCAGAGCCACCAAGCCACTCTCAGTTTCGTTGGCGCCACTCATCTCCAGCAGCTCTCATCGTCGGCTCCACCTCCGTCATCATCGCCTGACTCGCCTCCACACCTCCACCCACCGAGTTTGGTTCAACCACTCAAACCCACCGATTCTTTTTTCGATTTGACCATACACCAGCTCTAACTCCACCGATTCTTTTACCACCATCACACCAGCTCTACCTCCACCTTCATCAACTCACCCACTGGTTCTCAGATCTAGCTTTTTTTTTTACCACTATATGGGTTTATTGATTTGGGCTTTTTGGCTGGTTCTATGGGTTGTGGTGGGTGGCTGGGTATTTGAGTTGCAGTGGGTGGCTGCGTTTTTGGGTGGCTGGGATGTTTGTAGGTCCGTTGATGGCTGAGTTTTTGGGTGGCTGGAATGGTTTGTGGACCATGGTGAGGACTGGGTTTGTGGGTTATGGTGGGTGGTTGGCCGGCTTTGGCCTCTCTTTTTTTGTTTTTCCTTCTCCAATTTGTGGATTTGAGTGGTCAGTGGAGTGTCGGGGTGGTGGTGGGTTGGTTTGTGCAGATCTGGTGGTGGTTTGGGTGGTAGGTGGAGCGGTGGTGGTTTGGTTTTGTGAGATTGTTTTCTTTTAGCTAAAACTATAGAAAGTCTTTATTTAACTGAATGAAGAAATTACATGTAAAGCTAGTAACTAACACTAGTGTAGGGGGACACCAACTACATGCAGTGGTGTCCCCAGAGAAAGCACCGAAATACAATGGAAAACCCAACCCCAGAAACATTATACTCAGCCCGTTCAAACCTGTGTAGCCATTAGTTGTTGATATTCCTCCAAAAAGACCACTGACACCCTCCAGGATTGTCTTCGGGTGGACCTGGACTTGCTCAATATTGTTTTGTGAGACTGTAAAAATTCTTTTAATATATGCATTTTCAAGAATACAAACCAAACACTGTAAAATGAAAATATTTTCAGTAAAATATTTTACCTCTATAAATATTTTACGTTGAAACAAACGGAGAATGGATTAGATAAGAATTCCATAATTTTATTGAATTTTTATGTCAATAGCTTAGGATTAGTTGGTTACACATCCAGCACAATCTAACTTGTCTTTTAATCAATAAATTCATTGTATTCATCAAAAAAGTAAGTCTAGGAAGTGACACTAAATGTCAAAAGATTATTCAAAAACTATAAAAGACGACGATAACGATAACATTGATTTGGATTATTGAAAATGAACAACATATAGCGAATACATTTTTCAATCAAAATTCGACTCAATTAGATTAATTCAATATGTCACACTATCCCCTTTATATACTTTAAAAATCAAAAATCGCGTTTAACTTATCGAACCTTCCATGGGCTGAGGGCCTTCGAGCAAGTCGGTGTTCGGAACTAACATCTCATCATCCTCCTGTTGCGGCTGCGGCTGAGGCTGAGGCTACTGTTGCTGCCAAAAAAAAAAAAAAAAGCAAACAACAAAAGAATTCAATATCAAGTACTCGGATCCGGAGCTCCGAAAGAGAGAGTTGTGAGTTTATGGATCAAAATAGAATTGAATTGAATTGAAAAGATGATTATGTATAGAGGGAGAGTTGTGGATTTGGGAATTACATCTAACGGTGGAGGAGTCATCAGAGTCATGAGTGGTGGTCGATCGATGAATCAGAGACTGAAAAAAGAGAGAGAGGAGTCTGCAACAAGTTAAGCAAAAGAAAAGAAAGAGAAAGATGGAATGGGATGAACAAAGTAAAGGCCGACTGACTCTGGGTTTAGTTCGAGACCAAAAAATAAAAGAGGACACTTTCGGAATTTACTATCCAAAAAAGGCCACTAATTGACGATTTTATTTTTTATTATTAAAATGTAAAACTGACACTATAACTTTTTTTTCAGATTTCATTTCAGTTCTTTAATTTTACTTTCGTTCATTTCAGTTCTCTAAATTTCAAATTTATTCAATTAAGGCCTTTTCATTAACTTTTGTTAAAAAATTTTGAAAAAAAAAATCTAAAAAATATTTTTCAATCATTAATTGAATTTTTTTAATTTATAAAATTGAAAAATTAACCACAGCATATAATAAAAGTAAGTTTATGGAAAGTCTTAATTGAATAAACTTGAAAGTTAGAGGACTGAAATGAACAAAAGTAAAGTTAGAAGACTGAAATGAAATTTGAAGAAATTTAGAGGGTTAGTTTTGCATTTTACCCTTTTTTTTATATGAAATTTGCAAGTTCAGGACTCCGAGTTTTCGATTTTTACTCGCCAGTTCTAACTAGCAAGTAGAATTTGCAATAGTCTTTCTTATACTTTATTAGAGTCAAAGGAGAGAGAAGTAAAGACTTACGTACATGATATATATTCATATTAATTTTACAACAAATTTTAGGTAGGTTTTAGGTGGAAAGCAGTTATTAGTGAGTAAAAAAATAATTTGGTGATTCAGATTAGAACCAGCAATAAAATGTGTCACATAATATATTTTGTGAATAATTGAATATTGTAGTGCTTTTCTTATTAGGGTTTTTTTTTTTTTTTTTTGGCAAGTTCAGGACTCATAGTTTTTTATTTTTACTCACCAAATCTTTAGCTAGTAACTCTAATTTGTAAATGTAGTTCATTTCATTTCCAAAAAAAAAAAAAAAAAATTAGAAGTAGAATTTGTAATAACAGTCTACTTTATATATATATATATATATATATATATATAAGTTTTAGAAAGAAATTGCATCCAAAGTCTAAACCAATAAGGTTGATTACTCACTGTCCTAATTGTCATAACCCGGAAACGACCATCCACATCCTTCGCGATTGCCCCTAGGCAAAAGAGGTCTGGAATCAATCTCCGAGTATTTTGCCCCTGTCCTTCTTTCGCCTGCCGTTATAGGACTAGCTCCGGCGCAATGCAACGGCCGATGTCGTTATCCTAACACATCGACTCCCTTGGCATGTTTATTTTCCTTTTACTTGCTGGAAACTATGGTTAGCTCAAAATGAACAAATTTTCAAGAATCAATCTTGAACCCAACATAGTCTTATCTATGCTACAGTGCAAGCTGCTACGGAGTTTTACTTCCTAGCTGGCACTGATAGACGGACCCAAGTTAGACTCCCGCAGCTTATACGATGGCACGCGTCCCCAAATCCTTACATTAAACTAAATACGGATGGTAGTGCGTTACGTAATCCAAGTGTCGCCGGAGCAGGAGGGATATTGCGAGATCATTTGGGAAGGTGGATCTCAAGTTTCTCACTTCATTTGGGTATAGCAACTATTAATATGGTTGAATTGGCAGCTATCCGGCAAGGCTTGGCAATGGCCTAGCATATGGGTTTTAAGTTTATCCAGCTTGAACTTGACTCTAACGTGGTGCTAACATGACTAACAAATAAAAATGTAAGTTACCCTACTAATATGATGCCTTTAATTTGTGACTGCAGGAGCCTTATGGACCAGGATTGGGTGGTGCAGGTATAGCACATCTATCGTGAAGCCAATGAATGTGCAGATGCTCTGGCGAAGCGGGGAACTCACCAACGAAACCTTTTGACTGTGTATAGTAGCTATCTCAGTTTTGTATATGTAAACTATGTAAGGGATTTGGCTGGCCTTGGGGCTACTAGACTATGTGCCCAAGGCTCTGTTGTTGGTGCTGTATAAACTTTTATATATATAAATAATACCTCCCATTTCCACCCAAAAAAAAAAAATGCTTGATTACTTTTTCTTTTTTGCTTGGCGAATTTGTCTGTGGGCAATTCTGCAATTCTGTGGAACCCAACCATTGCATAAAAATATGGTGTCCGCCGCCTCTCTTTTTTTTTTTAGCCCAGACCCAAACCCTTGAAGATACACACGGCCCAATCATAACCCGGGCCATCCAACTGACATTTAGAATTTTTTTTTTTTTTTTTTTTTTTTTTATGAAATGAAACTTTTAGTATATAGTTTATGTGGTTTATAAGTTCAAACTAGTATGTTGAACATGGCCCATCTATTCATATTTCATATCATGATATAAGCTAATTGGAGAGAGAGATTCCTCTAACCTAAGAACCCACAACAAGATAAATAATTGGCCCAATATTGGCTAAGCTCATGTTGTTCTATTAAGACAATCTTACTAAACAAAGCCTTGGTTATGAGCCAGCCCAATTACTTAGGCATCAATCTCCCAAGGCATAAGACTTACAAGATATTTGTGAGCATTTTGACATAAACTTCAAGGTGGTGATATAGCATCTCCTTCAATGACAATCTTTGACAATCCCTCTTGACCAGCTAGAGGTACAGTCATACACAACTCAATTCAAAGTTTGAGCTTCAACCATTTTAGGTGAACATTTTGCCAATGATTTTAGCCCAAGCTTTAATTCCCTAACCTATATAATTCGTTGTAATAGCTAGACAAGCCTTGTTTGTGCACATGGCTGCATCACAATTTTGCTCACTCAATTCTACTCGTTAGTCATCACTCTCTAATTTCTGCACTATTTCCTCCATATATTTAGTGGCAAAGTGTCACATTAGACTTGGTTTCTTAACCTCCAAATAATGTCAAGAGTTATTACTTATTACTACCCAAAAAAAAATGTGAATTTAAAAATAAAATAAAATAAAATAAAAATTTCTACTAGAGTTGGTGGGGGATAGCCATACTGGTTTCAATGAACTACATAAATTTGTTGTGACTCTGGTAGCATCAAACTTGACGTTCCATTTGCATTCATGCCATGCCATTCTAACTAGTAAACAATTTTAAGATTTCTAGGAATGTAAGATGATAATATTTGGTTTATTCCCAAGAATCTTAAATGAGTTATTTATTTTTCCCATTCTATACTTATATTTGAATGTGTTAACTATCAAGTTCTTGAAAAAAAAAATTTCCTCTAAATAAATAATGAAAAACAAAATATAAATTATTAATTATGACAAATTCATTAAAACTGTAGTCTAACATTTCAAAATGACAAGTACAATACAAAAATAACTATTTAAATTCTCAAATGCTTTATTCTTAATAATAATTTTTAAAAGACCTTCCAATACATTTCAAAACCCAAAAAACGCGCATACAAATATGATGGGTTGTTAAAAATTAAAAATCTACACATTTTGTATCATTGTATAACAAACATCAGATAGGATACAAATTATTGACATGTACTATAACATATGAATCTAGAAACAAAGCCATTAATCTATAAATAAATTAAAAATTTAAAAAAAAAAAAAAATGAAGCCACCAATCCAGATCTATATTTCTAGCAACTAAACAAATCCAAGATCTGAGATATGAATAGATACATTTGATGGTGAACTACAAGTCAGACTATCTCCAGTTCGTCCATAGAGTCGTCTAGGACCAAGAAGGTTAACCCAACATAGGAAGGTCGTCCACCGTCAAGAGGTCGTCCGTGGGTATGAAGGTCGTTCATCAAAGAAGCACCTGGACAACCTCTCAATACTTAGAAAATTTTCAGAATGGATTTATGTACAACAACTTATAATTCGAATCACGTTCTACTATTTAGAAGTATAAGCAAAATCCTTGTTCATCGCTATAACTTCCCACTAAGTTATTAACTTCTAATGGCAGTTGTAGAAGATAAGATTGAATCTTCTAACTTCTATAGTAGTTGTGGAAGTTACGTCTGAACCTTCTAACTTCCGTACACGTTGAGGAAGTTACTAAACAAGTAACCATTCCAAAGCTCACTATATAAGGACTCATCCACATCAAATGAAAGTAAGTTTTCACCACTCCTAAAGTTGGAATTCTTGAGTTCTAGAGAGAAAAAACTAACTTAAGCATCGGAGGGTTCTTGGCCAGTTCACCTCGATCACCTTTGATCTTGTGTTTCTTCCTTTTCAGGCCTTCCAAGCAACTTCTAGCCCATTGAAGCTCAGCGCATTCAACCTACTGATTCTCTGTGCATCATCAGTTGGCGCTGTTTATGGGGAAGAATAAATTTGTGATTTGCAATTTATCTTTCTTAGACAAAAGGCTGTATGGTCCGGACAAGGTCAATGGCCACTAGTCCAGGCCATCAGGAGAGTGGGAATGCTTCCAGTCACCCCAACCGTGCTCACCAGTCAGCACCTACCACACAACCGCCTTCCATCCAACAAATACAGTCCATGGCAGCTGCCATGGCAGAATTAACCCGTCAGAATCAAGAGCTGACTCGGTAGATCAACCAAAGGAGGCAACGTCATGAACGATGCGTGGAGGGACAAGCTTAGAGTCAAGAAGTTAGAGAAGGAGAAAATGTCGAGCGTGAGAATCACTCAAGGGGTACTACTTCACGAAGGGTGCCACACTTGGAGAGGGAGATGGATTAAATGAACAGAGTCATGGACGAGATGAGGGAGAATATGCGAAGGACGAATCATGTAGATGATTTAGTTCATTGAACTGATTCTTTTTTCATATCTTCCATCAATAGTCATCCCTTGCCTTCCAAGTTTAAGATGTCTTCCTTGGATTCGTATGATGGAACACGCAATCCATGTGATCACATAGCAACCTTCAAGGAGTTCTAGATGAGATAATGTGCAGGGCCTTCCCAACCACCCTTAAGGGGCCAGCACGAGTGTGGTTTAGCAAGATACCTCCAAACATTGTTGGTTCTTTCAAAGAGTTGAGTAAGTTGTTCGTCAACAACTTTATCAGAGGACAAAGGCACAAACGCTCCTCGTCCAACTTGTTGACTATAGAGCAAGGAGAAAATGGGAGCTTGCGGTCTTTTATCACTTGTTTCAACAGGGAAGCCTTGACAGTAGACAAGATGGATGACAAGTTATTATTGGCAGCCTTCCATAATGGAGTTAGTTCGGATTTATTTATCCACAAGCTATATGATCAAGAGCCACAGACCATGGCTGAACTCGTCCATTCAGCCCAAAACTTCATGAATGTAGAAGATGCAATCATTGCCAAAAAGAGGAAGAGAGCAAAGCGAATAGAAGCAGACCTTCCACGCCATCCTGAGCAAGGCCCGAACGGGAGAGAAGAAAGATAGAGATAACAAGAAGGTAGGATCATCTTCAAGAAGGAGTCAGCACTACACGCCCTTGAACGCGCCACTTGATCAGGTGCTTATGCAAATCAAGGATAATCCATCCTTGAAGTGGCCAGAAAAGATGAAGGGGGATCCCAATAAGCACAATAAAAACAAGTATTACCGCTTCCATAGAGATCACGGGCATGACACGGACGAGTGCTATGATTTAAAGCAACAGATAGAGAATCTTATCAAGCAGGGAAAGTTGAGGCATTTTATTAGACGAGATCAAAAAGACAAGAAGTTGAAATGAAAGGTAGAAGAGCCATCACAGCCCTCACTTGGAAAAATAAGAGTTATTGTAGGAGTAACTTCGACAGGACAATCTTCCAAGTCAAGAAAGACATACCTGAAGGTGGTACAGAACGTCCAACTCTCTGGACGACCACCAAGGACGAAGGGGGCAGATGAGCAGGCCATTACTTTTACTGACGAGGACGCTGGAAGGGTCCATCACCCACATGACAATGCAATCGTCATCACTTTACTCATTGTAGATTACACGACTAGAAGGGTGTTTGTAGATAATGGGAGTTCAGCAAACATTACATATTACCCCACCTTCCAGCAAATGAGGCTTGGACGAGACCAATTTCGTCTAGTAAATTAGCCCTTGGTAGGATTTGGAGGAATGAAAGTGCAACATGTGGGCACTATCACACTACCTATAGTGGTTGGAGCATATTCACAACAGATAGCCAAGGAAGTAATTTCATTGTCGTGGATTGTTCATCTTCTTATAACGCTATCATTGAACAACCAACTTTAAATAGTTGGAAGGCAGTAACGTCTACCTACCACTTATCTGTCAAGTTCCCAACAGAGTATGGAATAGGGCAAGTACAAGGAGATTAGTTAGCCGCTAGAGAATGCTACTTAGACATGTTGGCCATGGATGAGCATGTGCAGACGATGAACATAGAGGAAAGTAGGGTTGTTGCAGAGCCTACTAAAGTATTGGAAAACATCCCTCTGGAAGAGGGTAATCTCGAGAAGTTTACCAGAATTGGAACAAGTATGGAGGAGAAGACGAAGCAAGACCTCATCCAGTTCTTAAGAAAGAACATTGATGTTTTCGCGTGGAGTCGTGAAGACATGCCAGGAATCGACCCAAGGGTCATTGCTCATCGTTTGAATGTGTATTTATTTTCCAAACCTGTTCGTCAAAAGAAGAGAGTCTTTGCTCCTAAGCGAGATAATACTATCAAGGAAGAGGTCCAGAAGTTAACCACAGCAGAATTTATTTAGGAAGTCTATTACCCGGATTGGTTAGCTAATGTGGTGATGGTCAAAAAGGCAAATGGCAAGTAAAGGATGTGTGTAGACTTCACTGATTTGAACAAAGTTTGCCTCAAAGATAGTTATCCGTTGCCACGCATTGACCAGTTGGTAGACTCAACAGCTGGTCATCATTTGCTAAACTTCATGGACGCATTCTCAGGTTATAACTAGATAAAGATGGACGAGGCAAATCAAGAGAAGACGTCCTTTATTACTAGTCAAGGTTTATTTTGTTACAAAGTGATACCCTTTGGTTTGAAGAATGCGGGGGCAACTTATCAGAGGTTAGTCAATCACATGTTACGTCCACAAATAGGACGGAATGTAAAAGTTTATATGGACGATATGTTGATGAAGAGCTTGGACGAGAAGAAACATTTGGATGACCTACAGAAGACCTTTGACACATTTAGACGATACAATATGAAGCTAAATCCAAGTAAGTGTGCCTTTGGGGTTTCTTCAAGGAAGTTTCTAGGATTCATGGTTTCACAGAGAGGAATTGAAGCGAATCCTGATAAGATCCAAGCCATTCTAAACATGGAACCACCAAGAAATGTCAAAGAAGTCCAGTCCCTCACTGGACGAGTTGTAGCTCTAAACAGGTTTGTTTCAAAAGCTATAGATAAATGTTTGCCTTTTTTCAAAGTTTTTAGGATAACATTCGAGTGGACGGACGAGTGCCAAAAGGCCTTCCAGGATCTTAAAGTTTATCTTACCACGGCTCCCCTACTAAGTCCATCCATACCAGGTAAGGAGTTGTACTTGTACTTAGCAGTGTCCCCACATGCGGTGAGTTCAACATTAATCAGGGAAGAAGGGAAAGTGTAGAAGCCTGTGTATTATACAAGCCGAGCACTAAAAGGAGCAGAAGGACGATATCCGATGATTAAAAAGTTGGCTTTTGCAGTAATAACGACTTCCAGGAAGCTGAGGCATTACTTCTAGGCACGTGTCATCAATGTTATGATAGATCATTCGCTCAAGAAGGCGATGAACAAGTTGGAAGCCACATGACGATTGATCTAATGGGCTATAAAGTTAAGTGAGTTTGATATCAGGTATCAGCCTAGGAATGCAATAAAGGCTCAAGCTTTAGTAGATTTCATTGCGGAATTCACTCCAAGCCATGGTAATCTAGACGGAGTGGAAGAGGCTAAAACATGGGTCGTCCATGTAGATGGGTCGTCTACACTATATACAGGAGGAATAGGAGTTGTATTGCAATACCCTGAAGGAGATAAGTTAAAGTATATGGCTCGTCTACAGTATCAAACAACCAACAATGAATTTGAATATAAAGCCCTTCTTAAAGGGTTGGAATTGGCTAAGTCCTTAGGGGCCAAGTCAGTGGTCGTCTAAGGAGACTCTCAATTGATCATAGGCCAGGTGAATGGAACATGTGAAGCGAAAGAAGAGCGGATGAAGAAGTACCTCGGTAGGGTGAAACGTCTTATTAAGAAGTTTAAGGAAGCCAATTTCCTTCAAATCCCAAGGGAGGAATATATGGAAGCAGGCGCCTTAGCAAAGGTAGCATCCGCAGATGGATTGGTGGATGAACTTGATGAAGTTCAATACATGCCTACCATAGATCTTCCAACCAATTTTCTTCAAATCCCAAAGGAGGAAAATATGGAAGTAGATGCCTTAGCAAAGGCAGCATCCACAGATGGATTGGTGAATGAACTTGATGAAGTTCAGTACATGCCTACCATAGATTTTCCAGAGGTGCAGCGGATAGAAGGTAAAGGGAATTGGATGACCTCGATAATAGCTTACCTCAGGGATGGAAGGCTTCCAGAAGAAAGAGACGAGGCCAGAAAGCTAAGGATCAGATCAGCTAAGTATGTTCTTATAAACGAATTGCTATACAAACGAGGCTTTTCTCAGGCTTACTTAAGATGTTTAGCTCCAGACGAAGCAAACTACGTGTTGAGGGAAATTCATGAAGGAGCATGTGGAAACCATTTAGGAGCTAGAGCACTCGTCCACAAGGTCATCCGTGCAGGTTATTACTGGCCGACCATTCAAGCAGATGCTAAGGCTTATGTAAAGGTGTGTTTTCAGTGTCAACGTTTCAGCAATGTCCATAGACAACTATCAGAGTATCTCACCCCAATGATGGCCCCATGGCCCTTTACGCAATGGGGATTGGATATTTTGGGTCCCTTTCCAATAGGAACTAGGCAAATAAAGTTTTTGGTGGTGGAGATCAATTATTTCACTTAGTGGGTGAAAGCTGAACCCTTAGCAAAAATCACACAGCAAAATGTAAAAAACTTTGTCTGGAAGAGCATTGTATGTCGGTTTGGAGTACCTAGGGCACTAGTGTCAGACAATGAACGACAGTTCGATAACACACCCTTCAGAGATTTCTGCGAGCAACTTGGAATCAAGAATCATTATTTTTCACCCTCCCACCCACAAGCAAATGGACAAGCAGAAGTAGCAAACCAATCCTTGTTGAAAATCATCAAGACTCGACTTAAGGGGGCAAAGGGGGTATGCCCAGACAAGCTACCAGGTGTTCTATGGGCTTATAGAACAACTATGAGGACCCCCACAGGAGAAACTCCTTTTAAACTAGCCTATGGAAGCGAAGCAATCACACTTGCAGAAGTGCACATAGCTAACCAAAGGGTGATGAAATATCAGAACGAGGGGAATGAAGAACAACTTCGTCTTGATCTCGATCTAATAGACGAGGTAAGGATGAATACGGAGCACAGAACAGCAAGGTATAAAAATCTTATGGTAAAACCCAGGCGTTTCAACATTGGGGACCTCGTCCTTAAAAGGGTCTCCTTGGCAACCAGAAACCCGGCCCATGGAAAGCTGGGGCCTAATTGGGAAGGACTCTACAGGGTTATCAATTGCAAAAGGCAAGTATCATACTACTTGGAAGCCCTAGATGGATGGAAGTTAGAGCACCCCTGGAATGTTGAGCATCTAAGAAGATAATATCAATGACGAGCATCATCATGGATGAAGTTGAAGCTATGCGTTACTTTCTTCATATTTATTGCTAGTACTACATGTTTTTAATATTTTAATTCCCTAAAAAGTGCATTAGTTTCCAACTTTTGCGCTATCTATGGACGAATTTGTGATAGACGAAGTTATGAACTTAGTCTATCTGTTTGTACATAAGTATTTTTAATTCCCTAAAGGCACTAGTTTCTAAGCATGTGCCATGCTTGTGGACGATGTTTATGTTGTGTATATACAGTTCGGATTCCTAATGTATATAATGTTGTGAGAATTCCTAATTTCCATGTTATTTTCATTCAAACTAATCCATAAGAAGCCTAAAGGCCCAAGATGAGTAAATCTCTAGATGTAAAGATGTAACGTTTATAAGCTCTCCTTAAAATAAGGATAAAGTAAAGAAAAATAAACCTAAGGTATATTCGTCTAATCAATGGATGAGGTAAAACCTAAGTATATTCGTCTAACCAATGGACGAGGAAAAACGTGCACATAAAAATACTTAAAATCCATGGATGAATTTGACCAGCCAAACAATCCGATCTTTGGATGAGTAAATGCTGGAAATGTCTTACCCAAAGACGAATAAAGAACCGTCCAACCTATGGACGAGGGATAATGCAAGCTATAAGTCAAATTTATGGACAAATAAAGCTAGCAAAAGAAATACCATTCATAGACAAGTTATACTTAGAAAACAAACAATGGTAAAGGTGTTGAGCATGAAAAATTTATCCTAACATGGATGATGTAAACAAAGGAAATTTGTTCATTCAATTAGGACGATATAAAATGTTTTCATGAGTGGACGGACCACACTTAAAACCATAGAAATAACATGGATGATATAAACAAGGGAAAATTCATTCATAAGACATAACATGTTCAACACCCAATAAAGAGTGAAAATGGAAGTAAATATTCATTCATAAAACATAAAAAAGGGTAGACGACCATCGTCCAAAAACCCTTGAGTTATTTAAAGCCAAATGAAGGCTATTGTATTTTTGTATGTCCATATACTTGGAAGAGAGAATTGTACTTGAATGAATTTTAAAAAAAGTAAAGCCCAAAACAACGGGCACTTCCAATAAATTAAAATGATAATATTTTTCTAAAGGAAAAATAAATTTACTAAGATAAACCACTGGGGCCATCACCCCCAGACTATGGGTCGTCCTTGCTAGCATCAATGGCGTCCTGGACAGGTTCGGTTAAAGCATCGTCCACCAGGTTGACGTCCTCGAAGCTCGTCGGGAGCAGATAACTCTCTGTGGTAGTGGGGATCATGAAGGAGTCAAAATCCACCTCAGGGTAGGCCTCCTTGGCATCAGAACAGAATTCTTCATAGCCAACAGCATAATGACAATCTAAACGAGTCTTGAACTCATTTGACCTCATGAAGGCTGCGACGGCTTCCTTCTGAGCCTTCTCCATAGACGAAGTAAACTCTTGAACCTTTACCTCAAGGTGAGTGATACGGGTTTCCTTCTCAATAGAGCCTGCCTCCTCCACTTCATTCTTTAGTTTTTGCTCAATTCCCTATAGACGATTAAGCTCCTCAGTCAGCCTGATCACCTCCCCCTTCTTTAAAAGAACCTCATTGTTCAGCTATTTGCTCTTCTCCTTGCCTTAGCCTCGTCACAAAGTTCCTTGGCTTGGGTGGACGTAGTGTAAAACTTTGACATGGCCTATAAATGGACAAAGGAGAGTTAAAAATTTTCCTTGAATTTTTTTTAGAAAATAAAACAAAGACAATGACAATTATATACCTTGAAAAGGTCATGGATGGCAGAATGCTCAAAGTCCTTCACTGACATGTTATAACATGAGTTCACCTCATTGTCAATGATGATTCCTTTGAACGTCCTCCAAGCATAACCCTCGTCCAGTACCAAGTTAGGAGGACGCTTGGTTTTCTCTAAAGGGTAGGCCCTGTGAGAAGTTTTGGCTGTAGGAGGAGGGAGGTCCTCAAGCTGGACGGATGGAGTAGTCTGGACGGGGACCAAGTTCACTGCGGAGGCATCCAGGTATACCGTCACAGAAGAGAACTTTGGAACCTTGGGAGGAGGAGTCTTGCCAGACTTCTGCTTCTTGGAACCTCGACGACTAGGAAGGTCACCAAGGTCCACAGAGCTGGATATACCCTTCCTTTTCCCAGCCTGGACGACAGGCTTTTGGACGACCAAGGGAGTGGCATCGTCTAGGACCTGGACGTCCTCTTCACCCTCAGTACCACTGGTAACTGCCTTCTCCTTGTTTTCCTTCATGGTGGCCAACCCCATGTTGAAGAAGACAAAGTTAGTAATATATATATATATATATATATATATAATAAAAAAAAAAAAGAGGAATGGACGATACTTACTTCGACGAGTGGTCTCCTCGTGGGCAAGGTTTTCAGCAGTAGGCTCAGGACCAAGTCTCCAAACAGCTAGACGACTAAGGGTCACCAAGCTGTGGAAGGACCTCTCAGGGAAGGCACGAACTCTGTCAATAAGCTCTAAATAAAAACTGTCCAAGTGTGGACGAGTAACAGCTGCACCAATATAAGAAAAGGTTAGACGAGGAAAAAGTTAGATAAAATAAATAAAAGAAAGGAAGAAAGACATACCCTCAGGACGAAGACAACCTAGGGGGCTGGTAAAATGAGGGAAGAGGGCACTATTTACATCAACTGGGTCCCCAGCCCAATTTCCAGAAATAAAAAAGAATTTTTTTTTCCAAAACCTGTTAGAAGAACTACAGCCTAAAATCAAACTAAATTAGGGGCCCCTAAACAAGAACGGGTAAAAACCAGCAGATTGTTTAATCTATGAGCGCTTATAGCAATAAAGGAACTCGTCCACTGTGATTGGACGGTTCCCGTCAAGCGCCTCACGCCATAACACTTGCATGGCAACTATTGTCCTCCATCCATTAAGGTTAGCTAGTTTGGTCCAATATCCAACCTATGGAAGAGACCTCTACAAAAAGAGTTCAAAAGAAACCTAAGACCTGCTAGAAGATAGGAGGTATATACACCAAAACCTGAGGAAGGAGAACAACACCATTCCTCCTCTTCAGGTAGACGAGGTCTAAACTCATTAGGGATTTGGTATCTACCTACAAGAATCTTTAATCTACTCGCTTCCAGAGTATATACCACTTCGGGGGCACAACTATAAATTACATTTTCTTCCTCCTCTTCGTCTTGAAGAGGACTAGGTAACCTTCTGGACGAGCTAGCCTCAGCCCCAGAAGCCAACCTACGCTGCATCTCTTAGAAATCCTTCAAAGAAAAACCAGGGACCTTAGACGAATAATGCTCGTCTGAGAAACTACTATCACTACTATAACTTGTACTACCCTCACCACTCTCATAACTACCACCACTACTCCTAAGGGACATGTCCTGATACTCGTATATCTCTCTCTCTAGGTTACTACTAGACATAGACAAAATTAGAAAAATGAATAAAGACGAAAACCTAAGGATGAAAGTAAGGAAGTACCTGACTAGACTAGAAGACGAGGACTAGAAGAGGCTCTTAGACGAAATGGCAGAAAGAAAATTATCAGAAAAGTGAGGGGCAAGAGAAAGAATGCACATATTTATAAGGCCCAGAGGGGGGTCAACGAAGCGACACGGACCAACTAGAAGCTGACACATGGCATTTTCCTCGAAAAGATGAATCGACGCAACAAGTCAACCAAAAAGATTATGACACGTGGCACAATCTAGAACAATAAAATTCACCTAGAGTAAGGATGACACGTGGTACAACAATTGACCATAAAAAGGTTGACGTGTGTCAAAAACCAATAGTTATACTACAGTGTTCTGGACGACCCTTAGACAAAGGGGGCAACTGATGGTGAACCAAAAGTTAGACTATCTCCAATTCGTCCATAGAGTCATCCAGGACCAAAAAGGTTAACCCAACATAGGAAGGTTGTCCACCGTCAGGAGGTCGTCCGTGGGTATGAAGGTCATTCATCAAGGAAGCAACTGGACGATTTCTCAACACTTAGAAAATTTTCAGAATGGATTTATGTACAAAAGCTTATGATTCGGACCATGTTCTATTATTTAGAAGTATGAGCAAAATTCTTGTTCATCGCTATAACTTCCCATTGAGTTATTAACTTCTAATGGCAGCTGTAGAAGATAAGATTGAATTTTATAACTTCTATAGCAGTTGTGAAAGTTAAGTCTAAACCTTCTAACTTCCGTACACGTTGAGGAAGTTACTAAACAAGTAACCACTCCAAAGCTCACTATATGAGGACTCATCTACATCAAATGAAAGTAAGTTTTCACCACTCCTAAAGTTGGAATTGTTGAGTTATAGAGAGAAAAACTAACTTAAGCATTAGAGGGTTCTTGGCCGGTTCACCCCGGTCACCTTTGATCTTGTGATTCTTCCTTTTCAGGCCTTCCAAGCAACTTCTAGCCCATTGAAGCCCGAAACATTCAACCTACTGATTTTCTGTGCATCATCAACATTAACAAATTTCCATGAACACAAATCCATTAAAATTTTTTTCAGCAACACACACACAACAATAAAAGTGAATACTCGGTAATAATGAAGGGTCCCCTTCAAATTTTTTTTTTCCACACATGAAACCTAAATAGAATTTTGTTAAAGAATATATCAACAGAGTTGTCTATCCTATTTATGTTGTTTTGGCGGGAAAAGATAAAGACAAGGGAAATGATATTGATGATTTATTTTATATTTTATCTTAATTGCTTAAATGATAAGGAAAAATGGTTAAAATTGTCAATTTATAAAAAATACAATTTCCTTTAAGCTTGAAAATTTGGATACCCATTTGTTTTAAAGGAAATACACATTCCTACTGAGATGGGCTTAAAGGGGGAATCCAGATTCCCCTGGCATTTGAATCCCTACTGTGATTTGTAACCAAGCATGGGAATCTTTAAACATCCTTAGAAATCCTAAAATATTACCCAATACCAAACGCCACATAAGGGTGTCAAATAGGTGAGTTTGGGTGGGTTTAGAGTTGGAATAATTGGGTTGGGCACATAAAACTCATTTACCCATTTATTACTCATTTAACTAATTACTTCTAATCCAAACCCAACCCAACCCATTTATTTTGGATAAACCCTAACCCACCCAATTACCCAATAATCAAAATTACCAAAATGCCCTTAAAACTTGAAAATGACCAAAGTACTCTTAAAATTATTTAAAATTACCAAAATACTCCCTAAACCTAAAAAATACCAAAATACTCCCTAAACTTAAAAATGATCGAAATACCCTTGAAACTTAGAAAATGACCAAAATATCCCTGAAACCTAAAAATTACCAAAATACCGCATAAACCTAAAAATGACCAAAATACCACACAAACCAAAAAAACGACAAAAAAAACCCCGAAACCTAAAAATTGATCAAAATACCCCCTAAACCTAAAAATTGATCGAAATACCCCCAAAACCTAAAAAATGACCAAAATAACTCCAAAACCTGAAAAATGACCGAAATACTCCCGAAATCTAAAAATTACCAAAATACCCCCAAAACCTAGAAAATGACTAAAATACCCTTAGAACCTTTAATTTGAAGAAAATACCCTCAAAACATCCAAAATACCCCAAACCTCTATTTTGGTAATTTAGAGGCTTCGGGTGTATTTTGTTCATCTTATAAGTTTAGTGGTATTTTGGTCATTTTAGATATTTTGAGGGGTATTTTGGTTGTTTTAGAGGTTTAGAGCTATTTCGGTCGTTTTAGAGGTTTTAGGGTGTTTTTGGTAATTTTAGAGGTTTCGGGTTAATTGTGGTCATTTGAGAGGTTTTGGGTGTATTTTTGTCATTTTAAAGGTTTATGGGGTATTTTGGTCATTTTAAAGGTTTAGGAGTATTTTGGTCATTTTGTAGGTTTGAGGGTGTTTCGGTCATTTTTTAGATTTTGTGGGTATCTTGGTCATTTTTTAGGTTTAGGGGGTATTTTGGTCATTTGTTTTTAGTTTTAGGGGGTATTTCGTCATTTTATAGGTTTAGGGGGTATTTTGGTCAATTTTTAGGTTTAGGGCGTACTTAGGTCATTTATAGGTTTCGGGGGGTTTTTCGGTCATTTTTTAGCTTTTGATGGTATTTTTGTCATTTTTTAGGTTTCGGGAGTATTTCGGTCATTTTGTTAGGTTTCGGGGGTATTTTGGTCATTTTTTAGGCTTTGGGGGTATTTTGATCATTTTTAGTTTTGGCAGTATTTGGTCATTTTTTAGGTTTAGGGAGGTATTTTGATAAATTTTAGGTTTCGAGGATATTTATATCATTTTTTTTAGTTTTTGGGGTATTTTGGTAATTTTTTGATTTCATGAATATTTTGGTCTTTTTAGTGGTTTTGAGGTATTTTAGAATTTGGTGATTTGTAAAAATGATACTTGGGTCATAATTGGGTACCTAGTTAAAACTCAATTAACATTAATGTTAATTGAGTTTAATTAGGTTAATACCCATTTAACCCAATTAATAACTGGGTGGGTGTTGAGGACAAAATTTTCACGCCACATGACTTTATTTCATTGGCAACCTTCACCACATCAATATTATCATGGATTTTGGGTAAATTTATTTCAAAGCCCAAAAGAGCCCATAATTACAAAAAACGAAGCCAAAGCCCATGGTCCAATACCCATGGCGATATTATCTCATCAAAGCCCATTGTTCAAGCTCACGGCACATCATCTCATTTTCAGCTCATGATCCAAGCTCATGAGTCTCATGGTTTGGAGGGCCAAGATATATGTTCAGTAAAACTCCAGCAGTTCAAAGTTGATAAAAGAAACATGTTATTTGGCATGTCTTCCCCAATTCCCTGAACTCTGACGAGTCAGTGTGCAATAGATAACATTTGGTAAGCCTCTTATATCACATAACATTTAAAATGATAATACTCCCCATTGCTCTTTACCTAAAACTTAACAATCATCATATAATCTAATTATATCATATCATATAAATTATATTATTTAAATCAATACCAAACACATGCCTAAATCTTATTAACTATCTCTATATAATGTCTAATCCAACATTAAATGCCCTCCTTGCTCTCCAAGATTTGGTCACAATACAAAGAGACCATAATTACATCTCTAAAACTTCATCAAATATCAACCAATGAGTCTATTACTTACCAAAATTATGTTGTAATAAAATTATGGACTAAACATATAATTTTCCAAAAGAAGAAATTTAGCCAAAAATACCAGCAATAGTTCCAGCAGAAACTGCCTTTACTCCAGCGGAAGCTGCAACAGCTACAGCAGAAGCTGCAACGGCTCCAACAAAAATAGCAACAGCTTCAGCAGAAGCTGCAGTAGCTCCAACAGCAACTGCAATAGCTCTAGGAGCAGCTTAGGCAATTGACACATGTCCAAAGTGACATCATCAACCCTTTAATGCTTATTCCCAACAGCTTGCTGCCATACCCAAAGAAGCAAATATCCTATAAAAGAAATCCTACCATGTTAAGCTAAGATCCTTAGCCTCCAGCTACGGTACCAGAAATAGGAAGATCACATAAAGGTTATCTTACCATTTTTAACCAAACCCATGAATTTAATGCAAAATATTTTCTTCAGCAGAAGACCTTACACAGCTAACATCATCCAGCTGTGACAAGACAGCTATTGCTGTAAAGCTGTCAGCTGCAGCAGCTACTGCTGTATTGCTGTGTCAGCTGCTGTACAGCTCCAGCAACAGCCTTAAATTTTCAGACTTTCTTCTTTTGGCTAAAAACCAAAAACCCACTAATGAAATCACTTACTTTGTCAAAGACTTTTCCTTATTTGATAAATTTCCCTTCAACTAATTCTAATCTAATTACATACTTGGCTCTATATAAAGAGGACCAAGCCACACACTAACACACCCTCTATCCATCTCTCTCTCACTCTCACTCTCTTGTTCTGAAACTTCATCACGAAAGACATAAATTTCTAATACTAAAAGTCCTTATGGAAGGCAATATCACTCGTATTTGACTAAAAACTAAAAGAGTATTACATGGGGAAAATCATTTAAGTGCATGATAAAGAGGATAAACTTAACCAACCTATGCACACGGCTGGACATATTCTATCTCCCTCCAGTTGCACCCATTTTTCCCCTTCAAATATAAAGTCGCCAAGAAAGGATTCATAATATCACATTGTACCGTTGGATTCATTTTATCATGCTACTGAAATGTTATAAGTCCACTGATGTTATACAGCTGGAGCTACAAACTATGAAGATAAGTCATTGTATTTTTATCTCCAAAATTATACTATTGAGTATATTTTAATTCATTATCATTATACCGATGTACTCATATTATTATGCCCCTGGAATGTTATCAGCTCACCAATGCTATACGGCTGGAGTCACAAATCTTATAAAGAATAAAGTGATGCTATACGGCTGGAGTCAAAAACATACAAGATAAGTCAATATTTCTCTACCTTCAAGATTACATTATTAAGTATACATTAACTCATCACTATTGCACCACTGGATGCAAACTACTTTAATATTGTCTAACTATTTAATAAGCATGGATTCACTAATACTTCATTAATGAACATATATAATGATAAATTGAATCTATCTCACCACCGGACATATATTATTTGGACATAAACCACCATTGGACATATATCATTTGGACATGAACCACCGCTGGACATATATTGTTCAGACATAAACCACCGTTGGACATATATTATTTGGACATGAACTACGGCTGGATATAAACTATTTGACATACATTATTTAGACATAGACCATTGCTAGACATATCTTATTATGTTGAACATGAACCATGAACCGCCGCTGGATATGGACTATTTTGGACTCATCCCATTACTGGACATATGACACTTAATTAATTACTTTCTAATATTGGACATCACTTAATATACATAATAATGATATTCAACTAATCATTTAATCAAAGCTATTCAATTAAATATATTATTTATTTATTTCAACCATTATCATGATTGTAAGACTTTGGGTTTTATCTATTTTGTAGGCTTAAAAATGCATCGAAAGCCATTGGTCTATACGGCCCAATGTCAAGTTCCAGATTGAACTCCCTAAAACAAATCCAGGTCTAGTAGCGTCACGCCTCCAGCGGAAGACACGTGGCTACGCACAAAAATCGCCCCCAACAGTGGGTTTAGGTCTTAATTAAGTAAGTGGGTTTGAATGGGCAAATAGGTTTGGGTTGATTTTGTCACACCTAAATAACCCTAACTATTGTACCAAATCCAGATCCCAATATTTAAATAAATTGTCAACTATAAAAGATATTTGTAGGAGTTGAATTAAGAGTTAATTGAGATAGGTAGACAACAAGGAGTGGAAGGTGGGGTTAGAATTATAACCATGATGTCTCAGAAAAAAATACCATTACTACTGACTATTACTTGAACCCCATCAATTTGCAATCTTTGATTGAATTGGGAAGGCACATATATAGTTTTAAAAATCGAGCCAAACGGTTGAACCGGTTGAACCGGAACTAGGCACCAATCTGGTAAGATAAAACCCCTAAAATCGGTAAAAACTGGGAGCAAAAACAATTCTTTAACTACACGATTTTTGCACTACAATTCTCCATAGATGCTCGGTGTTCCATTAAATTGAACTTCCCCTTTGTTTCTTTCATATGTTGAAGCCCTCCCCTTAAAATTGAGCCCAATTGTGACCCTAGTTGAAGTTGTAAGCTTCGGAATAGAGTCCCAAGCATGATTCCTTATTCATGGACAAAAATTGGACAAGTTTGCTCTCTAGGCTAGCTTCTGAGGAGAAACTCGAGCCCATTTGAGCCCATTTTCTGAGGTGTCAATGATCAAAATGGAGTCCAGGATAGATTTCTTGTGCTGGAACAAGCATGACTTTTCTTATTTTAATTATCTAAAATAAAATAACACCTCACACTGACCATCACCACCCACCATCAACCTTCGCCGGCACCGTCCTCCGGCTGCCGTCCGCCTACTACCGGCCTCCGACGTCGTCAGCATCGCCGGCCACGCCAACCCACCTATTAAATTAAATCCAACCCCATCCCCACTGTTGCTTTCAAACTGACCAACCAGAAACCCATGTTTCAAACCCAAGCCAATATCATCAAATCCTAATAACCAAACTCCAAAGAGAAAGTAAATCATTGAATCAACCAAAGACAACAAAACAAATCAAAGAGAACTAACACAAAATGGGTTCGGTATAGTATAAAAATCAGGAAATAAAAGAGAATGAAAATGAAAATTGAAGAGCAAAAACAGAAAAGTAGTCTAGGAGACTAGGAAGAGAAAAAAAAAATGAGAATGAGGAATGGGTTTGAAATATGGGTTTTAGCTATGGTGATGAAACATGGGTTGGAAACATGGGTTTCAGCTATGGCGGTTGGTGGGTTTGAGATTAACAGTGCGGACCGAAGATGATGTTTGGCAGTGACCAGAGATGTTGGTGGCGCCATCGACTAGTACAGATGAAGGTTGATGGTGGTGGTGGTGGTGGTGGGTTGAAGGTGATGATATTGGCTTGGGTTTGAACTTTGAAACATAGGTTTCACCTGGTGGATGAGTTTGAAAGGAATGGTGGGGATGGGGTTGGATTTAATTAAATAGGTGGGTTGGCCGTGGCCAGCGATGCTGACGATGTCGGAGGCCAGCCGGCAGTAGGCAGACGGCGGCCGGAGGACGAAGGACGGTGCCGACGAAGGTTGATGGTGGGTGGTGATGGCCGGTGTGAGGTGTTATTTTATTTTAGATAATTAAAATAAGAAAAGTCAAATTTAATTAAATAGGTGGACACGTGGCATGTGTTTATTGGTGGAGTATAGAATGGAACAGACAAAATGGGACAGAAGATTTGGACTCTTATACTTGTATTGTTAAGGTAATGGAATATTAACTATAACTCCTTTTTCAGTGTTTTATTTATTTATTTATTTATTTTTGGAGAAGATCTCTTTTCTCAGAGTGAATGCAACATATTTTTGATGTATTTGCATAGGTAAATAGTTATTCAAAAAATAGTTTCCTAAAACAAAATATCACCGTACATGCATGTTTGGAAGGAATAATATTTTGGGCATAACAAATTTATTTTTGTTCAACCAAACTTCTTCTTTTTTTTTCTTTTTCTTTTTTGCTGAATGTTCAACCAAACTGAAATATTTCATTGCTTTTTTTTTTGATAATCTGCAATATATTATTCAAGAAACAACAAACAAAGATGGGGCATCTTCCTTACAAACAACAGCTAGAGTAGGAGAAAGATTGCCAAATTTAAAACGGTACGTTAAGAGACCTTAGATGCTAATGTGAACTTTGCTGCAGCATTTTCAGCAGAGTTTCCACTTCTTTTGACCCAAAGAAAAGAACAGGATAAAAAGGACTTAGGGTACGTTTGGTACACTGAATGAGGATTACAACAGAAATTGTAATCTTTATTACTAGTAATAAAGTGTGTTGTAATATAATAACTAAACATATTCATTAGTTTGGTTGTGAGTTATAACATTAGAATGAAACTTAACATTTATTTTAGGAAATATCTTACTCATACAATTATATCTCCTTAAAATTTGTTATTTTTAAATTTAAGAGAGATATGTGTTATTTTTTTTGTTTTTATATTTATAATTGTTAGATGTATATGGAAAGTTTATTTATTTGGAAATATATTAAGTTTTGAAATTATTGCACTTACTAATGAATAACTAATACCACATTTTAAAGAGGAATAGTTATTCCTCATTTTGAAGAATAGTTATTCATAAGGAATGACTATTCCTTGTAATAAAAACATAACCAAACTAAAGAATAACTAAACTATAGGAATAACTATTACATTACAACGCTTATTAAAGTCTACTAAACATGTCCTAGCAATAAAACAAATGTAAGTGACAAAATCAGAGATGGACAAAAGAGCTGCCAGAGCGATGCTGACTTTTGAGTAACCTTCAACAAAGATATGGCTCCACTGTTCCCGTTTTGCTTTATATTGAATTTTTACAAAAAGGCAGCTATGCACTAATGTAAATAATTAGCAATGACACCTATGTACTGATGTAACTATTCATCCATGACCATGAATTGCCGGGACACTTTATGTCCTTTGTTTTCTTTAATTTCTAACTTTCATGAAACTTAGACCTATGCATGTGCTAGGTAATTCTTTTTAATTATTTTATTTTCTTACTTTTCTTTCTTTCTAAATATAGCTGTAATTCATTTATGCTATATTTTGACTTCATCATGAAAATTTTTAGATCTTTAATTTGCATCATGTGATAATTTATGTAACTATTCATCTATATTTTGACTTCATCATGAAAGTTTTTAGGTCTTTAATTTGCATCATGTGATAATTTATGTAACTATTCATCTATATTTTGACTTCATCATGAAAGTTTTTAGGTCTTAATTTGCATCATGTGATAATTTAGGTAACTATTCATCCATGAATTACGGTTATATATAAAAAAAAGTAAGAAAACAAAATAGATAAAAAGAATCATCTAGTGCATGCATAATGCATAGGTCTCTAGGTTTCATGAAGGTTAGAAATTAAAGAAAACAAAGGACATAAAGTGTCCCAACAATTCATGGATGAATAGTTACATAGTACATTTCTAAAGTGGCAAGCTAATACCATGGTATAGGCAACTAGAAATACTATAAGTTTCATGAATAACTAAAAATGTACTGATAAAGTGGCAAGCTAATACTATGTATAATTTTATCAAATATAAGTAATAGGTTTATGAATAACTAGAAATGTACTGATAAAGTGCCAAGCTAATACCATGTATAATTTTCCAAATGACATAAAGTGGCAAGCTAATACCATGTATAGTATATATATAATGAGAAACCATTACATAATTTAGAAATGTATGTTTTAAAAAAAGTGTAAACTAATACCATCTATAATTTGAACATTTTCTAAAAAAAGTATAATTTAAACTGTATAATTGTAATTATTTTTAATTATACCATTACATATACACGGGGCTACACACTACTTAGAATAGTAAAACACATGCTTTGAACTAGTTATTCATAAATCTATTGCTTAGATATTAGACCCATAAATCTAGGTTATTCTTTTGATCTAGGTTTATTGCGATTAGGGTTTCTTACATTGAATAACATGTGCATGCGTCGTTGAAATGAATTTCAGCATGTGTTAGCATTCGTACATCTCATTAAACTCATGAAAAATAAAATGAAAATCTAGTCCATGTCATGAAGAATCACGTTCATGCTTGTTGATGCTCATTTTGGCAAAATGGCCTAATGACAAGAAGAAGCCCAACAACATAAAAAGGGTGAAGGAAGAAAAATTAGCAAAGTAAGAAAAAAACCATTAAGTCCGAATGGCAGAAATAATGGTCCACATGCCTATAAAATAGTAAAAAGACCCTAAAGAAAGCAAATGGGTCCAAGGGAGCCCTAGAGAAGGAAGTAGTAAGCCCATGGGAATCATAAGAAGTAGAAAGCAAGCAAAGATGGGCCGGAGGAGCCCAAAGAAAGGAATTAGTAAGTGGGATTAGTTCAAATGCCAACAAACCACAAAAGTAAAGGATATGGTAATCGGGCCGGAGAAGCCTTAGTAAAAGCCCATGGGAATGTAAGAATGAGAGGGGCCAAGGATGCCCCAAGAAATGAAACGAGCCGAGGATGCCCAAAGGAATGAAATAGGACTAGGATGCCCAAAGGAATAAAATGGGCCGAGGATGCCTAAGATGATATAAGAACTGACCCAGCAGAAATTCTGGGCAACGTGAATTAAGGGAAGGAATAATACATGGCAGGCCCAAAAGAGGCCCAACAAGCACAAGTTAAGCGATATCATGGCAGGAGCAATGCAGTGACGTGGTAGGAATACCAATTGACCCACAAACCGAAAGTAAAAGGAGACAGGGGCTGAATTAAAGAAGAAAAGGCCCATACCCAAGCAATACCCAGCTCAAAGAAGAAATGAGATGCAAAGAATGAAGACCCAATGACTCATCCACGCCACAAAGAATTAAAATAAGCAGCAGAATGCGCAGCAAGACCAGACAAACCCGCAGGCAATGGCAAATGCATGAACACCAGAAAAGCCATAGACTCATATGGGAATGGAGCACGCACAATGCTCAGGTACCACCCACTTGTACCTAGCCAATACAAGGGCGGTGGGTCATGGGTCAGAGATAAGAGATGATATGGTCTGGCGGTGGGGAGAATGGGGAAGTCTATTATGGGATTCCCCCTCAAGCTCTTTTGGGAGAAATGTCCTGTTGGGATGATATACCACCCAAAAGAGGGAAATATGAGCTTGAATCACTAGGTGCATGCCATAGGAGTTAGTAAGAGAGAATACACAATCCTTATTTGGATGGGAATGCCACGGAAAGCAAGAAAATAAAACAAAACTCCTTTTATCTGAGAATGGAACGTGGCGCAGTCAACACAGGGTAGTGGTGGTGGCTAAGCAGCCAGCAAACCAGTGGGTGGTCCAGGATAGACACCCACAACAGGCCAAAAGTAGTTGATGGGTAAAACGGTAAATCTTATCACGGCAGGCTGTATAAAAAGGCCTTAGCCGTGCACAATGAACAACAAGGAGGAACGGCAGGAAACATAAAAGAAAGAAGAGAGAAATAGAAAACCAAGAAAACTGAGAAGAAAAAGAAAAAAGAGAAAAACAAAAGTGTGAGGAGTGATAGAGCATGCACCAATAGGCTACCCACTTCTCTCCCTCTCAATAGCCTACTCTCTGGCAAGTTTAAAAATCTGAGATTAAGTCACTTAGGTTCATTTCTCCAAAGTAGACAATTCCATGGCAGGATCTACCTGTGAAATTGTCCATATTGGAGATTGGTTCCCTTCTAGGACTTAAACCTGCTAAGGAACCAAGTTTAGTAGACTAATTCCCTTCCTTTCTTTTATCATGATTGTTTAAGTATTAATGTTATTTTTCTTGTTACTAACTTATTTCTGCCATACTCATATTATCGTGTTTTCTTGTTGCAAAATTGTTTAAACGTTATCTTTGGTTGTTATCAAGTGCTTTAGTTAGAGTATCTTTTTTTATTATCTTGTTATATTATGTTTCTTCTGCCATAACGTTTTTATGATAGCATCCCCTGCCACGGGCACGTGATCAAGATCTCTACAGAGAGGTCCTAGCTTGTGCACAAGCTGGCTTAAGGTGAGTTTCAATTGAGCCAGTCTCGACTCTCCTATCCCAGAATTATTGGGCCACAGTACAACAGGAGTAGTCCAACCCAGGATACAAAAAGGCCCACCACAATGCTCATGCAGCATCTATAAATCTATTATTTACATATGGGGTTTGCATCTTGGTATTTCCACATGCTCATGCATTCTAACATGATTACATCAATAATATTGCATTTCATATTTATGTTATTTACTCTCTTTTTTTACTAACTTGCTATAAATTTTGTTCAAGAAAAAAAAATTAAAAGCCCTTTTAATCATGTGAATTGGGGTAACAAAGTTATTCTCCCTTTCAATTTGTGTTTTGATTTTTTTTTCTTTGTCTAATTATATGATGGGATATATAGTGAACTATTTATATTTTCTATTGTACCATGGGAAACCAACTTAGGCTGAGCAAGATGGAGCTTAACACTTTGTCAGCTCCTACTTAATAACTTAGCCTCCGAACTTACTCTTTAAAATGTAGATTAGAATTTTCTATATAACGCATTTCTTTTAAGGAAAGGTCTTACTACATACTAGTATGCAACAATTGTTGCATAATGGGTTATGTAGCATCAATAAGAAAGTAACATATCCAAAAGTCATATGTAATACACATGATTAGATGGGCCTTTAAACACATGTTGCATTCTTTAATGGACATGACATAAATGTAAAATGGTGGTCTAAATGATTGTAAAATGTAACTAAACTCTCATTCACCTATTCCCACCCCCCCCCCCCCCCACACACAGAGTTTCTCATGTTTATCTTTTAGCCCTAACGAAGTCAAAATAACCTTGTTAGTCCCTAATATTTCAAAAGGAGTGATATTGTGTATTCTTTTTAGTTTGGCTATGTCATCTAAAGAATTAGAAATGATCACATCATGTGTTCTAGTTAGTTTAACCAGTAAAATTTCTTATAGTTGAACAAAAGATTTAAGGTTCAAACTCTTCACTTACATCAAAACTAATTAATCTAATAATAAAAAGTGCTTATTATCATATAATAGATACTGAGAGCATTAGCATTGGAAAATGCTAATGCCATATCTAAGGGAAATTTGGCATTTTAAGCCTAAAAAACTCTTGCATCAGGGAATTGTAAACAGCAGTATTGCAAATTTTTTTGCAATACTGTTACAGTACAATTCTAAACATAGAATTGCACTGTTCACAGTATTGCAAAAAAATAATAATATTTTACTTCTATTTCCCCCGAAATTTCTCTCTCATCCCTCTCATTTTTTCTATTCTCTTCTCTCTCTTCCTTCTCTGTTTCTCCATCTGCTCTCTCCTCTCTGAAGCTTCATCGTCGAAATTTCTCACCCATCTCCGAAATTTCTCACCCATCTCACACGGCCTCTCTCTCATCTCTCATCACATGGCCTCTCTCTCATTGCACCAGTGCTGGGTTTTGGGTTTTTGAGGTTGGAGGTTGGATCAGCGTGGATCGGTGAGCTGGGTTTGGATCGTTGGGCTGGGATCGGTTGATGATGGGTTTGGATCGGTTGATCGGTGGGTTTGAAATGGTGGATCTGTTGATCGGTGGGTGGATCGTTTGGGTTGATCATCGGTAACTCCGATGGTGGCTCCGGTGATGATTTTTAGGTATTTTCGGCGGCTTGGGTTTCAAATCAGCGGTGTGGGTTTGTTGATCGATGGCTTGGGTTTGCTGATCAGTGGCTTGGGTGGTGGCCATTGTTGGCTCCAACTGGTTTGATGGTTTGTGTGTGTGTGGTTCTGTTGATGGTTTGTGTTTGTGTGTGTGTGGCTTTGTTGTGGTTGGGTTGTGGCTGAAGTGGCTGGTTCTTCTGGGTTTCCGGTGGGTTTTTTTATTTATTTTTAATATGGGTTTTTGTTCCAGTGAGATTTTGGTGAGCTGTGGGCAGTGGTGGCTTGGGTTTTTCTGGGTTTTTGTTCTGATGGGTTTTTGTTCCGCTGGGTTTTTCTGGGTTGATCATTGGCTCCAACTGGTTTGATGGATTGTGTGTGTGTGTGTGGCTCTGTTTAAGGTTTGATGGTTTGTGTTTGTGTGTGTGTGTGTGGCTCTGTGTGTGTGGTGATGGGTTTGGATAGGGTGATCGGTGTATCATGGGTCTGTGAGTGTGTGTGGCTTTGTGTGTTGAACCGGTGCTAGAGGTTGAGGGAGAAAGAGAGGAAAAAAAAAAAAGACTGTTGGAAAGCCTAGGAAAACCAAAAGTTTCAGTTAGAAAAAAATAATAAAAAAAGATTAAAAAAATAATATTTTAATAAAAATAGAGTTTTGGGATGTAGGAAGTATTGTAAAATGGGATGGTATAATGATAAAATAACTTTTTGAAATGGTAAAATAGAGTAGAATTAGAATTCTCTGATGCTTATGCTCTGATGGTTGAATTCCTATTCTAAATAATAATAATATTATTAAATTTAAAAAAGAAAAAGAAAAAGTAGTTACTGACATATCAACATGCATTTCTAAATATTTCTATACATTCGAGTTACAACTGTGCAACAGTACGTTTATTGTTTTTCACTTCTATAATTATCATTTGCCTCAGAGCATCCACACCTGGCATGCCATATGCCATATGTAAGGTGCATTTAGCATTTTTGTCCAAAATCTCCCCAGCATTCGGACTGGTAAAAGTCAAGTATTGCAAAAAAATTTGCAATTGTGCTACAGTGCAATTCTACCTTTAGAATTGCACTGTAGCACAATTCTAAACTTAAATACTATTATTTAATTCTCTCTCTCTCCTACTTTTTATTAAATAATGATAACTCTCTCTCTCCTCTCTCTGTCTCTCGTCTCTTCCTTCTCTCTTCAGACCCAAAACCCATAGCCACCACACTTTCTCTGCTCTCTTCCTTCTCTCTTTTTCGGTGCAGATCGGTCGGCTGACGGTGGCGATCGAGTGTGGTGGTTGATCGGTGCAGATTGGTTGGTCAAGTGTGGTGGTGTGGGTTTAGGTTCGGCGTGGTGGTATGGGTTTGGGTTCGGTGTGGTGGTTGATCGAGTGTGGTTGATCGGTGCGGTGGTGTGGTGGTTGATCGATGCGGATTGGCTAACGGCGGCGATTGAGTGTGGTGGTTGATCGGTGCGGATTGGTTGATCGAGTGTGGTGGTGTGGGTTTGGGTTCGGCGTGGTGGTTGATCGAGTGTGGTGATCGGTGCGGTGGTGGCGTGGTGGTTGATCGGTGCGGATTGGTTGGTTTGGGTTGGTTTGGTGGTGGTGTGGTAATGGTGTGGTGGAGCCGTGGAGGTGGGGACCGTGGGTTGCTCTTTTTTTTTTTGTGGTGGTGTTGATGGTCGGAAAGGGTGGTGTTGATGGTCTGGTTTTGTTTTTGTTTTTGTTGTTTTTTTTTTTTTTGTGTTAATGGTAGAATATGAGTTGCTGTTGGTGGTGGTGTTAGGTGTGTAGTGTAGTGGTGGTGGGCTTGTGGTGACGGTGGTTTCAGTAAATGTTGCGGTTGTTGAACAATGAACAGAAAGAATGAGAGTGAAAGAGTAAATAACGTGTTGTATTGTAAATGATGGTGATTTTGGGATATATTATTTTATTATATAGAAATATTATTTTAATTAGTAGAATTGTAAAATAAAAGTTGGGATGTTAGAAGTATTAAAAAATGGTATGGTATAAGTAGTAAAGTAAATTTTTAAGATGGTAAAATAAAATGAGACGACATTTCTAGAAAGAGATGCTCTCACTAGTCTAAAATGAAATGTCAAGGAAGCATGGAATGGCGTGCGCAGGACAGATCTAATAATTTTAAATGAAAACAAAAGGACAAAATTAAACTGACCAATGAAAGTTGGAGCTTTCCACAATGATCCGAGAAAATAGTCTCATACTTAATCACACTCGAATTTTACTTGCTCCTCTATATTATTTTAAATGATTGCTTTGTCTGTTTGGTTTTGACGCCAAAAGACAATATATATATAGAGACGTGCAAAGTTGCAGCACTAGTTAAAGTTGTCTCTCATTGACAATGATCTTTTCTCATTTCTCTATCCTAACTCATTCGGCCGTCTCTAGCTAAAAACATGAATGATGTCACTAGTTTTGGTTTTTGTAATATAGGAAGCAAAAACAAAGACAAAATCAGTTTTTGTATTTTGATGACCAGAAAATTGTACATACCATATTAATTGGCAGATAAAATGGGTGGCTCTAGAAAATGATCATTCTACGGAGCTAAATACCAATGATGATATGGGACAAAATTGTATACTAGTTTATATCACTAATAAATAAATATCTTAATTACTTATTAAAATATTTGGGTATGAGTTGTGTACTTGGTTATGTGGAGGATATTAATAAAAATAATGAATAATTAATATAACATATATAATTGGGTTTGAACTTTTGAGCTATGTAGTGTCTTTAAATGTTATATTAACTACTTAATTGGAATCTCACATCTCACTTCATTAATTGTCTCTGGTGGCAAAATTGGACACGATCCATGAACCCGACACGACACAAAATTAGTAGATTATGAGTTGAGGCTTAATGGGTTCATGTCATATTCGAGTTGACACAACTGACTTGTTTAATAAATGGGTTGGGTTAGTGTTCATCACATGAAACCTGTTTGACCTGTTTAATTAAATGACATTTTACTAATATACCCTTCAAACCCTAGGTATATAAACTTATTAGTTGTTGTGATTTATTTTCTTTGACGTATTATGATTGATTATTTGTGATATTGAGATATACTTTAATTTTGAATAATTATTAGTAATTCAGTTATTCGTTAGTTTTGAATTTTATGTTAAAAATATTTCTTTGTTTGGTTTTTCATAATTCATATCAATTTGGTTAATACCAAAATTAGTTTTTTTCTCTTCATTTTGATAAAATCTGATAAACAGATCGACACGACTAACTCGTTTAATAAATGGGTTGTGTTAGGGTTGAGGAATCCTGACCCGTTTAATAAACAAGTCGAGTTAGGGTTGACCCATATAATCAAATACTCATGAGTCGACACGATACAAACCCGATACGCGAACATGAATTGTCACCCCTATCTCTATCATTGTAGTTTTGTTTTTAAAAATTATTTTAAGCATCTTTAATTAGGTCTGACACAAGAATTTATTTGTTAGTCCCATTTGATCTAAAATATGTTTACTTCGAATCAATTTGATTTGGTGTTAGTGTGATAACTTATTAAGCTTAGTCATGTATACTGCGAAACCTTTGATTTGGTTTGCTAGGTTAGTCTTTGAATAATCTATTTAGACTATGTTTTAGTCTTTCAAGATCCAATGGCTCCAGAAGTAACTTAGAATTGAATCTTAGCACTTAGTGACATCGAATTTCAATTACATGTTTTTATTTTTCATTGCCACTTGTATTTTCTACAAGAAGTCTTTTTAAGAGAAGCATTTTTTAAATCTTTTTTTATCTGCGCAGTTAGATTCCATTTCAAACCAAATTTCACCTTCAACCATCACTTTGAATCACTTGCAATTAACATTAAAAAATTACGAGTCTTAGGAAAATTTGTTTTTAACTCAAACAAGTTGGAAGAATAATAATCTCAATGAGTGCCTCTATTAATTAGTATTGTGAGGATTAGTTCCACTAAGATTTAGGGAGTGTTTGGTACATGTACTTAAAAACTAAAAATATGTGTGAAAATACGTGTAGGTGAAAAAATGTGTAGAAATACGTATAATGTTGTTTAAAAACTGAAAACATGTGTTTGAGTTGGTGTACCAAACAGAGCCTAATCTCTTTGAGGATACGTTGCCATTTTTAATTTGCGAAAATCAATGAGCCGTTTGGTAATGTTATTCTAATAACATTGTTTGTATTTTTTGAAAATACGTATGGGTGAAAAAGTGTGTAAAAATGCGTGTAATATTATTTAAAAACTGAAAACATGTGTTTAAACACATGTACTAAACGGCCGCCAAATGTTCAAAGAGTGTATTAGGATTTGTATTTATTGATAATTATCTCTAATTTATTTTAGTTTATATATATATATATATATATATAGATATATATATGGGTGTGTGGCAAGTGACATGTCGCAGTTTTTAATGTGACATCAAAGTATATTACACATGGTACAACATGTTCGTTTCTAAAATAAAGAAAATGGTACCACATATTCGATCTGATTTTCGCATCCAATCGAATCGATTTTTACTGAGAGCATAAATCTAGAATTGTTAAATCTGATTGATGTGACAATCATATAAATGAATTTAGATTGTTAACTATGATTGACGTGACAATTTATAATTAGTTTTTTCTTTTTCCAACAATATCATTTTTTTTTTTTGCTAAACTCCAACAATATCATTTTGTTGACATTAAATTGCATACTTTAACCCTTGAATGATGTCACACATTGGACTATATTAAAATGTGATTTCTTTCGAAAAAAAAAAATATATATTATTTTTTTGATATAGAATCTGTTTGGATACCGTTTATTACCGAAAATTGAAAACACTGTAACAAAATAATTTTTAAATGTGTGAATAGTGCCGTAAGACCCATTTGTAATAAAAATTTTGCTAAAAAAAGAGGTTTCTAGATCCCGTGAACAGTGCACGAGACCCATGCGCAAAATGCTAGACGTGCAAACGTTGGGCGCTTGTTGCTATCCAAACGTTCACATAAGATTGCAGACTAATTCTAGAATGATGTCACACATTGGACTACTAAAAATGAGATTATCCTAAACTTATCGTATTCCCTAAAAACAAAAATTTTAAAAAAATTAAATAATAATAAAAACCTATCGTATTCCTATTGCTAACAATAATGATACAATTTATAAGTAATACTAAAATGGATCGTAAATTGTAAAATCTTACGATTTCTGCCCCTTTTAAAGAATATATTAATCGTAGATAAAATGAAATTTTTACAATGATTGCAAATCCATATGACGTCCACGCTCTTAATAATAGTTTTTTATTATTAAACCAAAATACCAATTAGTTTTTGGTATAGACGATAATTGAACCGCAGATCTCTTATTCAACCATTAAAGAATTTATTAGTCAAACTAACTAGAACCCACAACTTAAATAGATAAAGATAAAGAAACCAAACTACCAAAGCCACGAAGAAATCATCATCAATCAAAATACGTAAGAGAACAATATGCATCTTTTATATATATGTAAATAATTAAGTAGAATGACAATGTGCGTCATACTTTTGGAGTTAAAAAATTATAAATTTCTATACTATTGTTAACATAGGCGGCTATAACATTGCCATTAGTATCTGCAGAGATATAGTGTCTATTTGAAAATAATTAATTTAAATCTTTTTACTAAAAATATAATGTTAAAAATGTTTTAAAGTATACTTGTACTTTTAATTTTTAAACAACATTACACGTATTTTCATATACTTTTTCACATACACATATTTCTAAAAAATACTAATAACATTATTAAAATAACATTATTAAATAGGCCCTAAATAACTGACCAAAAAAACTAAAACTTAAAAGGTAAATTAGCCTTATAAAAAATTTAAAAAAAAAGGTAAATTAGCAAACACGCTTTTCTTTTTAGGGCCGTAGTAATAAATCATGTTTACAAACACTAATGATTTTAGACAGAATTTTTTAGGGGGTGTTTGGTTTGAGGAGTTTTGAGTTATATAACTCAGTTTTGATAACTCAAAACTCAAAAATTATGGGACCCACTCAAAATAAGTTGTTTGGTTTAGTTTTTGAGTTGAGTTTTCAATACTCAAAACTCAAAAAAAATGAGTTAGAGTTATGAGAATTGAAAACAGGTTTTAGGAGTTTTCAAATTCTGAAAACTGAGATACAAGGTATTCTTGTAAATATTTGATGATTATGGGACCCACCCATGTGCTCAAACAGCTTTTTCTTCTTCACTTTTTCTCTCCACCGTAAATATTTCTTCTCTTCGTCTCCTCTTTTCTGTTTTCTTTCATTTTTTTCTTCTTCGAGCTGGATTCTTTCAGCTGCTTCTCTTTTTCTTATCTTTTTTTTTTTTTTTTTTCCTTCACGGCTGGGTTCTTTCATCTTTTTCTCTTTTTCTTTCTTTTTCTTTTCTTTCTTTCTTCTTCACTCTGGTTTCTTTTCTCAGCTTCTTATTATTGTTCTTCATTCTTTCTTTTTCTTCACGCGATGATGGCAGAGATGGCAGAGGGCTTTGATTTTAGTTGTGATTTGCGTTTTAATCGGGTTAAGGTGTGCTTTTTGGGCTTGGAGTTGTGGATTTTGTGAGGTAATTTTTTCTGGTGTTTCTTTTTATTTTTATTTTCATTATATATATGTAAAAGAATTTGCTGTGATGTTGAAGGTGTTGGTGGATTTGCTATGGTGGATGGGTTTGATTTTTGGTGATTTGTACTGTGGTGGATGCAATGGCGGTGGGTTGGATATTTGAGAATTGCAATTGGTGGGTTTGTGGGTTGTTGGAGGTGGTAGAGGCCGAAAATGGGAGGAGAAAGGTTTCAATGTTTCAGGCTTCGTGAAAGAGGAGAGGAAAAAAAATGAATGAGATGGAGGAGAGAGACATGTTACCGTTCTGATCTGTACAGTATATGGGCTCCACCACTTTGTCAAAATTTTGAGTTAAACTCAGCCAGATTTGAAACCAAACAAAAATAAGATAGAGTTAAGAAAAAAAGTAGAAATAGAGATATGAGATATGAAAACTGAGTTTGAGTATGAGAAATGAGATTTGAGAATTGAGTTTTGAGTTAAGAGTAAACCAAACAGGGCCTTTTATTTGCGAAAGGCCAACATTTAGTAAGAGAAGCAATTGTACACGTTTGTTTCTTCTATGGTGGCTGATAAACGAAACAAACAGTCCAATCATTTAAGAGATAAACGAAACAAACAGTCCAATCATTTAAGATAGATAAAAGAAAGTGAAAGTCAAGTTTGATACCGCCAAGTTGATCACTGTCTTTTTTTTCTCAAAAACAAAAAAAGTTGAATCTCTTTAAAGTTGGTGTGACGTGTGAGTGAGTATGACATTTTTTTTTTTTTTGGTCATTGTTTGAAATTCCCAACCTTTTGTCAAGTCATTATTCGATCTATTCTGCACACTTTCGCTCTCATACAGGTGGCATCCACTCCTAACGAGACTTGAAGGGCAAGGAAGCAAGTCCCTCGTGCGGAAATAATTATTTCTTCACTTTTCGTTAAGGTTGTAATTTGTAAATGAATTTAAATGCTTAGAATAATTTGATCTTGGTTAAGGAAAAATTTCATTTGTTTTTGTTTATTAGTAAACAAGTCTTGGAGTTTAGACTCAACTATTAAATAATTCAAGTTTAAATCATATACTATATAATAAAAGTTGGATTTTGAAATTATGGTTACGCCAAATAGATTCACTAAATTGTAGAATTTTTTTTTTAAATTTTAAAATATATATCTATAATATTTTTTATTCTTATCTTCTTCTCTTATAATTTCTAAGTTGATAAAAATTTTAATTTGATTACAATCCAAATTCTTCATCTAATCCTTTTATTATTAATTTATCTATAATTTCTAAGTGAATTATTTAATTAGCAATTAGAAATCTACTTCATTTATGAGTTATAAGTTCTAGCATTCTAGGGAATTAGAATTTTGGTTTCACACTAATTGTTCATATCAACGATAATTTTATATAATAAAAAAAAATCATAGTACATGTATACAATTACTAATATCAACATTTAATTTAATTTTTTATTTTTTTAAAACACCTAATGGATAGATACAAAATTATAATTATTCTTATCGGCTTTCTATAAATCTCTATTAATCTTTTAGATAAATAAAAAAGTTTAGTTGTTGTCATCTTTTGTTTAAGTTACATATGATTCTTAATTAAACCGTGCATCGTATGGGCATAACACTAGTTAAATAATATATTTTTGTATTATGAACATGATGCTCGATTTTAAATATCATATTATGAGATTAAATTCTATAAAAACGTAGTGTAAAACTCATGTTTTACCCCTCCAATCCCAACATGCCACATCATTTTATCATATATTTAAGAATAAACACAATCACACTCAATCAATTCTAATATCCATATATAAATCCAACCAAATTGGGAATCTATTGAGCTGTTATTAGGTGTGGTAGGATGTATTGAATTTTAAGTAAAATGTTGATGTGGAAACCACTTATTGGATGGTATAAAACATGGGTTTTATACCCCATCCTTATAGAATTTAATATCTTATATTATATACTATATAGTAAAAATCGGGTTTAGAAGTCGTGGTTGCACTAAGTGGATACTCTCACTAATTAGTAAATTAATTATATATTTTACACAATACAACCCAACTACCTCTAATCTATAAAATTGCCATTTATGTGCTACACTACATCAATGTCAAATTCTTGGATTTTTTTTCCCCTTAAATTTTTGCCTCATTGTGTTTGCAACACTTTAAATTTTTTTTTTACTTTTTTCCAATAATTAAACGAGATACAAATATCTAGAAGTAAAACTCATTTTTGTAATTCAATTGATTGATTTCAACAAATTGGACTTAGAAGCCATGGTGCAACAAATTTAAATTCTATTCAAACTAAAAGTCATTATAAAAAATTTCTAAACTTAAAATCCAAACAACAACCCACATTTTCTTTCTAAAAAAAAAAAAAACTCACGTCTTGACTATGTTGGGGTTTATGCCATAAAATCCAATTTGTTGGCATGTCATAAATAATTAAATAGTTTAATTATATGAGACTATCTATAAATGAACTAATGAGACATTATCTTAGTCCATGAGATGCATAGTATGTGATTTAGTCACAGAAAATATATATTACAAATTCTTTGTAAAATCAGAATTTTAGTTCATAGTCGGTGATGAAATTGGGCTTTTCATCTGCGAAGATTATAACATATCAACTAAAATGATTTGTCTTGATCATGGAAGTGGAGACTTCTAGTTGATATGTTGATATGTTTTAAGAGTTAATACATATTGAACTGGACCGCTATGAGATTTATTATTCTCCTAACGACTGTCAAATGAATATTAAATCTCACGACTTCTATTTACATCAACTCTAAATCCTGAGAGAATAATGGACCTGATCATGAAGTGTAGGTTACTTTGATATATCAGGAGTAAGATCTATAAGTCACGGTCAAAATCTTAGTATGTTGGGCAACCGCATTTAGTGTTGATGGAACATATATTTTCTCTTAACGGAGATATAAAATATTCTCTTGAGATAAGTTTAATGGGTTTGGTTATTCAGAGAGTTGGGCCCAACTACTTTAGTAAGGAGTTACTAAAGTATATATTTATGAAATTGGATTTCATAAATATATGATAAATAACGTAAAAGATTAAAATGTAGTAATTTTCAAAGTGGCAGTCTACTTTCATGACTTTGTATTACTACGAATAGTTTAATGAAGGGGTTGCATGTATAATAAAGTCTTGAGATATAATTTATTAATAAGGCCTAGAGTGCAATTATATTTTTATAGTAGTATTGAATATAATTAATGGTAACTTTGGACTTGTCAAGAGTTGACAGAAAAGCCCAAAGCCCATTAGAGCTAGAATCTTATTTGTTCCATTTTGGTTCCACTCCAAGCCACATATTAGAGCACAATTGGAATGGCCCAAAAGGCTATCCCAATTAGATAATCAATTATATATATAAGGAGAGAAACATACAGAATTTAATAAGGGGCTTTTTCATAAGAGTTTTCATAAGGAATGAAATAGATTGTATGTGAGTGTTGGACACTCTCTTATTCTCTCATTGGAAACTGATTGAGAAACCACACTTCTTGGGCATCAAGTGGAATTGGAGTGAAGATTAAAAGTATTTCCAGTACTTCTAGATCTTTGGTTTTGAATTTCACCGCACCAAGGTACGCTTTCTTGTTCTTAAATTCTGAAACTTACATAGTACATGTTATCAATTGCGAATGAAGTAGATCCGTTAATTTTCCGCTGCGTATGTTTTGTATGCGATACAAATATGTATTTTTCCTACAGACTAAGGGATAAAATTTAACAATAATTTAAAACAAATTTAAATTATATTAAAACTAAAAGTCTATTATCAAATATTTCTAAACTTAAATCCCACACAACCCACGTTTTTTTTCTCCTTAAGTTGTATGATTTAACATCATATCACATCATATATTATATAATAAAAATTAGGCTTAGAAAATGTGGTTGCACCAAGTAGCTACCCTCACTAATTAGTAAATTAATTATATATTTTTTGTTAGGATATATTTCCTCAATTAAGGGACAATGTTTAAATTTTTTTAATTTAGGTAAAACTTTATCATTTAAATTCTATTCAAACTAAAAGTTTATTTAAAAAAAAAAAAATTTGTATGAGGGGAAACCCCCCCACCTTCCCCCTTCGTCGGCCGATGGACCCGAAGGAGTGCATAGTGTGCATGAGTGCACATGTAGTTTTTTAGACTTGCCCACGTGATCACACATACTATGGTACACCATTCCTTAGGCCAAGTGCTTATAAGGCAAGGGTGGGAGGTGTCTCTCCACAATGTGAGATTGAGCAAATTCGTGCGGGTGGGAGCAAGGGTCGACCTTGCCCATCCCAAAGTGAACAATACCTGATTGGAGAAAGATTCGTTCCTCCCACGAACACAAAGCACAAAGAGAATTTTAAAATATAAAAATAGATAAACACTGATAAAGTCTAAAGTCTAAAGTCTAAACAATCAAAATTTAAAGTAATTTTTTTAATTAAAATTATTTACTTATTTTATAATTTATTCTTAATTATTTCAAAAATTTTGAGCTTACATATGATTCTTCATCAAACCGTTCATCGCACGGGAATAATACTAGTATATAATATTATATATTTATATGTATGCATATATATACACACACACACTTATATATAGACTTGATATTGGATTGTGGAAGTTTATAAATAAGTTCATAAGATATTAAATTATTATTTATAATTTATTAATAATATAAATAGTGCATTTTGCAATAAAAATTGTATATAATTTTTAACAATACAAGATCAGTGAATCTATTTTTTATAAGTTCGTAAACACAAATCATTCAATTTAATTAACTCAAACGATATGTTTTTAATTATAAATTAATTATTAATTATTAGCATAGATTTGTGAAAGAGTGAAAAGTTGTAATTGTGGTTCTATTATATATGAAAAAGAATAAAATACTTACGTAGTTTGAAAAAATTTTGGGAAAAAAAAAAGGTTTGATCATATAATCTAGGGTAATGCCAAAACTACAAAAGTTACTTAACAGTTAACACCTGAAATTTTAGGTTAATGCCAAAACTACAACAAAAAAAAAATAATTAATAAAAATATCTAATTTGTTCCATATTCACAAAAGTTACTTTAACACTATTTAAAAATTCTCTTGCTTCTCTATAATATTTTCCATCTAACTAATATTTATTTACCATTTGTTAACCAAATACTCTCTCGCGTATATAATTGTTATAATGCAGTCATTGTGAGATATGTACAATCAAGACAAGCTATTGGAAGTAAAGAACTTAGAGAAAAGAACTTTCAAATTGTGTATGTTTTTTTATGCTGGAAATTGATGGCTTGTTTAGTATTATTGTTTAAATAGTAGTTTTTACTGTTTAAATACTACAATATGTATTTTTACAACACTTTTTCATCACACATATTTTCACAACACTTAAACAATGTTACTATAAATATCTTATTAAACTGCCTGAATATTTTTTACTACTAGGAATATATGGTATTAACCAATCTTTAGGGATATTGTGTTTTACTAAAAAATCTGATTTGCTGATGATTTGAGGAATATCCAACACGTGTTTAAAATAAGGTTGAATATACAATATTGAGCTCGATTTTAAAGACTAGTATAAAGCAAAGTACCTTTAGTTTACTTTGCCTTTGTTTCTCTGCCCCACCTAGGCACGTGTCGCTTTCTAGTACGGATGGGACAGCTGGATGGCGCTGGATAGCAATGGTCCTCAATTAGGTTTTTTTTTTTTTTTTTTTTTTTTTTTTTCGAAAATACTATTTTGAACCCTACATTTTGACTTTATTCTCATTTTGGTCCATACTTTTAAATTTTACCTCAGTTAGTCCCTACAATCAAAAAACGATCTCGTTTTTGTCCCTACCGTTATCTCACTAACGAAAATTGTCTACGTGACAGACGGAGTGCACTGTTGGCACAGTAAATATTAACGTGACCATTAAAATAATATTCTAAAATTTTTATTTAAACACGTCAGGATAAAATTTAAACAATTAATTTCTCAACTTAACCAAAAAAAAAAAATTAAAAAAAATATAATTAAAAACTAAAAACACATTAATTCAGATTTGAGTTCCTCTTTACCAAGAACACAAATTCTTTATCGAGAACACACAAGTGCACAAACCCAAAAAATTCATACAAACTTTGAAAATCAAACACAAGAGCACGATACAAACCTAGAACAAAACAAACCAACAACAAACGAACCCATCTTAGGTCTTAAATTTCTCAACCAAACCAAACAACAAACAAACCCAGTTCAATCCCTTAACCATACCAACAACAACAAACACAACTCTCACCCAAATTTGAACAAACTCAAAATATCATTGGCAAACCCAGCACATCCCCATATTTTAACAAACTCAAAATACCCAAACCAATTCACAACCACAACACCCACAATCTCTTCCTCCCTCTCGCAACCACTAACCACCACCATTACTACCAACCTTTGATTTGCGACCACCACATCCATCACCACCAATCTCTACTTCCATTCCACCATGAAAAACCCACACCAAAGCTCCTCCAGCTTTAATCCTTCATCGTTGACCACCATTGCCATGAACGGCAATGGGTCTTGGTTCTTTCACCTCTAGTTCTCCACCACTAGAGGCGTAGTCAGAAATTTTTGTTTGGGAGGAGCCAACTTATGATACTAATTTATTAGTTTATACAAATTTTCATAAACATAAACAAACACATATATCTATACACACATATAATTTAGTATCTTTCATAGTGAATTCTTAAAGTTTTCATTTTTAATATAAGTTACCAAATTGCCTACCAAAGTGAGTAAAAAAATTTCAACTGAACTAATGAAGTATTCAAAGACATTAATGATCCAAAATTTTAACGGATACAAGAGAACACATTTTACAATAAAAAATAAATGTGAGAAAAAAAAAACATTCTATAACTACTAGATCAATTGGACAATTTTTTTAAGAGCATCACTAGACTAGCTCAAATATTAAGGGGGATCGAGTCCCATTTTTGTAAGCTAATAATTAAAATGTTAAATATTTATATATAGCATTAAAATATTTTTAAAATTTTTTGGGGGGGAAGGCCACCCCCCACTCATACATGTAGCTCTGCCCCTGTCCGCCACTGTGATTGGGGTTTATCTGGGCTTGGTTTTTGGTTGATTTTCGAAAAGGTGTTGGTGGTTCTTTGATTTTGGTTTTGGTTTCTGGGTTTCTCAGATCTGAAACTGCCAAATCTGAAGTGGCAATTCTTCCTCTCTAAGCTGCCTCTGCCTCCGCCGCTCTTTCTTCTTGCTCGTGTCCGACTTGGGTTGAGATTGAGCTCAATGAGTGGCAGTTCCTCTTCTCTTTTCCTCTCATCTCTCATGAGTGGGATCGGGCTCAATGAGAGAGAGAGAGAGAGAGAGAGAGAGAGAGAGAGAGAGACATAATTTAAACAAGAGAGAGTGGGAGTGTTGGGTGGGTTAAATTTTGTGTTTATTTTTTAAGAAAAACAAATAGAAAATGTCAAATAAAGGAAAATACTCTTCTTGTATTTGTGTTTAAATCTGGATTTGTGTTCTTGTTCAAGATAAACTCAGATCTCAATTCATGTGAGTTTTTATTTTTAATTATGTTTTTAATTTTTTTTAGTTCAAAAATTTTAATTAATTTTTTAAATTTAGAATATGACGTGGATCTGATATGGCATTTTAAAATGTCAAATAAATTTTTTAAAATATTATTTTAATGACCACATCAGCATTTACAATTCCAACAGTGCATTCTGTTTGTCATGTGAACAATTTCCGTTAGTGAAATGACAACAAGGAGAAAAACAAGATCGTTTTTTATTTTAGGGGCTAAATGCGGTAAAATTAAAAAGTAGGGACCAAAATGAGAATATGATAAAAATGTAGGGACCAAAATGGTATTTCCATTTTTTTTTTTTTGCTGAATAATGGTCTTTAATTAGTTTTTTATTTTGCTGAATATTGGCCCGCAATTAGTTGGAGTCTTGGAGACAAGAAAAGCTCACCATTAAACTGTTAGGGTTTGTGCCCTAAAATCTAATTTAATGACATGTTATAAATAATTAAATTGTTTAATCATATGAGACTATTTGTATATAAACTAATTGGACATTATCATAAAGTTCTTGAGATGTATTGTATGTGATTTAGTTACAGAAGATATAAACTTGTAAACTCAAAATGTAGTTCGTAGTCGGTGATGAAATTGGACATTTCATCTGCGAAGACTATAACATGTCAACTATGATGGTTTGTCTTGATTATGGAAGTAGAGACTTCTAGTTGATGTGTTAGTGTGTCTTAAGTGTGTAAGACACATTGAACTGGACCGTTGTGAGATTAATTATTCAATTAACAACTGTCACCTGAATAATAAATCTCACGACTTTTATTTTCATAGACTCTCAATTCTGAGAGGATTGTGAACTTGATCATGAAATGTATGTTGCTTTGATATATCAGGAGTGAGATCTAATCTAACGGTCAAAACCTTAGTATGTTGGGTAATCGCACGTATTGTTGAGGGAACACATATTCTCAAGATGGAATCTATAATCTCTTTCTATAGAGACACAAAATATCTCATTGAGATAAGTTTAATGGGAATTAGTTATTCAAGATGTTGGGCCCAGCTACTTTAGTAAAGAGTTACTAAAATTTATATTTAATGAAATAAGATTTCATAAAGTATATGAATAACTAAAAGATTAAACCTGGTACTTAAAGAATAAAATAGTGATTTACAAAGTGATAGTTTATTATGACTTTGTACAATATGGATGTTTCATGGAGGGGTCAAATATTAGAGTCTTAAGATATAATTTATTAATAAGGCCTAGAGTACAATTATATCTCCATAGTGGTACTTGTTATATAATTAATGGTAACTTTGGGCTTATCAAGAGTTGATGGAAGCCCGCAGCCTATTGGAGGTAGAGCCTTAAAGCCCAATTGGGCTGATCCAAAAGACTAACCCAATTAAATAATCAATTGTTTATTTAATAAAAGTTATTAAATAAAGTAACTGTCTGGGCAGTTAAAACATATGTACGATTAAAAGAAGAAAAAAATGTTTTCTCATTGATTTCTTTTTGAACAAAAAACGTACGTAAGAACTGATTGAGAGACCACATATCTTAGGCACCATGTGGAATTGAGATGAAGATTGAAGGTCTTCTCAATTCTTATTTTTGAATTTCACTGCATCATGGTACGCATTCTATTCTTTGTTTTAGGATTTAAGGTTGAATATTATCTCTCATGAATGAAGTAGATCCTTGTGTTGCTTCCGCAACTTGTTTTGTATGAGATGCAAAACTGGATTATCTAACATAGACAAGTATGGTCCAAATCTTTATACAACAGGAATCAAGCATGGTCCAAATCTTTATAGCATAGGAATGGCCCTGTATTAGTTATTTAGCATTAAAAAAAAAAAATTTTCTCAGCAAAAATAAATTAATAAATATTTGGCAAAAAAAAAATGAAAAGGTAGGACCAGGTTTAATTTCCTCCATTTATTATGTATATATAAAAACAAAACAATGACCCTATATAATGGAGAGTAGTTAGAATGTTACTTAATTTTAAATTGAAAAACACAAAATGGTTTAAAAAGTAATTTACTATTTCTAAGTTTTAGGCTGGTTAAAAAAGTAATTTATTATTTCTAAGTTTTAGGATATTTTCTTTCTTTTCTCCATACTACCTAAAAATTAGGACTCTATCTATATCTCACTTTTAAATATTATTCCATGTTATCTTACCTCTTTCTTTAAAAAAAATATACACTGTTATTTATGGGTTTGACTTACCTCCAGTACTTTTTTAATTGGAATATTATTTTATTTTAATGAGAAATTGCCACATCACCCACTAACTAAATAAAATGTGGAGATTAAAACCCATTACCACTTGTTATTTTATATTTAAAATAAAAGGATATGTCCAGTTGAAAAAGTACTGGAGGTAAGTCAAACCCATTATTTATATATATATATTTTAGAAATATTACTTCTCCAATTTGAATTCCAATGCCTTTACATGAAAGTTGGAAAAAAATAATGAAGAGTTTCAATTTCAAATAGTTTATTCCATTCACATCAGCCACTAACTCACGTATAAATAATTAGAAAAAAAATCATATAAAGAAATATCTTAAGAATTAAGACACTATTTTTATCTCACTTTTAAACATTATAATACTGAACCAAAAAACAAGTAATTACAAAAGAGCCTCATCGCACGCGCAAAGCACGTGTGATGAGGCTAGTATAATATATATAACTAGTTTGGGTGGTAATTGCATGCTTCTTGAGTTAGAAAATTAAAATAGAACTTCTATTTGAAGAAATATGAAACTATATACTTTAACTTGGAATAACTATTTAACATATGAATATCTATTTGCCATGATAGTTTCTTAGAATCTATTTGCCAAAAGTAATATCCAGTCATTAAAAACTTAAAAGAAATGATGATGAATATTATCATTTGAATCTTCTATATCTCATTTGGAAATATAAAAAAGTGTCATCCAATTAAGCTACAAGACTTTTAGCCATAAAAGTCTTTACCTTACCATAAGTATGTTTAATAAGCCAATTTTACTTTAAATAAAACTATGTTACTAAACTTTCAAAAATAATAATTAAAAATTTACTACTGATAGTATGAAAAAAACCCTTTTATTTAAAATTATTTTACTCGTTTATAAAATAATTAAAAAATCCACTCTTATTTAATATGCTTCTATCATATAACATACGGTTTTTTTTAACCATTTTATTATTCAATTTTGATAATATTTATGATTTTTTTAACCTTTACATATGAATATTAATTAATCCACACATCACTTTACATATTTCATAACATTTCAGAATTAACGAACTATTTCACACATGAGCCATTAAAAAAAATTATAAACTGTGATGGGCCCACATGTGAGGTGAGCAGTGAATTTGTAAATGTAGTAAAATTATTGTAAACTTTTGTTGTGTCCCTAGCTTTGTTGCTCCAAGTTTAGATTATTTATCATTTTGCTCCTTGAATTTCTAAATTTGTCAATTTTAACTTTTAAGTTTATATAGTTGTCTATGTGATAATCCCATCCACCAACCCAGTTTTTTTTTTTTTTTTTTTACTAATTTTTATTCATTAGAAAAATGCTTGCCAAATTTGTTTTAATGAAAAATATTTCATCTCTTTTCACTCTCTCATCTTCTCTCTCTAGAAAATTTAATTGCTTATAACTAGAACCACTAGATCTATGCTTATGTCTCTTTTAACTAATTAAGAAACAAGTCCTTATACCTGGTTGACATTTTTTGGTGTTTTAATGGAGACTTTTTTTTTTTTTTTTGAGGAACACTTTAATAGAGACATTAAGAGTTCAAATCACCCGGGCCACTATCAACCATTGATGTATAAAAGAAATATTAAGCAATATAGAATGACCAAATTGACCTCAAAATTTTATATTGAAAAAAAAAGAAACAAAATTGATATGGCGTAGGTAAGATCAGGATGTCAAAAACCTTAATTGGTGATAGAGCAGAGAAACTACATCAATGATTTATCCACTTTATCTCCTCTTCTGCACTGAGAGTCTCTCTCTCTCTCTCTCTCACACACACACACACTCCATGCTTGGGTGTCTACAAGGATTGGCTAGTTGGTGCCAGTCATGACACTTGTATTAGTCAAATTATGGGTTTCGATAAGGGTGTCCACCTAAACCATAGACCCAACTCACCCACCCAAACCATTTAGGCCAACTCGAAAACCGGCCGACCCAACGGCAGTGACGGGTCTCTGCCTCTAGAAATTGAAACCAATGCGTAGGTCGGTTGGCAGGTCTTCACATGAAAATCCAATTCCAACAAGCCTGATCGATCTTTACATCAAAAGCTTGTTGTTCTCTAGTCAGTTTTGGTCTGGTTTGATGAGATCCAGTGGAATCTCGTCAACCATCGTCCTCCCTCTCTCTCTTTTAGCCTCAAATCTAGCGAGATTCATGGACTTCTTTCTTTCATTCTTTTGTACATAAAATTCAAAGTTAGGTTATATTTTTCCATTTGTCTCCAAATGACTCAAAAAGAAAAATATATTTGAGATATGCTTTTGTAAACGAAATTTTTTGTTCATACTTTGAGATTATAAAAAGAATATTAATTATTTTCCATGTGAGGTAAACAGCAGGAAAAATGGAAAATATTTCTTTGTTGACTTAGTTCTATGATCACAACCACACACACAAAAAAAAAAAAAAAAAAAAAAATCTAGAAAACAAGTAAATTTTTTTTAGAAACAAGTCATTTTATAAAAAATATTTTATATTAAAACAAATTAAACTATTATTTAACATTTTGTCCCGCAATGCCAATTCCAAAATTTATTTAATAAGTTTTTGACTCTTCTAACGTGTGCAGTCCGCCTGCAAAAAGTAAAATAATTGCGTACCATTCACAAGTTAACATTAATGCATAGTATGAAATTAGATATGAGTTTATTTGAACGTGTCTCTATAGTTTTCTTCATATATAACAAGTGACCTCACAGTCACGTGTGACGTGAGACTCACATAATTTCTGAGAGAAAGATGCCTATGTTTTCTTTTATTTATTTATTTTTCAGAAACAAGAGAAAGATGCGTATTATTATAACCTACGTAATGCTAGGATAATGTAAAATGACATAATTTATGGAGTGGTTCTGTTGATATAACTTTGTTCACAACTCGTTCACGTGGCGAGTTGTGGTTGATAGAGGGGTGATGGTGGATCATCCCTCTACCAACCACAACTCATCCACATACGCGAGTTTTAGAAACAAGAGAAAGATGCGTATTATTATAACTTAAGTAATGCTAGGATAATGTAAAATGACATAATTTATGGAGTGGTTCTGTTGACATAACTATTTGCACAATTTTATACATAACTCGTCCATGTGGCGAGTTGTAGTTGATGGAGGGGTGATGATGAATCACCTCTCTACCAACCACATAGGTGAGTTATGTACAAAATTATACAAATAGTTGTGTTACCAAATTTTTTCTAATTTATGTCACAACTTGTCAGGCAGATGTGATGACTGACAAGTTATGAATAATAAAGACATCTGAGTTAGCTGCGGCACAAATTCCACACATGGTTGTAACATTACTCTTTGTTTTTATGAAAGGTTGTAAGATTACTCTTATAATATAATTTAAATGATAGATGCATGATCCAATAATATGATTCGCGCGCTGTAAATTGCTGACCAGGGCCCTACTCTACTGCTCTACCTAACCATGTCTTCTGACAACTCGAGCTGTTTCATGCATCTGCTTTTGTATTGTTGTGTATGAATGAACGTGGCCTCTAATAAATAATCAATAACCTTAATTATGATCGCATTTGACTTGTCTTGGGAGTTGAAGTCGGTAAGCTTTTTTTTTTTTTTTACCGTATGAAATATATATATATATTTTTTTTTGAGAAAGTTTACCGTATGAAATATGAATGAATTGGCCCACTCTAAATAGTATTTCTAATAATGCAACCAATGCCCATTCATTGATTTCCACGGTTCCTAGCTTGTCACTTTCTTCATAGTTTTATATGCATATATGTACTATGATTATTATATGCATGATCTTTTGAGACCATTGGACAGAAATTACTGTATCTGTATTGTCTACTAAAAATAGTAAAAACATGTCTTTGTTACCATTCATCATCTTTCTCAAAAGCAAAAAAAAATTATTTCTGTGTTTTTAATGGATACGTCATGTTCAAATTTTTTCTCGTTGCCTAGAAACATCTTACTGCTTTTTCTAATTGAGACCTTTAGTTTAAAGGGTCCCGTTAACAAGAGCCGTATAACATTTTAATATTTTCTATCTTGTTGTTTAGAAACATTTTATAGTATTTTTTAAATTAAGATATTTAGTTTAGAGGGTCACGTTAACTGGAGTCTTGAGATATTTATTAATAACTAATTTAAAAAAAAAATTGTTATTACTTTTATAGGAAATATAAAAATTTTCAAAAAAGTTAGTTGTTTTTTTCTCATAAAAAATATTTTATAAATCAATAACCTTAGAATATCTGTTAACTTTTTTTTTAGTTTAAACGTTCTATCTCTTGTTATAACCATCGAATTATACAAAAATAAAAGGGCAAAAATATAATTTTGTTTCCTAAATTTTAGGTGTACTGATATTTTGCTCCTTACGTTTTGGTCAATCAATTTGATCTATGTGTATTTTCAACTTACAATCAATTTAATCCTTACCATTAATTCAATAATAAAATTTGACTACAAGTTGAAAACAACATGAACCAGATTGATTCCTACCTAAATATAAAGACTAAATTTATTGTGATCCCAAAAGATAGAAACTTAAAATGGTATTTTTGCCAAAAATAAACACATCATTGTGTGCTTCCTATTTTACTTAAGTAATTTTAGCATCACAACTTTTTGTACAATAAAACTTTGGCACAACTTGGATGAGATGAACTTACCACTTCTCATCTCACAACTTTTTCTCTACAGCTTGTCATGTGTGCCAAACTGTGGCATAAAAAATCGTGGCTGTAAATTTTCTCATATTGGTAGAATAATAAAATTGTGGTCATTATTACCAAATTGATTCGTCTGACGCATGCAATGATGCCAGTTGAAGCAGTCAATAAGATGGTCTCCACATTGTCATTTAAGTTCAGTTTCTGTTTGGCAAAGGCAATTCATCACATTCTTGGTTGTTTATTGCTTCTACTTCACAAACTCAATCCCAGCTTTCGAGGATTCTTGTTTCTTTTCAAGTTCATCAGAAGTAGAATTTCTTCTTACTCCACCAGGAAACAACTTCTTGATCATTTGTGTTTGCTGATCATTGGTGATAGTTTTGTGAGCAGAATATATTTACATATATACCATAAACCAATATACCAATATTGCAAGGATCAAGTTTTGTAGCTGAAGTGGTTGCATATCGAGCTGAAACATCTTTTTGGCTCGGTTGAGAATGGCAGAAGAGTATAAAGAGAGTCTGTTGAAGAAGAAATACTATGAGAATTGTCCTGGTTGTAAGGTAGAGCAATACAAAGCAGTGCAAAGAGGTATACCTTTCCGGGAGCTTATTTTCACATGGGTCATTGTGCTTTGCACTGGTAAGTACTCTCACCGCACGCTCTGTATATATTTGTATGGTTTTCACTCATGTTTCATTGTAGACCAAGATGTCTCTGCATTTACAATGTCTAAACTTTGTTTTTATGAAAGCAATTGCCCAGCTATCTTCCACAAAGCCACCTTCAAAAGCCACTCTTATGGAAGAGAGTATTTTTTTTTGTTTGTTTGTTTGATTGTTTGTTTGTTTTTTAATTAAATGTGAATGAAAAATAAAAACCAATATACACGTACTATTTTTAAAATGGAATTTGACGTTCTGTAAATCATATGTCCCTAAATTTTTCTACTACAATGAGAACATTTTCAGACATGAATATTGTCAAAACTTATTAAAAAGAAAATTGCTGCAAAATTTAGAATATAAATTAGGGACATATGATTTACAGAACGTCAAAATTTTCCTTAAATTTCTACTAATGAAGAAAATATTCTTAGCTACATAAAAGTTAAAACAGCAAAAACGTGGAAAACAATATATATAAACTGTTCATATTTTCTATTTTTTGGAAGGAGGGCCACGAGTCACGGTATTAAAATGGTTCATTTTATTTATTTCTAGGATACCTTGTTTGGGTGAATTGAATTCTTGGGGTGCCCTTTCTTACAAATTTATTAAAAGAAATTTTACTAAAATTTGCTAAAATTTCTCTGCCTATGCAACAGCTTTTTTTGTTTGTTTCAGGGTAAAATATTTTTAAATAAATAATATTTTGTATTTTATGATGTTTGGTACTTTGGTGCATTCGAAAATTTGTGGACAACAAACATCCACGCAAAATATTTTCTGACCAACTTATGCTTCCTGAGTTCCTAAATACAGTCTTACACCTTTCACTCTGTGTGTCGCTACCATCACCTTCATCCACACCTCATATAGACTAGTTGTCCATCATTTATTTTTGTATTGTCTCTTTGGGTAAATGGAAATTATGGAATTCTTAGGGGCCTTCTTAATTTTTTTTTTAAAAATCTTAGGGGCCATGTGTAATTTTAGGGGGGCTAAACTTTAGATGTTGATATAAATATATATCTTATAAAAAGTAAAGTTGAGTGAGGGGGTTGTTGGGGACACATAGGTCCCTACTTAAGCTGGCAATAAAAGGATGCCTTGGTATAGATTTGGAAACCAATTGAGCTCCACTAAAGTTACTTTAGTATGACTAATGACTATGACACAAAAATGAATCTGAAATTTTTTTTGCGAAAGTACAGAAAAAAATTAAAAGCTAGTTGAATAGTAGTAGCATCCGTTTAATAAGATCAAAAAAGAATAAGCACTCCATAAATAATAAGAAAATAAGCCTATAAATTTTATAAGCTAGGAAATTCATGGTCAATGCCACGGTTTTCTACTTATTTCTGCATAAATATATTTTTTGAAATATAATTTTCCTATCTTTGATGTTTGGGGCAATAAAAATTCATGGTCAGCAGAGACATACATTATAAAATCATTTTTTGCCTACTATGAGATTGTGTTTGGTGCACCATTTTTGTCAACAAAAACATGTTTGGTGCAATAAAAGATTCAGCTTGTGTTTCATACACATTCTGACCCCTTCACTCCCTCTGCATTTCCATTACTACCACTACCATGAACTCCTCTCCCCAATGCTTCACTACTATGCTGCTGTTGCCACCTCCTCCCCTTACTCCTTTGCATCGCTACTATACTGGTAAGTTGTATAGGTACATTGAAGCAGAATTAGTGTGGCTTGATTTGATGGCCTAGCTCCATAGCGAAAAATCCCTAAGTGGCCAAGCAACTTTGACATATAAAATTGTTCGTTTCAAGACCCCCATTGGGGGGTATATATTGAGGAGAGCCAGGCTAATCTCACACACTAACCCCAGGATATACGACTTATAACGTGCAATATAAGTACTATTGTACATTAGTACAACTTGTAAATGGACATTGAACTTGGACTGATATCTCATACATTCTTAATAGTGATGCAAGTCTATCAATGATAAAGTATCACTTATCCCAAAAGGTTAAATTGATAGGAAATAATGAATTTAATCACTTAATTATTACTCTTAAACTTCCCTTTATGTGTGTGCTCCGACTATCAATCAGGTTGGGATCAGGCTTTTACATATTAAATAAAATGTCGGACATTAAGGTAAAGAAACAAAAAGAAAAGAAATTATCCATGTAACTGGATAAGGGACGCATTTTTAGTAGCTTTAATTTGATTAAGTGTGTTTCGTCACTCATATGAACTATCATAATTATTGCTCAGCATGATTTATATTTGCAATATATTCATGCATTATATCCTTGTGTTCTTTCTTTCAGCGTTGCCAATATCGTCTCTCTTTTTCCATTCCTTTATTTCATGGTGAGTCTATACATCTTACAGTTTATTGTCGCCTACCAAGTGGCTCTGAATGAAAATTTGGATACGTGTATGTTTGTTACATATTGGAGTTGCATGTTTAATTCTTTCCTAATGATTCTGAACATCGATGTGTTTAATTTACATACTCTATGGTTATGTCATTTCACTACTTTCAATCAAAATAGCACGGAGAGTCTGTCACAAATTAATCAGAATTTGAGACGAAGAGAAAAATAATTTTGTTTTAATCTTGTGTGCTTATTCTTCCTCTCTTTGGAACTCAAGAAATCAAACCTTGATCATCAAAACTTGACAACCTTTGAACTTCAATTGTTACACTCATTTGTATATGATATAACTTCTTGAGAATTTTTATTTGTAATTTCTACTCTGCAGATTAGGGATTTTAATATTGCAAAAACAGAGGAAGATATTGGCTACTATGCTGGTTATGTGGGTGAGAATAGTTTCATTACTTAATCTTCACATTTGTAGTACATTAAAATCTTGGATATTCTGGTGCCTCAAGAAGTAGTCCTAACAAACTGCTCAATATCTTGAAGGGTCTTCATTTATGCTTGAAGAGCTTTGATATCTGTTCCCTGGGGAATGGTGGGCTGATTTTGTCAAAACCTGTTATAATTATAGGGACTGTCGGTGTTAGTACACACCAATTATTACCCAATTAATATATTTGCTAATAAATTTGAATGTTTTCTCCAAAATGTCTAAATGTTTGTATTTTTTTCCTTAGGGTAATTTTTCTAACACTCTCTTTGGCCTTAGTGTAAATTCTTGATGGCTGTTACTACAAGGTTTCTTCTTGAAGTTTGAATGGCTTACTTGGACCAATAAAGGTACAATTTCAGTATTTTTATATTTTTCACGTGGTAAGGAAGTACTAGAAAGTTGATTGTGTTCTCAAATTTTAACTATTTATTTGTTGGTTCGCTTAATCCAGTTTTCCAATATGTGCATACATTAACTTCCTCCATGTTTCCAGGCATATGTAACAGAAATTTTCCGTGATGAATACCAAGCTTTAGGAGTATCAACAGTGAGTCTTACTTTTGTGTATAATGTATGTTGAGTTCTTGGAAAGTGATCATATCAACAAAACTAAGAATTATGATTACCAGGTTAGTACAGCTTGGGGCACAGGGATTGATCATTGGCCCAGCTGGGAGGATTTCTTAACAGGTACGTTTATTTCTTGTGCTGTTGTAGACGTCCCTTTTGGCACCTAGTTACTATGCTGAATGAATAAATAAAGTTTCCATTTGACCAACAAGAAAGAGAGGTTTTGTTTTGTTTTGTTTTTGTAACATGAAAACGAGTAAAATCAATGAGAATTGGCCAGCTTACCCAGTCGACATTGTAAAAGAAGTGAGAGAGACCAACTACATTTTCAATTTTTTGTGTTCTAGCACTTATAAAAATCATTTGGGAAACAAAAACACTGCCTTTTAAATGAAAATGAATGGAAGTATAATGTATGAAAAATGGGAAAACAATTCATATATGTGGCTAAAATTCCACAAATTTGGGTGTACATATCATATTAACACTCAGCTTGTAAGAAGATTCTTCAAAAGATTGTTATGCTAGAAGACTTAGTATATGTGATATTTAGTTGCGTAATCAAATTTCTATGTCTTCGTACATAAATTATTTACTCCACTGTTGTTGTTACACAATTTTGTCATTCAGCCAGCAGAGAAGTATCCCAATATATTCCAAAGAATCTTTTTGGGAGGTAAGTGTATTTTTTCTGTTGAATATTTTAAGAAAGATGCAATTGAAACTTCTCACTTCAACATTTTACTGTTCCTTGACATTTTTATTTATGTGGTTGATGCAGATTTCCGTACTTTTGCCTTGCCTTTGTATATCAGTTTTTGCGTTATCAGTCACTGTAGCTTGTATCTTGGCTCTCCGGTATATTATAATTTAGTTCTTAGAGATATTTTTAAAAATATTATTATTAATTGTTTATGTCCAATTTCTTTTGTTTTAGTTTTTGTTAGTATATTTATATTTGTGGCAATGAGTTCTTGAAAATCTTGCTGTAGCGGATTTTTACATTTTTCAAAAATCTAAACTTGATTCACAAATTTCAAGCAACCCGAGGAGTTGCAAGGGTTCATTTTCAAAACTTCACATCTTGCCTAGCCTACCTCATTATGTTTAGATAAAACTTGCTTGAGTGTTTTTTTTTTTTTTTTTTTTTTTGGTTTAAAAAATTATTGGTTATCTACATATTCTTTCCTAAATGTGTGTATTTTTCAGGAAACATTGCACATGCATAGTGGGAGAAATAGTATATTACCTGATGACTCAGATGAAGCTTTTAGAAGCAGGATCCTGTGAACCTAATGAAAGGGAAAACAGTAGAAACAGAAGAATTGGTCCAATTCCTAAGAAGAGCTCCAGGAATTGGCCTGATGTCATCTATCATTGTCTATTGTATCTTCTCTCACTTCATGATATGAAGCTTACACAGAGTAGTATCTCTCATACCTCTTTTCTTAAACTATATTTATTTGTATTTTGTTGATATTGGTCAGTCCATTATCACATTTCAGTGGCTATACTTGCTAATATTTTTGTCCACTAAAACATTTGCTGATCGCTGCTTTGCAAGAGTACATAATGTGCATATCAAATTTATGCTTATAGTTTCACTTGTAATGCCATGAAGTTCTAGTTTGGCATTACTGATAACCAACACTCTCCTGTAGATATTCTCCTATGGGCCAGTCAGCCCTCGGAAGTTTGGGGGTTTGAGCTACCTTCAACTAAAGATGTTGGTGGAGTTCTGTCAGTCACAGGTATATTCTTATACTATATCATTTATATTAGTTGTGTAATTAATTTCATTTTCTTCTTTCTATTTTTTCTTTGTAAAGGAATTCATCACATTTAAAATCAAATATGACGGTTCATGTATGTACATCTAGACATATAAAGTTTCTAGTGTTTATAATATGTGAGCGGCTATAGTTTGCCAAAATAATCTACTAGATTTTTATACATAACTGAATTCTGAGGTACTATGTAACTTCCCAGAGAGACTTGTGCCTAATTTGTAAGAATATACTTTCTATTACCTAAAATCCGGCACATTTGTGTCTCTCCCCCTATCTCAAAAGTAACGAGTGTCACTGATTAAGAGTGTTGTGTAGCTTCGAACAGAACAATTATGTTATGCATAATTTTACATTAAAGTTGTCTTCCTTTTACTTCAAAGGTGCTTGAGACTTGAACTCTACAATTTTTCCCTTTATATTTTTCACACTATAAGACAACAATATGACATCTGGGAATGGTTAAGAGACTATATTATTAATGTGAGGCAAATTTTAAATTTGAATAATGCTAAAAGCTTTTCTTTAATACTTTTCTGTTAATGCTTTAGGTTTTGGCCTACTTGTTTTTCAATTTTCTTTATATCCGTACGTGGAGAGACTTTTGGGGCTATAATGGTATCTCGCATTTCAGGGGTAAGTTTCCATAACTCCATAGTAGACCTGCACTTCACTTTTGTGTTCGCAGTGTATATAATCTTGTTTTCCACGCGTTTTGGACCGTTTAATCCCATATGCAGGTTTTATCCATACCTGCAAGTAGCAAGTTACCCAGTGATAGCCACATTGGAGCGGGCTTACCTTGCCTTGGTGTTAAATTGTGCTTCTGTGATCAAGAATGTCTTATCTGTAAGTGCATATACATCTTCAAGATCTCTTTTTAATTACCAATTCACTACAGCAGAATCGAGTATGATTAACAGAGTTATAAGCTTTGTTTTTAAAGACTAACTACTGGCTTAATGCGAATTATTTAGATAAACATTAGATTGAAATAATTCTGTCAATGCATAAAGAATAAATTGTACATGTTCTACTATAAGGTACTATGCCGATGCACAGATTAATGCTCTGTGAAATCAAATCAGCATTTGTTATGTTACCATATTGATCGAAGATTTTTTGTTGTGTTCGCATTTTTCTGCACCATTATAACTTGGGGAAGGGTATATAAGTTGTAGGAGTTCATGTTAAACATGTTAAAACAATGCAGAAATCTGTAATTTTTCCTAAAAGGAACCATCATCATCTGTGGAGAATGCTTGTTGCTTCATAAAGGACCCTATTATTACTGGCAACAGAATTGTTGCTTTTGAAAATGTTATTGCATCTCTCTAGTTTCAACATTTTGCTATGGTCCATATCATTATTTATGGCATGACATGTCACAATCTATTTTATTGTTCAGCTGGGTTTCATTCCATTTCGCGCCTTTAAATTCAAGACTGTGTGTTAAGTAATGTGTTTGAGCTTGCGAGAGAGCGTACTATGTGCGCTGAAGCATCAGCTAGTTTATTTCTCAAAAAAAAAAAAATAGCTTCATTCCATTTCAACCAAAACTTTCAAATCAATCTTGCAAATATAATGATAAATTGTTTTTTATCTAGATATCTTAGTCATCTTGATTTTCTTGAGCTATTTGAAATAAAACAAAGAAATCTCTAGGCATTTTTCTAAGATTATAAGCATTTAAATATGCTCCAAAGAATGTCGCATAAAGTTAAGACAAAACTTTGGTAAAGTTATCAAATATTGCATACTGTATTCAATCAAATCTGCCAAACGCAGTTGCATTGAGTTATGAAACACAAACAACTTGATCTTAACCGAGGACAAATTAAATTTGATGTGAAGCTATTTGTTTGATTTAATTGGAAACTGAATGTTGAATATGTATATACCTAAGTTTTAACCTAGAGTTTCAGCTATGGGAGTTGAGAGTTAGTTTTACCTAGATGTAAGTTAGATGAAAGATAGCATTTTATCATTACCTAGTTGTATGTTGCCATTAAGCATACAACCAAATGAACATGCAATTTTATCTTCATTTATCAAACATTTTTTTTTACATTAATTTTTCTTGTTAGAATTATTACATGTCATACTATATCTATGCGTACATAAATTGTAATTTCAATCAACACATGCACAGATGCCCTCACCTCATAGCAATTATGTTATATAGAATTTCTCACAACCCCACCCCTCCCCACAAAAAGTCCTGAATAGAATGGTAAGTGCATAGTTTTAACTATTAATAAGATTATATATTCCAAGAATAAATCATAGTCTCCTTTTTCAGATTATATTTGAACTACTTGATGTTTCCATGTAAGCAGGTAATCAATATAACTGGCTTGTTTCTCCTGCAAAATAGAGCTGTGGTATTTTTCTTCCTTATTTTATTTAATGTAATTTCTTTTATTATTGTATTTTTAAGTGGTGATTAAACCACAAAATGTCTTATGTCAATTGAACTTATTGACAATAGGATCAAGACCAAAGAGGAGCTAAGCAATGGCATTGCTATGACTTTAATGTCTCTCATTCAAAGCAGCTGGTCCAGCTGGAGGTGGTGCCATGGGCAAGCCGCTTAAATTCTTTGGCTTCATTAGTGGTAGGAAATTCACATATGGACGATGGATCACAATAGGAGTTTAAATTAATAGGCTCAACTAAGAGTTATAAACAATAACCTGAGAAATAAATGAAAATAAAAGTTTATAAAAAAAGAGGAAAACAATAGGCTTAAAAAGAAGTAGTTTATGGTTAGCATGGTATATCACCATTCATAGAAAAGAATCTTAAGTCACTGAATGCCTGTTACGTTATTATTGTTACCGATATTACACCACTTGATAACTTTCTACGGGATGCAATATTTGACTATCACTAAGTTAATGAGGAACAATTGAAGTTTCGATCTTATAGAGTTCAATTTTAGTTCTCAACCCATGACCACATATGAGTTTGAAGTTTCCTTTGGCTTATTCTTACAACTACCAAACTTGCAAAATTATCAAGATGATTAGAGATAATCGAGTTTGTGAATCAAATAGTAAATAACATCTCATTAATATGAAATTTGACATGAGTTAATAAACAACAAAACATGTAATCAAATGCTGAGATTTCAAAATATTAATTATATAAAAAAATTATTAATTGGTGCAACAGCTGACAAAGAATTACACGTGTAACTTCATTCTTTTTTCATTTGTACATTGCCATTTTATATTGATTTTTTTACTCCATAATCTCTATGGAGGCATGGTATTTTCTAATTACATCGTTCGTTTGGATATCTTGGTTCGTAGATTTTCATGGGCACAAAGCGTCAAGATGCTGCTTTCCTCCCAGGTATTACTTCAACTACGATTTTGATCCTTTTTCTATACTTGTAAGCTGAACTGCAAATTTCAAAGGACAATTCCTTTGCTGTCTACACTTCACATTCCGAGGAGATTGGTTATTAATTTCATAAGGATTTTAGAAAACTCATGCATGAATGCCCAAGGATGAGACTACAACTTTAGGAAGCATAGGGTTTATTTCCGAATGGATTCTCCTTTATAGTAAATGATGTGAGTGACGATTCGAACCATACGAAAAGGCACCACAGCGCCATCACTTCTAAACCCCAACTCCCCTTATTTACGTTTCAATAAATAAACATAGAAAAAAAAAGATTCGGCATATTGAATATGTGAAAGTTTATGTGAGTTTGATGAGAATAGTAATCATAGAGAGATCTACTTCCGATCCTAACAATTTTTGGATAATGAATAAATTTCAAAATTTGTGTTGAAATATAGGTGACAATATGGTTTTCTTCTGTCTTGAACGTGATTGAAGCAATTGGAGTGCTGATGACATTCAAACCATTTCTATTGAAAGATGAATCTATGATCAGAGAGATGGCTGTATTTATATTCGAGAATAGTAATCTTTGAGCAGTGTCAATATGGTAATATACTACGGTCAATGTTCGGGGAAAAAAAGAATGAAAGAAACAACTCAATCCCCATTTATGTCTTAGGTCACTGAAATATTTTAGACGTTTTCCTTCTACTGTTTGTAACTATGTATTGTAATTAAACAATTATATCATGATTTAATAAGCAATTGCAGCATCAGATTTTTTTATTGTTCTTTGATGCCTCGATCTCCAGTGGTTTCTAGAAGTCATGAAGACAGTCTTGAAGTAGGGAAATGGTGACAGAATTGCTGTCAATTAAAACACCAAGCAAAATGGTTTGACTAAAATTTAGAGTCCATGTAGTAGCATCGATTATGAACATAGAACCAGTCCAGGGTCCAGCCACTTAACAAAGGCACATGAGTTTTCGGAGCTGGCACAAATCACTTATGAGTTCTTTATAAATGGGTTCAAAAATTAAGTAAATTTTATTTGCTTGATGCAAATGATGATCATTTAGACAAATTGGAGATGAGCAAAAATATTGATTTAGCAAGCTCCATAGTTAGTTCTTAGGATGTCCACCCATTGATACTATTGGAACCCGATAAAATTAAGATCAAGTTATGACTAAATCCACCTGACGTCAATGATTCCCCATCCCCTATTCCCTAGTCTACACTAGTCGGGTATTGATTACTACAGAACTTTCTGCATGTGCAATTGAAACTTCAGAAAATTATTTTCAAACAAACAACAAAACCAAATCATTTTTCTTGAAATATTTTCTGTTCCACCTAATCAAACCGAACCTAGAAGTGATTCCTAGGAACCTATAGGCATGATGCTATAGTTATTTTGGGGAAAATGGGCTTTCTGTCTAATTTTTAAACTATGTTGCAATTTGTCCATATACTTTCAAACTATTTAGGTGTATGTCTTTTGTTTTGGAACTTGATTTCTGAAAATCGAGTTCCCTTATAACTTGAAAGTTTTCTTATATTACCAATTGATATTTTGAGTTTTCTTATTAGTGCCGATCGGTATTAATTGGGAAATTATTAAAATACCGACGAGACTAATTGAAATCTAATTAATACCGGCTCAAGATAATTGAAATCTAATTAATACCCTGGGTATATTAATTGAACCTAAATAATACCGATCGTATTAATATGATTTCCTTCAAATGGCAACAAGAGAATTTTTCTCGTATGTTCTTAAGAAACATAAATTATATAATCTAATAAAAGAGAAATTATATATTGGCAAACAACAAATAAAAACATGCAAATACATAAAGTTTACAAGTGCCTTCTTACTGCCATATTTTGAAATCGTTGCATGATAGTCTAATTATCAATGCTACAAGCTACATCTCTTTCAATGTACACACACACAACTAAGCAATCATTCATTCACTTAATGTAGAACAAATTATGGGATAAAATTTAATTTTATTGGCATAAAAACTCAGAGGGTATTTCCAATTTTTTTGAAGGGTAGACAACAAAATTTTAAATTGCTTATATATATAAAAAAATTTTCAAGTCGTGCTGTCCCTGGACCACCCCGTCTTGTGGCGCCGCCTCTTGTTTCCTCGTAAAATGCTCAAACCGTTACGATTTTTCAGCAATGACTTGAATCACATTTTTGACCTTGCAACCATTTGCGATTCAGAAGTGCCAGCATACAAATGTATTTGAACATTGTTGAGGACTCTTTTTTCATGCCACATGACATTACTTCATTGGCAACCACATCAACATATTATTGATTTTTGGGTAAAACTCTTAAATCCTAAAATAAGCTAATATCTTATTCAACTACATTGATTGGGTTCACATGGCCCACAAGATCATCACTTCAAGAGGTGGATTATGGTCCATATTTCCTCTTCATCAATTGGGCTTATGGCCCACGACATCATCAACATCAATATATGGATAGGGCTTAAGTAATGAATCAAAACTCAGGCCCATATTACCACTCTCATATTCATGGAAAGCGGCTTCCCCAACAAAAGCCAATATATATATACAAATGATAGCAAAGCCTAAGGTATCGCCATCTCATTTTCGGCTCATGATCCAAGCTCATGAGTCTTTTGGGAAACTTGGAAGTCGTGGGTTTGGAGGGTCAAGAAGTATGTTTAGTAAAGTTCCCACATTGTTGATAAAAAGAAACATGTTGCTTGACATGTCTTCTCCAACTCCTTGAACTTTAACGAGTCACAGGTAGCACGTAACATTTGGTAAACCTCTCTTATCACATGAACACTTAAAATGATAAAACTCCCCATTGTTCTTTGACTAAAACTTAATACCCATCGTATAACAAATACTCAAAAACTCCAACATTTTAAAGGCTTCCACCAAATAACTATTCTTCAATCTCCACTGCTCATACGAATTTGGAAACTAATCATATTATTTCGCATAAACTACATTACTACTTTAAGCTAAAATCCAACTCAAAACACATGGCCAAATCTCGATTGGCTATCTTTAAACTTCAAATATAAAATATTCATAATATCTTATGCCAAACGCAAACTCACCTCTCTAAGTTTCTTACCTTACTTTTCATTTCGCTCTTTTTTAGTTTGGTTTTTGTCATTTTAATCCTAAGTTTCATTTTTTCTCAATTAAGTAATCCAATCCGTTAGCTTTCGCCGTTATCCTACCCAAACAATGTTGTTTTTATCAATTATTTAATTTATTATTTATTTACTAATTTTAAGAAACATTAATTTAATTATAAAAAAAACCAGAAATTGGATTAATCAACGCCGATGGTCATTGGAGATAAAATTGAAAGAACAAAGTTGAATCCCTAGCCCGAGACAGAGACCGAGAGGAGAAAGAATGGAAAAGCGAAAGAGAAATAGTCTTGCCTAACACAACAAGAGTTAGATCTAGGCAACTACAAACATGCAAGCTTTCTTGAGATTCGAGAGTCGAGAGTCGAGAGTAAATAAGAAATTAATTACAATCACATATCATCATATCGCACAAATCATTAACCAAGCTGATTGAAGGAGGAAAATCAACAATCAAATTGACAAAGATTCCTAATAGCTCCGCTTTGAAATAAATGTCAAATCTTCACTTCTAATGCCTAAAAGATAAGCAGCTGGGACACCACCTCATCGTGAGAAAATTGCTACATGAATCTCGATGCCTAAGTGATACCGCCTACTACTACTACTAAATGAATTGAGAAAGCCACTTGAAACCATCTAGATACTACTTAAGTAGTATGATTCAGCCACAAAAACCTCGCGGACTGACATTTGCCGCTAGTCTACATTACCCTTCCTTTGCAGACATTGATCGTGGAGCAAGGAACAACAGCCAAGTTGAAAGCAAGTAGATACATCTCTTGTTGTGCCTAAAATAAGACGCCTTTCTTCATCTAATGGCGGGGTTTTAAAAAAAAAAAAATGTTTTCTTAAAATTAAAAATTAATTTTTAATTTTAATGTTAATATGTGAGCTGTCTGGAGATGGTTAACAGAGGACTTTAATTAAGAAAATGAATCTTAGAGGACTGAATGATCAAACTCCAAACTTATGACTAAACGAAAAATTGTAAAACTTAGAGGGTGAGTTTTGCATTTTGGCCTATCTTTAATATCTAGCTACCATCAACCATAATCTCGGCCTAAATATTCCTCACAAATGCTGAAAGCAGAAAGCATTGAATGCTCTTCTTGCTCACCTAGATTAAGTCACAACATAATGAGACTCGACTAGGATCTCAGCTTTATTAACTATCAATCAATCATTCTATTACTTACTAAAATGTATTGCAATGAAATCTGACCAAAAATATAAATACCCAAAGGAAACCTTTCCACCAGACACCAGCCAGCAGGGTTCAACACTTTGATACTCCAGCCAAAAGTGACATTATCACCATTTAATGCTCAATCCCAAAGCAAACTACCTACTATATCCAAAACAAAGATATCCTTAAAAGAGATCTTACCATTTTCAACTAAATCCAAGAAATACCTCGAATATTCTCTCTAGCGTACCGACATCATCCAATGACTCACTCACTTCACTTCCAAGCAAATGTAGTTGTCTTAATATTGGGCTAAGTGACAAATTTTTTCGTACATTTGTTTTAGAACAAATGTGACACTTGGACTTAGTAGCCTTGGCATTGCTGCACTCTTATTTGGATAAACCAAAACCAACTAAAGAAATTATATAATTCTAATCAAAATCCCTTCCTTTTTTGGTCGGGTCTTTCCTATACCGAATCGATTTATTTCGTACTTGGTTCTATATAAAGAGGACCAAGCCATACATTATTATCAATAATCTACAACACCACAACTCTTCCTACACACTATTACCCATCTTATACTCACTCCTCACTCTAATTTTGAAACTTTATCATCTTGCTGCCCATATTTCCAAATACCTAAACACATTTCACTCTTCACGCCCTTACAAACCTCTTTTCTTGAAAGCAACATGTGCCACGCCATAATCTTTCCAAAGAGCTATAATATCATTCTTTACAATCTTACAAATCTCTCATACATCTTACAAATTACATATCTCACAAAGTACCATACATATCTCTCATACATCTTACAAGTTACATCTCTCAAGAACTTATCCATACATATTTCTATATATATTACAAAACATCTCACCAAGTATTCATACTTACACCATACATATTGGCAAATACTACATCCCACAAAACATTTATATCTTTTACCATCTATATACTTCAAGAGATATCAAACACTCATACTAAAATCCCTTCATGGAAGGCATAACTTCTAATACTAAAGCCCTTCCTAGAAAGCACAAAGACTTTCTATAAAGCCCTTCTCATGGAAGGTGCTGACTTTAATACATAAAGCCCTTCTTCTAGAACGCACAGCACTCTTTTGGTACTAAAGCCCTTCTGCTAAAGACACAAACATATCTTACAAACCCTTCTTGTGAAGGCAATACTATCCATAACTTCATAATAACTAAAAGAGCATATCAAAGGAAAATTCATTTGCTACTATGAACAAACTTAACCAAATTTCTACACACCGCGACATACCTTTCTCCTCTAGTTGCACCCATTTTTTCCCTTCAATCTTGAAGTCATAATGGAAGGACATCATGGCATACTATCTCTCCACCACGGAAAGTCATTTTAGTTTAAATACTATCAACTCATTGATGTTATACGCTTGAGCTACAAACCATACAAAGATAAGTGATCATTTCCATATCTCTAAATTTACATCATTGAAAGTACATGATTACTTTAATTTTAAATAAAAATCACTTTTTACTATTACATTGTTATACACTAATAAATTGATATGTCTACTAGACATATCATTTGAACATAAACCTCACTGGATATATATTATTTGAACATAAACATCCGTTGGACATACTCCTTGTCGAACATATCCTATTATCTTAAACATGAATCATACCATTGCTGGACATGGACTATCTTGGACCCATCTCATTGCTGGACATATGACAATTAATTATTCTCGAATATTGGACATCACCCAATATACATCATTATGATCTTTAACTCATCATTCAATCAAAATATTTCACTAAATAGTAAATACATATTACTTTATTCAACTATTATTTCAACTATTATCATGATTCTTAGACTTTGTATTTTACCCATTTTGTAGGCCTAAAAATACGCCTAAGCCATTGGACTACTTGGCCTAATGTCGAGTTCTAGACCTAACTCCTAAAAACGAGTTCACTACACCACCCTTCCAGCGGCAACACGTGGTCAAGAACCAAAATCTCCAACAAACACTAGGGTTTTTGGAGTGTTCCATTCTCCTTTTCCTCTCTCCTCTACGCCCATTCTCATTCTCTCCTCCCTTTCTCCTTCTACAATTTGGCACCACTGCTGCTAATTTTACGTTCCTCTTCATTTAGCTAAAAACTTGGCATATGTAATATAAAAGTTTATAAATCCTGGGATGAATATTTGTCAAAGACCAATTGGGCTTCCATAAAAATCCAGTAATACCTAGGAATTTCACATTGTCACCATTACAAATAAGAGCATTACAACTTGATGGGTTTGGGGAAAGAGTTTTAAAGTCCAAATCCATTGAAGCAGATATTGACTCAACATTAACACTATGTTTGTTGAGGATTATAGGGGATGGAAAATAATGGGTGGAAAATGGTGTGGAAAAAACAAATGTTTTCCACCGTTTCAAGCAAAGGAAAAAAAGCAGAGGGAAAACCGGGAGAAAATTTTCCTCCCGGGCCCACCAATTTTTTTCCTCCTAAATCGGGAGGAAAACTGTGGAGAGAAAACTGCTCTTACCGTGGAATTACACAAATGCCCTCTCCCACCTCCCCTCCTCACAAACATAACGCTGTTTTGGAATCAAGTAAAAAAAAAAAAAAAAAAAACCAGAGACCGAGAGCTGGAGAAAAAAAACAGAGAAAGCACTTCTTGAATGAGGGAGAAAAAGAAAGAAAAGAAGGGGGAGATAAAGAGATAAGGACAAACGTGTATGGAGGAAAAAAAAAAAAAAAAAAACAGAGAGAGCGAGCTGGAGAAAAGAAAGAGAGAATGAGAGTGCTGGATGATTTGCTGGAACGTGTATGGAGAAAAAGAAAAAGAAGGGGTGGGGATAGAGATAACAACGTGTGTGGAGGAGATAGCATAGAAAAAAAAAAGAAAAAAAAAAGAAAAAGAAAAACGTATGGATGAAATGAAAAGAGAGAAAAGAGAAATAATATAAAGAATAAAAAATTCTAATTGAGAAATGTTACTACAATATTTTCACAATAAATTTTAAGTAACAGATTGTTATTAGTTAATATTGGTGAGTAAAAAAATAATTTCAGTGGTGTGTTCAAATTAAAACTAGTAACAACTTTTCACATAAATTTTGTTGTGAAAGTATTGCGAAAAATATTGTGGACGTAACACTTCTTATTGAAAAATATAATTGTTGGTAAATTTTATATTATTTAATGAGTACAAATAAATTTATTTCTTACCTATTATGTAACAAGGGTATAATAGTTAATTTATATAAACTACTTTTTCTATCCTCCCACTTTTCTTTTCAACCAAACAAAAGAGTTTTCCATCCTCCCACTTTTCCATCCCTCCAACCAAACACACACGAGGGAAAACTAAATATTTTCCATCCTCCCACTTTTCCACTCCTCCAACCAAACGGACCCTAAAGCCAAACCTCTACCTTGACTTGATTTTGGCATAACTAAACAATCCATAAAGGCCCAAACAATAATAAATGTGATCCATACAACTAGCTTTCTGTCTAGTTTAAGTTTCAAATTAAGAAAAAGATGCCCAGAATTTTGTGCTTCATAAGCTCGTGAAGGGAACAAATTGACTGAGAGTTCCCAAGCCCGATAATTTTAAATCGTAGGCATTGACCTTTTCCTGGTGAGACAAAACGTTTTTATACAAGTATGTCATGTGTGTGTATTTAGTTTTGTGTGATTGAAGATGTTTATGTTTTACTAAGAGAGTCAATTTCGTATAGGAAGCTGTTTTGGTTTGGCGAGAGAAACAAAATATTTCGGTGTTGGTTGATACCGATGTACCATTTCAGGATTATCGCTATTTATATATTTCTATGCTTATGTATATGTTTGTATTTATTTATGTAAATATGAATTTATTAATAATTATGTTTATCAACATAAAATTTAAAATTCACATATTTTATAACCCTAAAAATTAGCTAAGTACATTAACCAATATATTTGCTTAAATAACATATCTTTTTTAATATAAAAATTTAAAATTTTAGCTTTTTTTATTGTATTGGCCGAAATGCCAATACCAACTAAAACACCCGAAATATGCTTGGTACAACTCGGTATATTTTCAGGTACATTTTAAAGGAGTATCATTATCGGTTTAATGACCGGTATAGTATATTTTCCCGGTACTGCTGATACTAGTACAATATTGATTTCCATGTATTTTATACTTTTACTCATCTTAAAACATGCGTTAATGCTTTTAGATAGGGATAAGATATATAAATAATGAGTTGTTCAGATGGAAGTGAAAGAATGTCAAACTTTATCTAGCGTAGTAGGATGGAGTATTCCAATATGTTGTAGGTTCTAAGTCAAGCAATGTTTGTGGACTGTCTTTATCGACTTCAAAATTGACCCTTGGTGAGGTCTCGAGTTTAGAGGTGTGAGTTAAGTCTCTACCAATCATAAGATTTTTTGTGTGATTGGTCACCTAATATCTAATTGATTTTATTATTGGCCTAGGTTTAATAGTTTGTGAGGTCTCCTATTCTAAATTAGGCGATAAAGTAGCTATAAACCATTAAAGTCAGTTTAAGGATTTATTTATGCGCATGAAAAGTGTTAGGTACCTTGTAACATTCTTCTAACAATGATTACCATATTAATATTTTTTTATTATTGATTATTCTAAGATCATTTGCATTAGTCTGTGCAAAAATTCGTGTCTATTTTAGTATAAGAACATACTTAAAAAAAAAAAAATTTTACATAACCACTTTTCAAAAAAGCACTCACATCAGATTATCTATTTTATAAATTTTTTTTTTCTCTCTCTCTCTCTCTCTATATATATATATATATATATACACACGGTTACTGTAGCAACAATCTAAATTTACATGAACCAATGTTGGTTATTTTTGGAGTTAGATGTGCAAAATTTACCTTTTATGCTATTATACATTAACTGATATGAGTGCTCCAACAATCTATTACATAATGATAATAAAATCATCTATTTATGAATATTAATAAGATAGCATCATGTTCCTATGATGCCAATGTGATTTCGGTTAGGCGGGAGCCTCATCCAAGCCGGGTTCCAAAGTTCAAAAGGGTATAAAGATGTATCGGTGACTCAGATACATCTTTGGGCTAGCGTTTAGGAAATCTCCTTCTTGTAGCTTTTGAAAAGTTGGGAAACTCATTGTAACTTTTTCTATAAAAAGAAAAAGAACATTCTCTATCTCTTTGGGAAGTTTCTTGGAGTTCTAGGTTGTATTCAAAATCTTATGAATGGTAACGAATGCCCTAAGAGCATTAGTTATGGTGCATTCAATAGTTTACTAAATAATGTTTTTATACATTGTTTCTATAAAAATAAAGTCAAACTATATATATATATATATATATATATATATATCCAAAAAAGCACATACAAACACAAAAAAAATTTGCGCCTATACAAGCCAATGAATCATTAACTCGCGTATTTTATTTTTTGAAAAGTGTGTGCACATTACAGCTCATAATTCAACATTTTTTAGTCTTTAACCTTTTTCAACATGACCTATTTATTTATAGTATTTGTACATTTTGTTGTTTGCTTATTGTTTCGATAGAGCATCAAATGTAGGTGGCTCTAAGTAATGGTATAGGATTCCCTCCAATTGAATGTCCCCAATATAAGACGTGGTATTTTAAAATAAAATAAATAACACGTCTCACATCCTTCTAAAAATGAGAAGTAATTAGAGGGGGTACTTTCTAAGAAGTAATAATTATTTTTGCAAGCATTTAACCTCAACAAATAATAACTAGTTGTTCAATAGACAAGTAAATTTATACTAGATTAGTCCACCCAACTATGCAAGATATTCAATGTTCTGATATCCACAAGCTAGACTAATTTTGATTGAGTTGGAGAAAATGACCTCGGTTTGGTGACATAGTTTTAAAACCAGAATGTTCAAATAATAAAAAATGGGTATAGTTCTCGATTTTTACCAGATCGTTGAGGGTTCGATTCCCAATTGAACCAATGAGTTTGATTCAATTTTTAAAACCGTGGACTCAGTGCATTCACTTTATTATTTAAAAAGCAAAAACTCTTCAATTTCTATATTTTGGTCATATTTTCAATTTGGCCCTTGATTTTCACACCTTTCATTTTGGTCCTTATATCTTAAACTTGCTATCATTTTAGTACCTATTGTCATCTCACTTATAGAAAACACTATTTTTAAATTAGTAATGCAGTACATTAGTAATATAAGATTTTCTGTAAATGAAAAGGTAATAGAGACCAAAATGATAGCAAATTTAAAAATATAAGAACCAAAATGAATGTTATAGTCTCACTTCAACACTAAAGTTGATAATGTGTCGTCAATATGTCTTTTCAAACGGTTCTTGTTTATTGTCCAACACTTTAAAGATTCAGCATATTTATTATATGAAAAGTTTAAGAGTGGAGTTTGATGAGAATAATAATCATAGAGAGATCTTACTCGATCCTAACAAATTTTGAGACTGAACAACTTAAAAATTTAGGTTGAAATATAGGTGACAATTTGGTTTTCTTCATGAGGCAATTGGAGTGCTGATGACGTTCAAACCATTTCTTACTGAAAGACGAATTCCATGATCAGAGAGAGATGGCTGTATTATATTCGAGAACAGGGGTAATCTTGATCAGCGTCAATATACTACTTGTCAATGTTTTAAGAGAAAAAAAAGAATCATAGAAACCATTCAATCCCCATTTATGTCTTAGGTCACTGAAATATTGTAGAAGATTTCCTTCTAATTGTTTGTAATCCATGCATTGTTATTAAACAATTATATCATGATTCATTAGAGCAATTGCAGCATCAAATTTTTGTGATGCCTCGATTTCCAGTGGTTTGCTGTCAATTAAAACACCAAGCAAACTTATGAGTCCAAGTAGTAGTCCGATTATGTACATGGAACCAGTCCAGCCACTTATCAAAGGCACATGAGTTTTCGAGCTGCCGCACAGTTCACTTAAATGGGTTCATAAAATTACAAGTAAATATTATTTGCTTGATGCAAATGATGTGAGATCATTTTAAGTCAAATTGAGATGAACTACAATATTGGATTTAGCAAGCTCCATGGAAAAATCGACTTTAACATGGTAAATGGTCCAAAGGCAAAGATTTATTCCCATGTGGTTTGGTTGATATCAACGCCCTGAGTTCGATTGAATCTACGGGAACACAAAATTAGTTCTTAGGCCACCCGTTAATACTATTGGAACCCGATAAAATTAAGATTAAGTTATGACTAAACCTACCTAAAAAGATCTGTACTTCCCCATCCCTTATACCCTAAACTAGGCCCCTCAGGTATTGATTACTTACCAAGTATTGTAATGGTCATGCCCTCCATCTACCTCTCCTCTACTCCAAATAGCCACCGCTACCACCTTCCCCCATTTGTCTGATTCTCCCACCATCATCTATTGACCTTTTGCGTTATTATTTTTTTTGAGGTTAATTGTAACTTCGGATTTTCTGTGCAAAAAAAATTTAGAAAATTATTTTCAAGATCCCAACAAAACAACAAAACAACATAATTTTTCTTTAAAGTATTTTTATTCCACTGAACAAACTGAACCTAGAAGTGATTCCTTGGAACCTACTGGTAGTTATCTTATGCTTTTCATTTTGCTCTCTAGGAATTCCATCAAGTGCAACTAGTTATGTGAGCATTAGTTCCCAACCAATTTCATCAATTCCCCAATCTTTTACAATCCCTAGCCCTAATTCCAAAAACCCTAGAATCTTCTTTGACATACGACTGCTACATCAAAGACTAAGAAGTGCCAGCATACAAATGCATTGGAATGCTAGGTTTCATTGGAGTGTTCCATTGTAGGAAACAATGATTAAACTCAATATGCTGGAATATGTTCCTCTACAACGCTAGGGGGAGGACATGGAAGACACCAGAAAATCAAATACTTGAAAGGATTATAGTCCTTGGTATTTATAGAATGATTACAGAATCAACTGTATGTAGTACATGCAAAAAAAATACTGGTTTCACAAATATCTACTAAAATTAAACATGTGAGACTGCAAGAATCAGACAAAAGGCCATTCTTTTTTCTGATCTCAAAAATACAAGCAGGAGCTCCAATCCTCACACACCGTTGCAATAAGCTTCCGAGAGCCTTTCAAATAGGAAATCTACCAAGTAGGAACCACTAAATTTGAGGTATAATAAGCGTAAAGGAAGCATGGTGAGGCACGTAATTTGACAAGAGCCAACCCCAAGAGTGAAACATTGATTGCCTGCTACTAAAACTTGGACCTCAGTGGTTACAAATCAATCACCACATCTTTTCGATGCATGGATCCTGTTAAGGCCAATTTAAAATTAATTCCATTAATTTTTGGGTCATAAGGCTCAAGATGTTGATTCTAAAACCACAATTATGATAACATTTGAATGAAAAGTACATACTAAGAAAGCAATTCAGTATGCAACAACCATAACAAATGAGGCAATGTTTAGGAGCCTTAAAATACATCTGGAGTGCAAAGGTACCAAAGAGAACTGAAATTGCAGACTTCTTGACTAAATGGAGCTAATAAAAGTATGATGAATTTACTCATACACAGAGAGAGAGAGAGAGTACCGAAATCAATTTCCATGCAGTTACACTGCAGAAATTGCTTTATACCCTTCATCCTCCAGAAGTTTTGCTATCGAACTGTCTCCTGTCCTCAAGATTTTCCCATCCTCCTAAAAACCACGGATTGAAAAAATTATATTATGATTAATTGGGGATTTAGAAACAATTTCATGAGCTGTATACTATTTACAACCTTTTCAATTGCACAAGGAGTGCCTTGGCACAGGAACCAAAATCTGATTTGTGACTGTATCAATATATCCACTTTAGTGCATAATTTGGTGCATGAAAGTGATGAATCAATTTATAGATCAACAAAATCATAATAAAATTGAAAAGAAAGCACTAATTTTTCAATTCTAATGGAAATCATTTCTTTCCATGGCACTTGAAGACAGTCCATATAGAATTCAACCATTGGTTTTTGTTGAGCCATCATCAAGGCTATAGCAAAAATCAAAGCTAGAGTTGCAGCTTTGAATGGTTGAGGCGTTGAGCCAACTTAGTGGCCAACCAAACCTCAACTTGAGGGATCTGCCACTTATCCCAACCTTGCACAATTATCTAGATCATAGTTAGGCTCATTTTAACAAAATTGTGCTAAATTTTCTTAGATACATGCAAGTCAAAGCTTCATATTGAATGCCATGTAAGATTTTATAATTCTTCTTCTTTTTTTACATAATAGTTCCATGCCCTACCCAATCCCCCACATCATGGCAAACCCTAAACCCAAAACAAAGTAATTCTTGAAGATCTTCGAATGACTTACCATAACATGTATATATGTAGGCTTTATGATATTCAAAAGTCTTGCATAATGAGTAATCATCAACACAGAATTCTTTGGAGTCAAAAGCCCATTCACTGCGGCTGCTACGTCTCGAAGTGCATCAACATCCAGTCCAGAATCAATTTCGTCCAAGATAGCCAAGTCTGCACCCAGAACCTGCATATAAAACAGCATATTAATACGAGAGAGATTGAGTAATTTATATAACTCAAGATATGCAACAAATCACAGGTTAAAAAAAAAAAAATTAACACAGATTTTATACTCCTGTGTACACCACGTGCACCTAAGTTCCTTCTCATAATTGCATCCACATCATTTTAGCCTTCCTGAGAATCCTGACCCTAATGTAGGGTCTTAATTTCAAACTACTTCAACTGTTATAAAAGGTAAAGTTGACTTCACTAAACCCATAACATACCATCTCCTAATTAATATAATGGCACCCAATACTTATTGTCAAAAAGTTAAAAAGAGAACAAAAAAATCTAGTTTCCATCTTATGAGGTCAACTTTGCCTGACTAGATCACAAAAGAACAAATTTACAAGAAGAAATCCATAAGGCCCTGTTTGGTTGGGGTGATTTTAAGGGGGATGGAAAAGGGGGAGGGAATAATCGGTGAGAAAATGGGGGAGAGGGTTGTTTGGTTGGGAGAGGAAAGGGGACGGGATTTTGGTGGGGGCCGAAGTGATTTCACCCTGGGCCCACCAAAATCCTCTCTCCCCAATTTGGAGAGATTTGAGGAGAGAAAATAGGGGAGGAGAGGGATCTTGAAAAACACCAAAACTACAAATCCCCCCCCCCCCCCCAACTGTGCCTTTATTTATATATATCAAGTGGTGGGTTTTCTTTTTTTAAATCAAACAGTGGGTTTTAGGTTTTTTTTTTCAATCAAAACTTTTTTTTTGGAATTAAATGGTGTCTTTCACTTCTAATACAATATATATATATATATATATATATATATTGTATAATGGAATTATGAAAAAGTTTATTTATTTTTATTTAATGATTACGAAAAAATTATTTCTTATATTATGTAATAGAGAGCATAGGAGTAGCTTTATACAAACTATATTTTCTATCCTCTCATTTTTATTCTCAACTAAACAAAGGAGTTTTCCACCCCTTTACTTTTCCATCCTCCAACCAAATAAGGGAAAATTAAAATATTTTCTATCCCCCCACTTTTTCATCCCCCAACCAAATGAAGCCTAAGAGAATTGGCCAAGTATGTTTATCCTCCAAAAATAGGTCCCACATGGATATAGAGACAACAGATCTTTTCTCTAACTTCCCATTGTGTCTTATATCAAAGACACAATGGGACGTTAATTCAAAAAATTAGTAATCTAGATAATATGACACAAGATGGAAGATAAAATAGAAAAATATTCTTACTGCAAGTTGTAAAATTTCATTCCGCTTCCTTTCGCCACCACTGAATCCTTCATTTACATTTCTATTAAGAAAGTCTGCCTTCATATTCACAAGTTCAAGTTTGGGAAAAATGTAACCATAGAACTGCAAGGACAAGAACAATGTCAGTGATTCAGTAAGACAGCAACAATCACCCAATTACTTTGAATTCCATCTCATTAATCAGAAACAGAAGATCTATATAGTCGAATAAATGTAAATATGCACACAGATGCAAAGGAAAATATATTAATTTATCTAGAAAATCCAAATTCTCATATATACACATCTAAGCTCTGTATTTGATCAGCCATACAATCGTAATCGAATTTTCCAAATTGATGAACTGATTATACATAACAGGGAGACAAAAGGTCACCAATTAATTTTCTATATCATCTAAAAGCTTTAACCAAGAAGATTCTGATGCAGGTGCATCCGCATTAGTGCTTTGCATTAGTAATTGTAGTTGGCACTGCAGTAGCATGTGATAAGTCCACTAGTAGTGCAGCAGCTGGAGTTGGTTCGTGCAGTGGTTCAGCTAGGGTTCCCAGTCTGGTGTAGTGCTAATTTGCAGCTAAATAGATAAGTTTTAGTGGTTACAAATACCACTTGTTGTAACAAAAGGTAGTTAGGCAGCTGGTTAGTTAGAATCCAGCCAATCAGATTGCTTGTAACTGTCTGTTAATTGCAGCAGCCAATCATATAGACTTGTAACTAATTAGTATTAATAGTCTGCTACAGAATTGTAAAGACAGGTCTGATTGCATGCATTTAGCCTTAGCCTTGTGCTATTTCGGGGACTGCTTTCTCTGTGCAGAGTTGTTGTTCACCAATAAGTTTCTCTAATCAACTCTCACTAGTCTACACAGCAAGCAGTAATAGCCTGCATCAGATTCCCAAAAGAATATCAAAAAGAACAAACTATAATGCCATTGTTGTAGCTTTTGTCCTAAGTATCATATATCACGCAAAGGAATTCATACTCATCTCCTTCCAGTTAAAAAACTAGAAAATTTAATTCAAGTAAACCTTAAATAAACTGGGGTTTAAGATAAATCTTGTCAACTAATTGGGGCGGCTCACACGCAATACAAGCAATATATACTGATTTACAGGATTAAGTACAACCATCAGATTCTCAAGTCTCTGTAATAGCTTATACTTCAGTATTGTGAGGCAATGAGTTTAAACAAACTTAGTTCTGCAAAACAAACCTTAGATGTAAATATATTTTGAGTAACAACTAATAACCCAAGTCACAGAACGATAGAAACACTTATTCTTATTCTTATTATTTTTATTTTTATAGATACAATAGAATCAGAACCTATGGTTTCTACTTTATAGGTGATAATTAGTTTGGTTTTTGGTGTAGCAGAATTCGAACTTAGTTCCCTTATTCGACGACGGGGGACTTTATCAGTTGATCTAGCTAAAACTCACGATGATGGAAACATATTTGTAAGTGAAACAACATGTAATGCAAATGGAATATTTGAATTTTGGTATAACAATAAGACGAAGACAAAGACAGAGATAAAGATGAAGGCAGTTGCTGATAACTAAACCTCAATGGGTCCAAGCTCAGGCAGACCAAGTTTTCTTCTCCGAGCATTATAAGCCATATTGAGAAAGTCAATATTGTTGACACCAGGAATGGCAATTGGGGATTGGAAGCTCATAAAGAGTCCTGCAAGCGACCTTTCCTCCGGTTCCATCTCCACCAAGTTCTCCCCTTTGAACACTACACTCCCTCCCGTCACTTCGTAATCCGGATGCCCAACAAGAACCTACATACATTGTACAACATCTCACTCACACTTTTTCTTTGTTCTAAAATGCAAAACACCACTACAAAATTGACGTGACAATAAATGTAATCGACCTCACTTCCAATGCATAATAAATATCTAAATTACACGTTCGTGATACAGACTGACGTGACAATGAACGCGATTGATAACACTTTTAAATCTAAATTAAATTCTCGTGATCAGTGATGTGTCAGTTTATAAATTAAACTAACCTTGGCCAATGTGCTCTTCCCAGAACCGTTCTTTCCCATAATTGCGTGAACCTATTCATAAAAATAAATAAATAAATGAATGAATGAAAATTAAAAAAAAAGAAAAAAGAAGAAGGATTGGACACAGACCTCTCCTTCATAGATTGTGAGGTTAACGCCTTTGAGAATTTTTGTTTGATTCAGCAATGACGGCAGGAGGCCTTTGACTTCAAGGAGGAGCTTCTTTTCTGTTTAAAATATGGGATGATTCGGGAGAATCGACGGCGGAGAGAGGCGGTCACGACGAGTGATAGCGGTGGTGGTTAGAGAGGGCGGAGGGCAGGAGTGTAAATTGAGGGAATTTGGGGGCGAGAATTTGAGAAGCGAGTGCGAAGAAGGAAAAGAGGAAGGTAGTGATGGAGGAGGAGGAGTATGAAGGAGAATTGAGGTAGAGCCTGATGAAGAACAAGAGACAGACGACGCCACTGTGTAATAAGTAGTACATTATTATGTCTAGTTGAGCCTATTTGACTTTAATTACTTAGGCGTGTTTGGTGCGTGATATTTTCACATTTTAAATAATATCATATATATTTTTACACATTTTTTCATTCATACGTATTTTAAAAAATTCCAATTAACAATTTCAAACTACTCTACCAAACACCCTCTTAAATTTTCTCTCTGAATTCTACAAGCAAAAGTGTCTCACTCTAACATCTTTTGGTTTTTTTTTTTAAATTTTTATAAAGAAATTTTTTTATTTTCTCACCTCACTTTTAATTTTAATAAAAATATAATAATTTCAATATACAACATACATAAAGTAAGATAATTTATAATAATTATCATTTATCACAAATCAAGATATCAATCGATTTTTTTTAAAAATGATACTAATTTTTTTTTTTAGATCAGTTTGAAATTACTTTAACAATGAGTTAACCATAATCCACTGTCCAAATTTTACAACCTAAGGCGTTTAAATTGTTTTACTAACTTCCGTTCCAAAAAAAAAAATTTATTGTTTTACTAACTTCTAACATGTTTTGAAAAAAAAAAAAATTTTATTAACAAGTGTACCATAATTGGCCTCTAGTATACGTGAAAAACAACACATATCTAAAGAAAAACTTTCAACCTCACAAAAATCAAGTAAATCTTATACTTAGAAGGCCTATTGTAAGAAAGATTTACAATACAACTATATGCCAAATGTAACCAAAATTTAGCATTCAGGCTCAATAACTCTCAACAGCCGGAAGGCTAAAGATGGAAAAGTGAAAAAATTTTTGGCATTGTAGCAAGCTTGCATAAATTATAATATATTTTAATCTAAAATATCAGCCTCTTTTCACTCTCTTCAGTCTCCTGTCCCCTCTCTCTCTCCCTCCATTGCTCATCTCACCAAGCCTCTCTTTCTCTCTCATGCCTGCCGAGCACTCTTTCATCCCATGGGTCAGCTGGGTTAATTCTTTTCAGCTACATCACGGTGGTCCCTCCTCTGAACCCAAACCCAACTTCTCTCTCTTTTGATCTCGCCCAACTTCACTGAGCCGAAGCTCCATGGCCAGAGCTTCGAGATCCACAAAGTTTTTGGTCTTTTTTTTGGCCATGCAAAGGCCATGGGTGGCTGAATTTGTGGTGGCTAGGTTTTTTATCTTTGGACTTTATGGTTGCTAGTTTTTTTTGTTTGGGGTTTATTGCTGATATTTTATTGCTAGTTTTTTTGTTTAGGGTTTATTGATGAGACTTTATTGCAATGGTGGCTGAATTTTTCTGGCGTGGTTCGTGGGTCGGCGTGTGGGTGGTGGCCGGTGGGTATGGGTCCGGCGTGTGGGTATGGGCTTGATATGGGTGGTGGCTGCTGTTAATTGCAGTATGGCTGAATTTTCTCTGCTGTTTCTTTCTTTCTTTCTACATATGGCTAAATGCATAGATTCATGCTAAATCCTCATTGTTTTGCTGTCGTTTGTGAGTATTAATTGGCATTTTGAGAGCACAAGACATCAAGGCTTTTTTCAAAGTTGCAGCAAGGGTTGTTCTGGGTTTTTGTTGGTAGTGGGTGGATGAGAAAGAGAGAAAAACGGAAAGACAAATTAGATAGAGAACAGAGATGAAGAGGGAAGAGAGAGAGATTTTTTATATTATTTTAGTATGTTGTATTGAAAAATAAAAGTTGGGATGACGGGAGAATTGTAAAATAGAATGGAATAATTGATGAAGAATTATTTTGAGATCCTAAAATAGGAAATGATACAATTTTCGGACGGTTGCTCTATGGCTTTTATCACTATCAAATTAACAATCTCCTTTTCTTTTATAATAAATAAATAAATAACAATCCCCTTTCGGTTACAGTATCATAGGAACAAATACTCTGTCAATTCCAAAGCTCCTATAGCCACCAAAGGTTTAAGGGCAAAGCTCCAATTCATTGGACTTGTTGCAATGATGAAATTAAAAGTGAACATGTGTTAACAGAAGGGATTTCACTATAGAAGAAAATGAAAGATAAATTTAATTTTATGCAACATTTAATTTTTAAGGATTTCATTATAAAAGATACTAATTTCTGTGTGTGTATAGATGTATGTGTTTGTGTGTGTATGGAAGCTTGTATAGATTAATAAATTAGTAACACAAATCGACTCCCCATAGAAAAAATTCTAGTTCCTCCCCTGGCTAGATGATCCAAAACAAAGGCAACCAAGTGTGTTACTTGAGCCCTAATAAAGCCATCTACCCATATCTGATTTGGAACAAAAAAGCCTAGCCTTTGATGCTCCACACCATGAGAACCACAATTCCCTCTCCATGTCTACTTCAGACTAATAGATCAACATCGACACTCAACATTATAGATAAACCTTGATAGTGATGTAATCCAACAAGAAGTTGAAAAATATGCAAGTTGTGGCAAAGTGTGTGTCCTTAGAATAGTTGAGATTTAAGAGTGTGTGAAATCTCCTATCCTAATTAGGCAAACAAGTTTTTACAAACCATTTAAGTAGGTTCAATGATTCATTTATGTGCATGGAAGGATGGTATTGATGTCATTTTTATTATTCTAATAATCTATTACATAATGATGATTTGTTCATCTATTTATGAATATTATTTAGATAACATTATGCTATTATCATATCAATGTCTTCAGAAATTGGGTTTTAGTCATCAGTGGGTAAGTTTGATTATGCAATGTGTCAAAACGGTCTCTTATAGTATATTAATCAATGATGCTTCAATGGAAAGATTCGATCCTACAAGAGGAATCAGACAAGGTGATCCGTTATCTCCCCATCTCTTTATCCTTTGCACAAATATTTTATTGTTCCCACAGAGCATCAAATGCTAGTGTTGGAAGTAATAATTTGTCTTTACAAGCTTTTAATTTGAACCAAATAATAAATTAGTTTTTCAATCATCAAGTAAATTTTTTACTATCCCCTCAAAAAAAAAAAAAGTAAATTTTTTACTAGATTAGTCAACCCAACTATGCAAACCAAACATCATATGTATGGGTCGGAAAGTTAATTTTGTTGTCATTCTTGCAAAACGGCTACAAACGCTAGTTAAGAAGGCCAATATCACTTGTAAGTCAGGGACTCATGGTTTATAGATTCAACCGTGGCTCCATGAATGCAATCAAGCTAACACAAAATTACAGCACCTTAGTACCACTACCAATATGATCCATGAAGTATCGTTAAGCATTTTCAGGTCATGAAGTTATCAATGTATCAATTACAACCAAGCTCTACAATCATAGTTTCAAATGCAAGCTTAAGAGGCTGCATCATGCAAATAATTAAAAAAGAAAATGTGAGTGTACATAATACAAATCAATTTGAGTTGCAGTTTGGCCTCATCCTCCATCATCCGAATGACAATATATGCTGTGCCAATTCATTCAAGGCATTGTATGTTGAACCATCCTCACTCAGGCAAAGCTCAGCTTTGTGCTTTAAATCCTTTGCTCTCTGTCTTATCTCCACCCCTTCAGTTTCCACCATCAGTCTTCTTATAGCTCTTTCTATTTTCCCTCTCTCCAAAACACCCTCCAATTCCAAGCCTACCTTCCATACACTACACACATACTTTGCACTCAAACCTTGGTCCCCAAAATAGGGTCGACATAGCATTGGAACTCCTTCACAAACACTTTCCAGTGTTGAATTCCAACCACAATGACTCCAAAACCCTCCCACTGCACCGTGTGTCAAAACTTCCTTTTGAGGTGCCCATTTCACAATGCAACCTCTTCCTTCTACTCTTTCTTTGAAACTTTCTGGCAATAGCTCAATCCATTCCGACCCGCGAACTGAACCAGGTCTAACCACCCACAAGAAAGGTTGCTCACAGTTGGCTAAGCCCCAAGCTATCTCTACCAGCTCTTTCTCGTCCATGCTTACCATGCTGCCAAAACTTATATAAATGACAGACTTGGGGGCTTGTTTGTCAAGCCAGGAAATGCAACTAGTATCTTCCTTCAGCAGTGAACTAGAGGCAGATGGAACTTGTTTATGGAAAGGGCCTAAGGAAAAAACTGGAGATGGGAAATGTTCTTGAACCTTTGTCAGTGTTTGTTGTTCAAGGAAGTGCACCGTGTTCACTATTATTGCTGAGGCTTTTTTTGTTGCATCTGTCACTGTGGCTCTCAGCTCCAATATGGGAGTTGGGATTTCTGTGGATCCTAGTATGCCCTTAAGATCAAGGGACTGAAGCTCAGGCACTGGGGCTTGAGCCAGACTTTCTGTAACAAAAAAGAAAAAAAATATGACATGATCATAATAAAGAACAATTATCATAAAATTAAAAAAAAAGATGTCATAAATTTAAATTATGTTATATCTATTACCAAAAAAGAGCATTTTAATTTTTTTTATTATTATCTAGACACATGAAAAAAGGGGTTAGAAGCCTATACGGGAACTGTTAGTTGACAATTCTACATTTCATACAAATGTGATCTATTACCTTAGATTATCTGTGAACTTAAATAGTGAACTCCACATAATCATGCTAGTTAAATTAGAATTATATACAGAGTTAATAGTTAACCGTTTATCAAATGTTTATGTCAAGATAGAGGAATAATTCCTAATTCCCAGTTAAAATTCCATGTCAAAACTTTAGATCTCAAAGTGACTACCCCTATCCAAGATAAAATTTCTCACTCAAGTATTTCGATTTTCTTTTCCAATATTGTTCTGCTTCAACTATACAATTAGTTAGAAATCTTAGCTAGCTATGACCATATGCGAAAAAAAAAATTACAATAGCTTCAGAAAACCTATCTTTCTCATGTAAAGTACCAAATTAAATCATCAAGTTAATCAAGTCTAATATGTTGAATAAACTCATCAACTATTTGGTATATCCATGGACACCATGCTTTCAATTTTTGTTAGCCTTTTTCAACAGTACTGTATACTGTGTTACCACACTTCTTCCCTTGGCAGAATTAAGCATGCTCTGTACCATTGAATAACTCAATTCAAATATATTGTTGTATTGACTATTAAAATACAATTATATTTTCTAAAGAAAATTAAATTCAATACAGCTCTGTGTTTAAATTTAATTGAAGAACTTAATTAATGTACTTTCACCTAAGGAGTTGTCTACCCCAAAATTAAAGCTTTCAAATTCACACGTACCTGGAAAGGAAATATAGCCTTTCTCATGATGAGCATCAGGAAAGACTGCAAACAAAAGCAAGGTGGCAGCTGCACTTGTACGCACATTAATCCCAGGAAGTTTCAAATTGTTAGCCACAGCTTGAGCAAAGTGCATGAGCCCATCATAAACAACACCGGCAACCCGATCATGTGGATCCTCTACTTTCATCATCTCCTCCATGTATTGCTGAAATGGAGCTTCACGATTACTATTAAGAGCCAATAACGCGGCCATGAAATTGGAAGGTGAGAAATTGGTTTTAGACAAGCCATCTGGTATTGATACGAAGTGAAATTCAGGATGATTTTCATGGTTGGGAGAGTTAAATTGAGGGTGTGCTATGGTGATTGAAAAGCCCTTGGAGTATAGGATTGTGGCAAGTTGAAGCATGGGATTTATGTGGCCTTGGAATGGATATACTACAAGCACCAACCGGTGGCCAAGCCTTTTAGCTTCTTGCTTCTCCATTGATGATCACTTTGCAGCTTGTGGGGAATTAAGGCAATCTTTCTGTTTTGTTTGCAAGTTGCAATAGACTAGAAAATGGCCACGACTTGAAACCAATTACGTCATTTGGATATAAATTTATACAAATGATTTTGGGTTGAATTGTCATGGTATATATCTTACGTACTAAGAAGTTTTCAAGAGTTGAGTTTTGACTTTTATTCATTTACTAGTCGCTAACCCGTGCGATGCACGGGATAGTTGAACAAAATTTATACACATTCACTTTTATTGGTACAATCATTTGAAACCAATCAAATTTGATAACTCTAATTCAAAATAATCGTTAAATATATATATATATATATATATATATATATATAAATAGATTAGTCAAATAAACATAATTCATCTAAAAGCCACAATGATATGGTTCAAGCATGTTCCAATAAAAAAAAACCATTTCAAATAATTACAAAATATCAATTTTTGGAAAGAGACTCATCCCCAAGAAATAATGAGCTATCCACATCAAACATTGTATTACTTTCTCTTTTTTAAATTATCCACATAAAAAAAAAAAAAAAAAAAAAAAAAAAAAAAAAGCAGACTCCATACTACCTAGAGATCATTACCAATTATCACAATAAAAAATTATATGACCAAAAAATAAAGGTGGATAAATACTAACAAAATTATATAAATCACAACAATGAGCTATTATACATCTATAGGATTTAAATACCACATGATTTAAAAAGAGATTGAGCTTAAGAGTAAAATAGTGATCCTAGACCAATTAGATATTATTAAGCCATTCTACCACTCTTTATGCCCTCAAATTACAAACAAAGTCCATTTAACACACTCAATTCAAATTCACTAATTAAAAAGAATTTCCAAATATTATTTTCTATACTACAAGCAACATGTAACACCTTATCTACTTTTGACTTCCATCAAGTGTAACAATTTATATTTTGATAATTACTAAACAAATGCAAGAGAATCAAATTTTACAAAAATATTTCTTCTTGATAAATCTATTGATATTTATTCATTTAAAAATATTTGAACTATGCGAAAAACTAAACAATTTTTACAATGCAAACTATTGGGCTCTCTTAATCGTTAGACAATATGCCTTGCATTAACTTGTGTAAAGATTCTAATCCCAAAAAACATGTGTTTGTTTAACGCATAAATTATAGACAACTTTTAGCCTATGAACACAACATCACCTATTCTGATCCCAAACAATATGTATGCCCATATCTTGGCATAAATTACAAACAACTTTTAGCATTTGAAAACAACATCATCTAATGTTAGTTGGTATATATGCGAGTAGCCTTTTGCTTCAAGAATACAACCGACAAAAAAAGAATTCCCACAAAAAGCATAAGTTTAGATATAATCAATTGTATGTTGAAGAAAATGCAATCGCTCATTTTTCCTCTTCTATCGCAACTCTCGCATCCAAGAAATAGATGTTGGACCAAATGATCTAGATGAATGTCATATCCCCATTTTCCTTGTCTCTTTGTTTTTCTCTTGTCAACTATCATTTGGCCAACCCTTGCAATTTGAGTTACTTCTCTAGTCACCTCTTTCTCTTTTATCATAGTTTAAATTAAAGATTATATAATATTTGCAAATGGAAAAAAAAAATTAAAGATTATATAATATTTACAAAGGGAAAAAAATCATATAATGAGCCAATAGCTTTAGGCTTTAACTCAAATGACACTTCCTCTTCCCGTAAAAGCAAGGTGATGTGTAATTTACCAATTAAGAAAAATGCAAATGAAAATTAAATAAAGAACATGAAAAATATTGATTCTTTTTGTGACTAATCCAAAAATTCCTATCAACCAAATGAACTAAAAATATAGGTAAAAAATGTAATGCTGTGCTTGTAACTCCATGAACAAAACTTAACTTTAACTGCCTAAACTTCTCAGCTCTCTCTTTATGTCCTCTATAATTGTGTCCCCAATGTGCCATTGAAGCTTATGATTATATTACTAAGTTGATTACAGTTGTCATCCCCTTCAAGTATCACTTGAAATCATCACGTCTCTAGCCAACCTTATAGCTTCCATGGATGCCATACCTCCATCGTGGTTGAATCCTTTTAGTAACACTTATGCTTACTCAATGTTGCTACTGTTGCTGCCCTTGCATCTCGGATGATTACTCCAAGGCTTCCTTAAAGAACACTGCACATTAAAGTTTACCTTTACATACTACATTGAATTTATAAGGTTTCCAACTCAAATTGAATTCAATTTTTAAATGTATATACTATTGATATATTAAAATTAGACATTACATGATTTCATTCTTGTGAAGTTTGAAACTGCCTAGAAAATATTTATACCATTTAATCATTTGTTTCAATAGAATTTAGAGAGTTAGAAAAATAAAAAATAGAAGGAAATATTAGCAACACACCAGAAAGACATCTGATGGTTCCAATATTTTAGAGTCTGTAGGTCAACACCCTTCCCCTGCATATGCAGGGATGCAGAGCTTTTTTTTTTTTTTTAATCAATCTAGAGGCAAACGTTTATATCTATATAGATATAACAACCATTATTAATTAACCAAATCAACTAACGTGTAACCCAATTCATGAAGACCCCTTGCTCATGAAAAAAGTGGGGTTGAATACCTTATCTTCTTGCAATAATTGTTTCTCTGGTGTATTAGTGATTCAATTGGAACAATTTTGACTTTCCATACATAATTTATTCAACATGAGAACATCTTATTTTGGGAAAATGAAAAAGAAAGAAACAAAAAACAAAGGAAATCTTACTACACAAATGGTGGTAAGCTTTTCACACCTTACGAATCTCTTAGAGGCATTTGGTCGAACACCTAGCAGATATAGCCATTTGATTTTCCACACATAATCTTTCTGCACAAACAGGGTAAGTTTTTAGCACCTGCAATCCATAAACCATAGCATTACAATTAAATTCAAAAGGTTAAATGATAAGATTAAAAAAAAAATGATGTTTGGAGCTTTATAAAACAAATTGAACATTAAGTTGTAAGTCTTCTCCAACATGCCACTCCAAAATCCCAACTGCTGTCTTTAAGCTTCTCTTGTCCTATGCTATGTGTTGTTCTTCATGAGCAATTCCACCCACTTTTCTCCATGAACTTGAGTTCAACCCACTTCTGAATATATTATACTGGTTGAAAGTGGAACAATACCACGTTTGTGCTGCAATTATGGGAGATGAACACAAACCGACTCTCTAATTCCTTCAAAAGTAACTGCCATCTGAAACTCCCTGTCATAACATTGAATTTTCTATGGTTCTACAGTTTCAATCCGATTTATTTAGTAACAGAAACTTAAGGGCAAACATCAGGACAAGGAAAGACACTGTAAGGGCACAATCAATACTAAATAGAGAGACAGAGAAAGACAGTTACGTTGTGGACCTTTAAATGAATAAAGAAACCAGAAAGTACAAGTTGAATTTGAGGTAAAGAAAAAGGAAAAAAAAAGAAAAAAAGAAAAAAGAAGTATGACGTGGCTGCTGATGTGGCTCAACAGGAGCGTAGTAACTATAAATGCTACGTTTCAGCTTTTAGTAATATTTTCAGCTTTTAGTAATATATAGATGTATTTCCTACGTATGCACTCACGTCAACTCAACACTTCATATATTTTGATTTTTCTGCCTAAAGCTTGGAGAGAAGGGATTGAAGAAAGGGTTTTGACTATTTCACATATATGATATACTAACGGTTTTCACATTCTTTCATGTCACGGGGTAAAATGTGAATCCTTAATGTGAAGGTGTGGACATTCTATGAACTTCCACACCTTCACATTTGGAAGTGTAAAACAATAAATAGTCTAAAAAAAAATAAGGATAATTTCGTAACTGATATAAAGTTGGTATGATTTTGCACCTAAAAATACTAAATTATTGTAGAATACTTCAGAGTTATCTAATAATTTTTGCACTTAGCATCTTATCTATGATTCACAAAGCAGCATCAATTTTATCTTTTCGAGGTTACCAATGATTTCATTTCTTTATTAAACTGAAAGTTCATCTTTACAAAAGATTTTTACAATTACCCAAGGTTTCTTTAACATTTTCATATTCAGTATTGTTAGCATACAAGCTCATTTTATTGCACTTAAAAAAAATTACAATTCAATAGGTATAATGAAGGATTTGAGGGGATTAGAACTCTAAACATCTCAGTTGGAAACATCAGAATTTACCAATTGAGTTACAAAACTCATAGCTATTGTATTCATATTTGTCCAAAAATCATTTTAGTCCTTTATGATTGAAGTTGGTTATTTTGGGTGATTTTTGGCAAGGTTACCAGACTAAATGATTCTTTAGAGGAATAAAATGATTTTTGACAAGGTTACCAGAATAACATGATCAAAAACTTGAGACTTAAATGACAAATAATTTTTGGGCAAAATTACAAGACTAAAATGATCAAATTCAAATTTAAAGGACCAAAATAATTTTTGGGCATAGTTAGCCGGCGTAAATTTGTATTTTTACCTAAATTTTTATACACATCAATATACAATGAATTCATTCTCAATTCTAACAAGGACCATAATATCTTTTATTCCATGAATTATCTAGGATTTTGTTATCACGACAACTATTAAATTGAAAGGATAAGAATATCTTTTACTTATTCTTTCCGTAACCTTCTCTCTCCTTATCTCATCTCTCTAATACCTCATACCCTTCCTCTTCTCTCCTCTCTTGTTTACTTTTATGTATGTAAGTGATAATATTGTAGCTTATTTCCAAAATCTTTAGTTCTTCATGTCTTGTCTCTTTCTACTTTTAAATAGAAATCTTATTTAATAAGAAGGTTTTTTTTTCTTTAAAAAAAAAAATTATAAAAGGATTGGTTAATTGTACTACAATTCTTGTGACTCCCCATTACTCACAATCAGTGGAAACTCAGCAAACATTTCCTTTCCCTTTCTTCTCAAGACGGTTGACCACTTTTTTTTAGAGTCATTGCATGGAAATAAGCATTAAGAACACTAATTTAACATTGAAACAACTTACAATGATCACAAGGTAAACTAGGCAAAATCATACACACATAAAATATATGGTACTGACTACACAGTACACTACCATACACACATAAAATACAACACTTAGTTTACTATGCAGAGTCATAGACTCATGGCATAGCTACAAGCATACAAGAAACAATTTATTAAAAACAAAGCAGACTAGGCAAAAGCATAACATCTGGTAACTAGTCCAACAAGATGATGCGTCCCAATTTGCATCTTATTTATTCAAGATACATAGTTTCATGGATTTATTCATTTCCTTTCCATTGAAATTACGATGTTGAAAAACTTTATCTTCTCCATGGAAAGATGCTCACCGATACGCTCTGCGAACCTCTCAAATAAATCATCTATAATTGCCTCTCCAAAGTGATCAGCAAGCAGGGATTCTGAAACCGCTCTAAAGCAACGTGACACATTTTGTCCACATGTAAACTTGTCGAACACATAATTTTTGTTTTCCTCGTTGTAATTGCCATCCAAATTGACTTCAAATGTTTCCAGTCGATCAATAACAAAGGATCCCTCTTTTTCAACAATGGTTTTTACTTCTTCGATGAAAGGTGAGTAGTGAGGCAAATTGAACGTGTCGATATCAGCCTCTTCAATTAGCCCCTATACACATAAAATTGTGGCCATTATTTTACTTTTTAAGTGAGATAACAAAACAAAAAATTATCACTTAATTAGAAGAATTAATTTTAAATTTTAATTATCAAAAGGTTAAAAACTAACTTCAGCAGCCATGTCAAGGAGACACTTTGCTAGTAGCTCCCAAACGAGGCAACAATCTCTACTAGTGCGATCTTTGATACTCCTACCAATAAAGGTTAGAATCATTTGCCCTCCAAGTTTTATTTCATCAGCACGAGAGCGAAGTAAAAGTGAGAAATCACTCTGAAATTGCTCCAAGTATGCCTCAAATACATTGTGAGGGCTTGTCTTCCCCATGTATATGTTCCCCTTATTATTGTTTATCCCTTGAGGTACCTAATAATTATAAAATAAAAATAAATTTAAAGAAAAGAGAGAAAATGCCATTATCAAAATGAATTATGAAAATTTGAGTATGAATTTTCTCACATGTACATTTTGTGTGCTTTATGAAATTGATGATTATTTGTTTAAATGTGACAATTTATTCTCATATTCTACAAATAGTAAAAATTACTTTGCACTTCGTATGAGCATTGCAAGTCAGATCAAAATCCTCTCCATTTCACGTAAAATGGAAGGGAAAATGAAGGAATGATTTATTTATTTTTTTGTGTGGATGAAATGAACAATAGAATGCAATCTGATTTTTGGTGGAATTATCCATTAAACAAAGAAAAATTACCTTTTCTTTTCTACTTAATAAGTATATAACCACCGCGCACCCTTAGTGCAGTGGTCGCTCCATAAGTATAAGTGCTTGTGAGGTGTAGGGGGCAAGGATCGGGGTTCAAGTTTTCAAGAGGGAGTTTCATACACATATACCTTTAGATTAGGTTAGAGTAGAATTTCTATCTTGTATTAAAAAAAAAGGTACATAATATAACCCCAAGAAGTTAGCTTAGTGGTTCTTAAGGCTTTATAATATCCATGAGATCTTGGGTTCGAAACCTCTTGCCAACACCTTAAGGCTACCCTCAAAAAATTCCTCCCTATATACTTGAAAAGGTTTAGATATTCTCGTTTGTAAAAAGAAAAAAAAGAGAGTACATAATATAAAATAGTAATTATGTTTTATTTTTCATTTATTTATAACATCCCTAATACAATCAAGGGGGAATATCACAATCCTTAATATGCCGCCATTTACTGAAACCCTTTTGCATGATAGTATTTCAACCTATGATGTTTGCTGCATGCTGATTGTTATTTATCATTAGGTTAAGACATTAATCGGGTTTTGGTGTAAGAAAGAGTTGAACCCTAAATATTTTATTTAACAACAATGAACTTTACTAGTTGAACTAACTGAAACCCACAACTAGACTACTATATTGAATGAATTACTTGCTAGATGTATACTCAGTAAGAATTGTAGAGGATGTTGTACAACAAAAACCAAGGCGGCTAAATATTGTTATTGTTAGTGCTCAAGGATGTGGAGCCTATTTTGAACCGTATCTTTTTGAAGCACAACTTTTTTAAGCCACATTTTTTAAGGTACATCTTTTCCTAACCAATTATTTTCAAAAAGTTCAAAAAAAAAAAAAAAAAAAAACAAAACAAATTGTACCAAACAAACACATAATCCCATAAATGTTTCTCAAGCATGGCAATTTGTGAATAAGTGGATCACTAAGAGCATCTCCAATAAATGCTTTATTTCTATTTTTTGGAGAAGAAACACTACTGTTCGCACTCCAACAGATCCTCTAAACACAACTTTTCCAAATATTTTTTGAAGTTGCTACAGTGCTTATCTAGATTTAGAAAATACTGTAGCAACTCCAAATCAATTTTTCTGCTTAAAAAATTCATACATCTCAATAAATAAAAAAAACAATTATTTCTCTCTCCTCTCACAGCTACAAACACAACGGCTACAAACACAACAATATTTCTCTCAAACTTCTCTAAACTCAAGCATAATCAGATTATCAGAATACAAACTCAAAAACACAATTTTAAAATTAATCAAATCATAACAATAAAAGCAAAAAAGAAGAAGACAGAAGACAGAAGCCATCTGACCCATCTGGACTGTGTTGGGGACGAAGATGAGCGACGGCACAGTGACCCATATTTCTTGTTCTTTCTCTTTATACCTCTTTTCTTTCTTTTCTTATCGCCTTTCTTTTCTTATCGCAGAGAGCTGGTGAATGTTCTGGAATCAAGTAAAAAGAGAGAGAGAGAGAGAGAGAGAGAGAGAGAGAGAGAGAGAGAGAGAGAGAGAGAGAGCCGGAGAAAAAAAGAGAGTGAGAGCTCGCTGGAATGTTCTTGAATGTGAGGGAGAAAAAGAAAATAAAAGAAGGGGTGGGGAGAATAGAGATAGGCTGGACACGTGTGGAGGAGAAAAACAAGAAACAAGAAAAAGAAAAAAAGAAATGAAAACGTATGGATGAGAATGAATTGAAAGAAAGGAAAAATAATATAAAAAAATAAAAAAAATCTTAATTGAGAAATGCTACTACAATATTTTTACAATAAATTTTAAGTAATAGATCGTTATTAGTTAATATTGGTGTGTAAAAAAATAATTTCAGCGGTGGGTTCAAATTAGAACTAGTAACAACTTTCCACATAAAATTTTGATGTGATTCTTGTGAAAGTATTGCGAAAAATGTGGTGAATATAACACTTTTCATTGAAAAATATAATTGTTAGGAATGAATATAGAAAGAATAAATGATGATAAAAAAAGAATAAAGAATGAATGAAGAAATAATATTTAAATGAGATAGAGAATGAGATAGAGAATCTATTGGAAAGTGTATTTAAAAAAGTGGGTAGCTAAAAGGTAAAAGTCACTGTTTATTCTCTAAACAGTACAAAAATTTGGATAATCTGCTGGAGATGCTCTAAGGGCTTGTTTGGTTTGTGTTGGGGTTGTATTCATTTTCTATTTTTATTTTCTGTACTCAAATCTTGTACTCATATTTCCATGATAATATTGTGAATCATATAATTGAGTTAAATTAGTAATTAATCAATGCAATGTTTTTAGTTTTTGATATATTTCAAGTGGGGAAGGGGATTCAATCTTTTGGATATCTCCATTGAACCTAAAGGTCATTGACCAATTGCAATGCAATGATATTTTTGAGTGTGAATCTGCTGACCTTAGAGAGCCAATGCACACTATAAGAAGAATGAACAAAATCTAGGCTTTTGCTAGGAAAGAGCCTGCCATAGAAAGACCCTGGCATTCCCGCTATGAAACATGGCCCTACATCGTTGCCTTTCTCCTTCTTCAACATAGCATAAAAGTCTGGCAGTAATTTTTGAAGTCGTGTTGAAATCATTACTTGAAGAAGTCATTTAGAAAACACTCAGAGCTCAGAGGAGAAACCAGCCAAGACAATCTCGACTATGCAGATCAATCATTTTCAGGGTAACTATAAGTGTTGTGTCCGAAGAGCAACCCAAGTCTGCTACGGAAAATAATCTAGGAAAGTTTTCCTTGCTATATAAAGCTTCGACAAAGGCTTTCCAACACTGGTCTCACTCTGAAATCACTATTTTCCGGTGAGAAACGTTAAGATGGAAAATCATTTTAACTACTACATAAACATAAAACTCATAAATGTGAACATTTTTTAGTTTTCTTTGGAAACAAGTTTTGTTGTGTGTGTTGAAAAATAATTAATGATAAATAATGCTAGTGAATTATAACAAAACTCACAAACTTGCTTTTAGCGAATTATGGCAAAAGTTATGAATTTGTATTATATTAGCATTCTTAATGATATGTACGCTATAAATAATGATCATCATGGCTAGCTCTTAACATGTATGGTCACGATGGCTACGTAGGAAACTCTCTCTAAATAGTTGATTCCATAAAAGAGAAAGGAAATTAAGAGCGAGAATTACTAAGCGCCGAGTTATGGGAATAGCTATTTCTCCTACCCCGATGTCATGTGAAAACCTTCTCCACTCCGCAAGACAGCTATGTCCATGTTCATGATTGAATGAGGTGTAGCTATCCATGTCTTCCTTGGTGTAGTAATTGCTCTATTCAACCTTTTCGCCATATTTATAGGAGTTAAACATGCTTCTAACAGCATGATTGAAATATATTTATATTAAAAATAGAAAATAAAGTTCATTTTAGATATTTGATTTTTCATTTAAAGCATGGAGAGAAGTATTGAGTATTTCTACGTATACGTATGCACTCACTGTACACTTAGATATTTGGATTTTTCTCGCTTAAAGCGAGAGAAGGGATTTGAGTATTTTCACGTATACGCATGCACTCACGCTCAACTCAACACTTTAGATATTTTGATTTTCGTGCCTAAAGCTTGAGAGAAGGGATTGAAGAAGAACAAAATTTATTTCCAAACTAGTTTGAGAGGAATTTTTCAAACTTTCTGCCATATCTCTTTTTTTTTTTGTGGAATTCTTGAAAAATCTAACTCGTTGAATTTCATGTTCTTTATATTCTTAATATGCATATCAAATTTGTTCGTTGAATGTTATTTCAATATTCGAACAATAAATCATTTTGTATACACAATTTTAGATCATAAAAAATTTAAAATTTTAACATTTGTTCGATGAGATAGCAATTGATTTTGATCTTCTTGAAATTTTATGCATGGTTAATATAATAAGACCATGCAATCCTAACGGTTAGATTTTCAAAATTCACACTCAATATAGAGATATATGAGGAGTTTGTAGAGTTTCTCTCCAAACTAGTTTAAGTGAGAAACTTTGTTCATTGAAGAAAGGGTTTTGACTGCTTGGCCATATATGATATAACATTTTTCACATTCTTAATTTCATGTCATAAGTAAAAATGTGAATTTCACGTGAAGGTGTGAACTTCCATGTTGTACATTTTAAAGTGTAAAACAATAAATAAATTAAAAAAAAATAAATGATAATTTCGTTACTGATATAAAGTTGGTGTGATTTTGCACCTAAAAATACGAAATTATTGTGAATACTTCAAAGTTATCTAATAATTTTGCACTTACATCTTATCTATGATTCACAAAGCAGTATAAATTTTATCTTTTCCAGGTTACCAATATTTCATTTCTTTATTAAACTGAAAGTTCATCTACAAAGATTTTTACACAATAACCAAAAGCTTTAACATTTTCATATTCAGTATTGTTAGCATACAAGACCATTTTATTGACTTAAAAAATTACACCAGTAGGTGTAATGAGGATGTGAGGAATTTGAACCCTAAACATTTCAGTTGGAAAATCAGAATATACTAATTGAGTTACAAAACTCAGCTATTGCATTCATATTTGTCCAAAATCATTTTAGTCCTTTATGATTGAAGTTGGTTATTTTGGGTGATTTTTGGCCGTGTTACCTGAATTAAATGATTATTTGGAGAACTAAATGATTTTTGACAAGGTTACCGACTAAATATGATCAAAAACTTGAGACTGAAATGACAAATAATTTTTGGGCAAATTAAAGGGACTAAAATGATCAATTGAACTTAGATGACCAAAATAAATTTAGGCATCATTAGCGGTGGGGTTGTATTTTTACCTAAATTTTTATACACATGAATATACAATGAATTCAATCTCAATTTAACAAGGACCATAATATCTTTTGTTCCATGAATTATCTAGATTTCCGTTATCACGAATAACCATTAAAACTAGCATTTAACTCAAGACAATGTGCGAACATTTAACATATTTAAAAATACCAGCAATTTAACATAACAAAACAATAAACATATTTAAAATTCATTTGGGTAATGTGCAAAGACATCCATCATTTGTTTACTTGTAAGTATACTTTTTACACTCTAGACCGTATTGGGTGAAAATATAAACATGTTCCCATCTTTTTCTGAAGTTCCAAAGGCTTCTAAATAATATTTAAGGCACTCAAGATGATGTACAACAGCTTGATATTTTTAATAAAGCGCTTGTTAATGTCAATCACTTCAAAAACAAAATGACAATTGTGTAATATAGAGTCGCCCGGCTATCAATGCCAAAAGTCCAAAATTCCCCAATGGCGAAAATTAAGTCTAAGATCTCTTTAACCAAAAACAATTTAGTGAGATTAGCCATATACCTGCCCCGACATCAGAAGTGCATTTCTTATTTCACTTTACGACCGGGAGACATCACCATTCACTCGCAAAACTATAGCACATATGGAGAACCCCAAATGGTCCATCTTGAACATGCCAATCTGCCAAAGGTATACACAATAGGAACAAATCGGATTCTTAGTGTGCTAAAAGTTGATTGTTGGTCCTACCGAGAAATAGCATAATGAAGGCCTATTTAAACGAACCTTTGAAAAGATAGAAACTAATACAACTCGAGCCCCACCTTCCAAAAATTCTTCATGGTAGAAGTGCACCTATATTCATAATCCATTCAAACTATTTCTATTGGATCTATAACAATCACGAAAAACTAAGGAGAGCATATTCACATATAAGGTAAAATCTAACGTATAGATACAAAGAAACAATATTTTAATTTCTATTAGTAGAAACACTTTAAGAAGCAAAATTTAAATGTGGAAACCAAAATCAAACTCTTTATGAAAAAACACACTTTAAATTCTCTAAATTTGGTGGTTTGAATCTAAATGACTTTGATAGAGTAACTAATTGATAAGAGAAACCATAGCCGATAGTTCAAAGGAATTTGGATGTACTGGTGTTATTATAAGATCTTTTATAGCTAACACTTAGCACAAGTAACATCACTTACTGCTAGTGGAAATCCAAATTGGAATGTAGATTTCAAGATTGATGTTCTATTCTAAATAGATAAGAAATGCATCGAACATATTAACAATTGCCATTTTAATACACACAAACAACATCTAAATTAAATCCCAAAAGCCATAAAAGAACAAAAGAACTCTAAACAAAATTCGAAAAGAAAATAAATACATATTTTTTCCCTTCCAAGTTCACTCTTATCTTTTGTAGTCCGAATTCTAAGAATGCATCTTACAATCCCAGCCACCAAATTTCCACTATGCCTAAGTGTGCAATGGTCATAAGCACTATAGTGTCAAGCAAATTTTTATTAATAATTAAAAGCACATAATTCTTGTAATTCAAGCGCTTTTATTTAGATGTTGTAATTCAAATAGTTCTTTAGAAATTTTTACAAAATCTATGTCCAAAGTTGAAGTACGGTATACATGCTGGAGGAATTGCATCTGTAATCTCATTTTTGAACAAATTTAAACACATCAATTAGTTAATTTATACATTAGAGAACATAATTGATGCTAAAATTCCTTCTTTTCATTAATTATAGACATTTCCTTCAGATAGACTATTATTTCTACATCAAGTTCATAGTTTTTTTAATAAAATTTTTGGCAGGAAGAAACTTCTTAAGTGTATGAATGATTCAACATAGTTCTCCAAATTCACTCCGAGATACTGGTGACACCTACTATGCTCCTCCTATTCCAAATTTTCTTTCTTTCTTTTTTGACCCTTTCCCACAAAAGTATAAAATTTAAAATGCATAGTAGAAAGAAAACACATACACATTATTGAACAAACAATATAAATAAATAAAATCGTTGTGTGGTATACGACACTTATTTTATAGCATAAAGAGATTATGTATCGTGCTTCAATCCGAGATTTGAGGATCCATTTGTATTTATTAAAATCAGAATCGGATTAACAAATTATCACTAATTCTAGGTACATAATTTGTTAGATGGGTTAGTATTGTTAAGTTTTTGTAAATACATTTGTTTTGAGGCTTTGTTATTCTTTTCTTGAAGGTGCGGAGCATATGTTTTTTCAATAAAAGTTACTTGAATTCTAAAAAAAAACTGTAGCATTAAAAACCCAAACAAAGGTTCTTTTACCTTGATAGTCTAATTGCTCAACTTTGAGGTTAATCTTCTGCATTAGTCCAATATTCCTGAAATCATTCACGACGTTAAAAGACAAATATAGAATATAAACTAAAAAGACAAAGCTTTGATACAGAAACCCAAAAACCCAAAACACAAATCTAACCCAAAAACCTAGAACCGAACCAAAATACCCAAAACTAAGTCATAAATCTTAGTTATATTCAAATCGAAGGAAAGGAAAAAATCCTGGCTTTTGATATAGAAACCCAAACCAAAATACAAATCTAACCCAAAAAACTAAAACCCAACCAAAATACCCAAAACTAAGTCATGAAACCCAATTTAAGATTTTAGCATTTGGTTCATTTTCAAATATTCTAAAAAGATTAAACATACTAAAAACAAAATATAATGACCATATTGGAACTCTTAACTCTTCCAATTAGAAAGTAACAGTTTGTCAGTGCCACCCTACCTTGAAATCAACATAGATAAAGAAGCATATCCATAAATAAGGGAATTTGTGCAAAAAGTATAGCAAGCTAATAAGAAAACAATTGTAACTAATCATAAAATTCAGTAAATTTAGACCACATTTGGTAACATAAAAAATCATGACAGCAATAAAATGTAAGTCCATAAGACATTTATTAGTTCAATTTGTAACACTATTCACAGATTGCTGCTCTACACCTAGTCTAGTGTGTAGAGAGGGAAAATTCCCAACCTATCACAAGCTGACACGTCACACTACCAAGTCCACAAAATACAGCCAATTACAAAGTGCCACATATTGCTGCTAGGTTTTACTATCACTACTCAGAAGCCAATGAAAATTTGCCAAGTGTCATGCAAAAACCAATCAGTATCACAAGATGTAAGCGATGACACAAGCAGCCTCTGCACGTGTAGCGATGACACAAGCAGTCTCGCATCGTGTGTGATGACACAAGGTCCAGCCGTAAGCGGTATTTTTATTACAGGCAGACTAATCGCCGTGACATGTCACCAATCGACTCCGCTCACGTGTCGCTTCACCCACCCTCAGTCCTATAAATAGAAACCTTCCTAAGACATTTGGGAGGACACCACACCAAGCCATCTCGAAGCACAAGCAAAGATCAGGAAGATCCAAGCATCGGCACAAACTCGCAGAATCAAGCTCAAAGCCTTCAAGCAACTTCCAACCTCAAAATCGGTTAGAACACTCAAGCAGAATCATCCAAATTGTCCGCCAGATCCCCAAAGTTCACTGGAATCAGCTCAAAAGCTTCCGCAAACTCCAACAAATCATAACCAGAAGCTCAACGATTCAAGCCTCCAAAGCCTCAAGAACTTCCACCACAAACCTTCCTTCAACACGAAGAACATTCAAAGCAGAATCATCCAAACTGATTCTGGCTTAGATCCAAAGTTTGCGGGAATCACAAAGCATCCGAAAACATCAACAAATCATTAAACGCTGAAGCTCTTACTGATCATTTAAAGCCCCAAGAACCCACCACAAACCTTCGAAGACTAAGAACATACGAAGAACACGAAGAACATGAAGAAATAAAGATTTCTAACAAGTCATAGCCGTGAGATTCACTTGTAATCTATTTCATGTTCGATCCATTCCTCGCCCAAATTGAAGGATATTTTTGTGTTCAAGTCAAAATCACATTCACAAACCAATCAACAAGTCTTTTAAGGAGATCGAATCGAGGATCACTCTTTGTAATTACGCAGGAATTGTACCACACAATCACTAATACTGCTGGTCCATTTAGAAACTATTTTACTTGTTTGATTTATTTCAAACTAGAAATTTAGTCGCTTCACATTCACGCCCAAGTGACATTCTGCCTCTCATCTCATTCTCCTTCAAAGAAAAGAGGTCTTCATCATCTTGCTGGCCAACTCCAATGGCCTCTAAAGCAAGAACATCCAAGCTTCAACAATAGCTGCTTCATTCAGACTTTGCAATTGCTACCAACAACAACTCGTATTAGTGCAACAATCGTAGCCAACCTAAAGCTCACAATCAACTTCAAGCTCAATCAACCAAGGAAGCCAAGGTCCGCATAACATCTTAGATCTCTGCAAAACAAGGTCATCAACAAAGGACATCTCCACCTTGAACACCAAATATGGGGGCAAATCCCCTTCTTCTCAAGAAGTTGGTTGCACCATTTCTCTCCCATCAAAGCGGAACTCAAAAGATTTAGATTTCTTTACGTGCTCACTTCAAATCACTTCTTCTCCATCATCTTGGGAAGTTGCGTCGGGCCATGATGACTAACACCTCACCAGTGGAAAAGTATGGTCAGAATGAAAGCAAAGGGTTGTCCTTCGTACAAAAGCACTTCTTGAAGATAAGGACCCTCCAAATTGTAACTTAATTAACAAACTCGGTACAAGATTCCAGGACCGCCATGGTCATAAATTCACATCTCAAGGATGACGCATGTGAGAAATTGGAAGACACTCCCAACAAGAACAATCTACTTTGGGTGGCTTCGTTGTCGGGCCCAACAATTACAAGATACATAACAACACATCCCAGCAATGTCAATATGGAGGTTCTTCTACAAGTTCTTCATATATCCAAACTCTATACAAAGCGTGATCATAACATGAGAATGCTAAATGGGTATCAACCTCTCAAGTTCTGCAATTTGATGGCAAAGGAAACCCTAAGCAACACATTGCTCACTTTGTAGAAACTTAGAGAACGCAGGACTCAAGGTGGCCTCCTTGTAAAGCAATTTGTCCGCTCGTCAAGGGAAACGCTGATTGGTATACATCTTAGAACCTCGAGTCACTGATAGTTGGGAACAACCAAAAGATGATTTTTTGACCGATTCTATAGCACGCGACGCACGGTAGGCATGATGAGCTACTAATACCAAAACAATGGAAGGACGAGCCTGTCGTTGATTATATCAATCGATGGTTTCTGAGTCTAGATTGCAAAGATAGACTTTCCTCAAAGATCTCGTCATAGATGTATCCAAGGCATGCATTTGGGACTTCTTTACATCCTTCAAGGGATAAAGCCTCTGACATTTGAAGAGTTAGCAACTCGTGCGCATCGACATGGAGTTAAGCATTGCTAGCCATGGAAGTATAAACCCTCCAATACTTGAGGAAAGCAAAAGGAAGTAAGGAAGAATGATAGGAATGCAAAAGTCACTTCAAAGACCAATGGTTGTTAACACCGGCTGAAGTCAAGGTTCCTAAAAGAGCAAAGCAAAGAAAAACAGCTCAAGGATGGCAAAGAACGAAAAGGCCGTCTCGACTTTTAAAGAACGTAGCAAAAAGTATCCGTTTCCCGATGAAGCGTGCCAAACATCTTAGAACAACTATTGCAATTGAAGCCGATTGAATTGCCGAGTGCAAAATGCAGTACAAGACATGGGGAAAGTCGATGCACCCTAACTACCGCAAATATCATCACATCATTGGCCACCCACTTGAAATGCTTCTGCCTTTCAAAGAATCAAATCATGAAGCTCCGCTAAAGAAAACAAGATTGATCTAGACTTTGAAGAAGTTGTCTGTCAAATCAGCGGACCGTTAAGCCAGGATGTACTTCCAACTCTAGTGCAAACACCACAGCTGCACTGATAATGATGATGCAAGGACCAATCCTATCAATGGAAGTTCTTTTTAAAAACACTTTCTACATTTGAAATTCAAGGATTGCTCCTGGTAAGAGCTTAAACTACCACCGCAACGCTGCAAGAGTACATGATGTCTTCCCATTGCCTTTGAAAGGCATCAATATGAGAGAAATTAATCCCACTCTATGTCACCAATTGCTAGTGGCATAGTGGTTGGATGCCCATGTCACCTCGAGGCCGAGGTTCGGGTTCGATTAGTGTGATACCCACTACGCAACACCGAGCCCTCCTTTTGCAAACGCACTAAAAAAAAAAAAAAAAAAAAAATCATCCAAAAAGAAATTATCAAAAAAAAATCATCAAAAAAACATCAAAAAAAAAAATGTTGAACTACGGATGACTTGATCCTCCTCGGGGTACGTGAGGCAAATCTTAGTACTTGTCACTAAGTTTAGTCACGTGAAAGAAGAAGGCTGATTGCCGGGCCTAGCTTGAAGAGTTTCCATAGGCCATCAACGTGCTTTCAAGAACCCTTTGATTGGCAAGGCGTCGCTTAAGATCACTCACTGCTTCACTACATGATACTCAAAGATCATTGTGGTAGAAAATGACACTGCAAAGAATTGGAATGAAGACTACATGGCATTGCTTATCTTCGTGACATCCTCCCACATCTCGGGCATGCTTTGCATCATTTACCCTGGGGCATCTTCTGTACTTTCAAGTCTAGGCTACATTGTCCCTCTTCTAGGCTGCAGCTACTTACAACTTTGAAATTTGAACTTTAGTGGTGCTAAAATCTCGGACAACGCCGCCTTCCTCCAAAGATTCGGAAATTGGTGTTGCATCATCTCTCCTTGTGGGCTTGTCTTCTCCGTGCAATGTCAAAGTCTTGGGCGGCATTCTCTCACATCTTCAAGGTTTTGTCAAGATTCGCATCCTCAAAGTCTTGATAGGAGCTTGAAATTTAAAGGTTTTGTTGGCATTTCACATCTTCAAAGTTTGATAGATCTCCTGCATCTTCAAAGTCTTGTTGGCATCTCTAAAATCTTGATATTCGCTACGTGCTATAAAATTTCCGATGTTTGAACTTTATTACCGAAAATTGGTGTTAATGCAAAGCCCATTATAAAGGCCAATGTTGGTGCAACTTCGCAAATAAAGTGTTGACGTGGCTCCATGGCAGATGAATGTTACCATGCTTAGGTGTAAATGAAGCGGTTACATGGCTTTATGTTGAAAAAGGCTTTTAAAAGACAAGTGCAAATATTGCTTCGCAGTCAGTAATGGTGATGCTTCAATGCAAATGCAAAGAGTTGGCGCAGCCTTCATGATAAGAACAATTGGTATGGTGACCGCAAAGACAAGTGTGGAACACTTTCATGCAAAACAAAGGCTAGCATGGTTCCGCTGTAACAACTGCTAGTATTGCTTAATTGCTAAGACAAAGGCCGCATAACTTTAAAGTCAAGTACCGGTAATAGCATCATTGTATCATGAACACCGGCGATAACATGTTGCCTAGCTGAATATCATTATGGAAACGCCGCAAAGACAAATATAAAAGATTGTTGTTGCGAAAAGAATGTGACAACATGAAGGTATACGCCATCGCAAGAACGTTGCTATGCAAAAAACCACCAAATGAAGGCAAACAATTCTAAGGAGAACGCCAACGTAAAGTTTGATGTCAAACCCAAAGATCAAAGAAACTATGCTGCATAACAAAACAAACAACAAAGAACTTGTCGAAGAAAATCTCATTGCACTACTAAACAAAAAAAAAAATCAAAGAAAGAGAAGCCCACTTTTTATCTCTAGCCAACAAGTACAAAGATAAAATAGAAGCATGAAAAAAAAATGAAAAATTCTTGAAAGCAGAGAAGAAACCAAGGTTGAGTACGTGGGCTTCGTTGATGAAGGCACATTTTATATAGAAAACTTCTAAGATTACAGATAAGAAAAGTGAAGAAAGCTCAAGAACCATTAAATGGTTCCACCAACTCCACTGGCCAAGAAAAAAAAAAACTATGTTCATGTTCAAATGTGAAAACAATTGAGCTCAAGTCAGATTCCTGCAAACTCAAATGCTTTAAAGTCAAGGAAGTCTGCACCAAATTTTGAAATGAAAGAGGATATTCAGCCATAGAGATAGAAGATGATGGCTCGCTACCCACCTCACAAGTCTCGAACCCGCACCATCCTCGCCGGGCGGCCACCGCTAAAGCGTAATTAAAAACGCCATAAGTCCAACAAAGACCATGCTTTTCATCCAAATTTAGAAAATCCAGACATCATTTCAATAAAATCGACCCCCACCAAAATCTTCTATGACTCGATGTACAAAACCCGGTAAAGATCATCAATGGAGCCACCACGCGCCGCCATAAACTTGCGATGACCCACGGCTCAGTCCTTCAAACCCGTGTAGATCTGTTCACAATTTCACAAACCGAGCCACCACAGTGGGTTCCACGGCTTAGGAACTACAAACCTGGGAAATTTTCAGGTCCGTAAGCCCATCCACGCACCACCACGCGCCTCTGTAGCTCGGAAATCGCCGCTTCAGCCGAACACGCTCTCCCACGCACACAACCCGTGTGCTTCATGCGCCGCACGCCCGGGTCCTCGCCACGCTACGCCCCACGCTGCTGCTATGACGCCATGGATGACGCCAATATCCACCGCGTTGACCCGTTTGTCCAACCGACTGCTTGACCCGACCGACCAAAAACTGACCGGATCCGAACCGCCCTCGCAGTAAGTGAGAAAGAAAATGCTTTGACCAAAAGTCAACATTTTCAAGAAGTGGCCTGCCCCACTCACTTTTCGAGTACATCCCGACGGATCCGTTTCTTCATTCGGGTTCGGAAATTGTGCAAACCTCCACTTCCAGAAAGCTGACTTTGCATAAATGTTGACCAGAAGTCTTTAAGAAGGACCTATCTTGCTCAATTTTTCGCGCACATTCCAATTTTGGAGTTCGTTTCTATCATTCGAGACTCGAAAATTGCACAAATGACTCAATTCCAATGTAGTTAACTTTTGTGCCGAAGTCGACCTAAAGTTCAAGATTTTTCAAGTTGACTTGTCTTGCTCAGTTTTTCGCGACTTGAAACCAACTATGTGACACACTTCTCCGAAGTACTCAGCGGTCCAAAACTTAAGCTCCCAAGATCAAAATTTGAGATTCATCCACTTGGTCCGAATTTCTTCTCAAAGGTTATTCTTCAGGGACTTCATCAAGACTTCCCTTTAAAGTACAAATGAACTCTACAAGTGTATCTTGAACTTGAAATTACATTGGGTCACCAGCCAACCTACCATTCTCTGCTCTGCGCCTACCGATCTTCTCACCTCAATACCATTCCTCTTTCTTTCTGCGCTTTCAAACATTTGCACCTACCGCTCAGTGTTCACCAACAGAATCTACCATTCTCACAAAAATTCTCAACCGCCATTCTCAACTACCCATCTACCGTTCTTCATCTCTCCGCTATAAATAAGGGCCTGATTCATCAAAAACTCATCAAGAAAAAAACACATCAATCATAAATGAAGATTTTCTTCTTCAAATTTTCAAGTCCTCTTTCTCACCCATTTCTCACCATGGCCTCATCATTCTCAACACCTAACCGATATTGCGCCTTCATAATCGCTTTGAGATCAACCTCTCATGGTTCACCAAAACCCCACAAAGATCATTGTAGTTTTCGAGATCCAAACAAACTTTGTTTCTCCACTTAATGGTCTCATTTGGCCATGCTAAATTATCATAACAAGGCCTGTATGGCGGTTCCATGCTTCCTCGTACTTGGCTGGCCGCAAATCCAAGTCCAAAGAGACACTGCTCCTAAGCTCGGGCTCCCGTGAGTCTCTCTCCACTGCTTGGTCTTCCAAAGAGAAGCAATGTTCGGAACAAACAACAACTTGGTCGGTTTCTAAGACTAATCACAAATTAGCTCCATCTTTCATTTTTCCGTGCTTTTCCAACAAGTGGCGTGAGGTGAAGATGGTAAAAGTGTTGGGGTATCCTACAATTGTCTTTCATCCAACACTTACCATAACCTCCAAAGCGACCGCCTCATCGTAAATCAGCCTCTTCGGTGTCTGCAATGGTCTCCAAAGCTTCTCATTCCATGTTCCCACCAAGAAATCAATCTAAAGGTCATCGTTGCTGGTACCTTAGGAACACACTTTCTCGGGAATTACTCAAACTTAAAATCGCCTGAAGAATTCCGTAAAATATACTTCTCAAATTACTTCAACTTAACGCCCGTCGGCATGGTCCCATCATTAATGTGCACATTCTACGACTCTGCCGACCATTCAAGACAGGCCACTCCCGGATCCCAAGGTGTACTTCCCAAACATCTACACCCCGTAGTAGTCCCCAACATATAAGGCCGCACCATGGTGGCATATGTTTCACCCATTCATTTCATCACCATCGCCATCTTCTTCACCACCACCACCAAGATACCCAAAATCCATAAGCTTCGAAATTACCTTAACTTAACTCCGAGTGAACAATGACACATGCGCATTCAACTACAAGACATGTCCTCGCCGTAATCCAAAGTATATTCTTCGAAATTACTGGCCGGACTTAAAAATAAGGCCAACCCCATGACTCTCAGAGATGCTGCACCAAACACCACCATCCTCCTCCTATCTTCCCATCTTTCTACACCCCGTGATCACCGCCAACGATCCAAAATACTCTTCTCAAATTACCTCAATCTTAACCTCTCTCGTGCTGAAATGACCATCTTGTGTACATTCAACTTCTTGCAAATAACTTTCAGCCTCACCAACCCACTCTAAAGTACCAAAAACACTCTTCCGAAATTACTTCAACTTAATCTTTACCGAGAATGCCTGGCCATGCAAGTATACACACTAGCCACTTGCACCCCTTTTTCGGTCTCCATCAAAACCTTTCATGGGTGGGTCTACTCCTTTGAAAATTATCTCATCCTCGCTGAAAGCTCCACCACCTTCAACTACTTCACCAAGAGTCAAATGTAAAATCCATTTTCGAAATCATCCCCACACCACACTCCAAACTGTGTGCGTGAACGAAGTCTCGAGGGGCATTTGTAGAGGGAAAAATTCCCGACCTATCACAATGCTGACATCGCCACACACACTACCAAGTCCACAAAAATACAGCCAATTACAAAGTGCCACATATTGTCGCTAGGTTTTACCATCACTCACTGCCAATGAAAATTTGCCAAGTGTCATGCAAAACCAATCACGCATCGCCGCATGTGTCGGCGACACAGCGCCCACACGTGTAAGCGATGACACAAGCTTCGCATCGCAAGCAATGACACAAGCACCAAATAAAGCGTGTGTTTATTTATATAGCGTACTCAATCAGCCGTGATGTGTCACCAATCCATTCGCCACGTGTCGCTTCACCCACCCCCAAACTCCTATAAATAGAAACCTTCCAGACATTTGGGAGGACACACACCAAGCCATCCGGGCACAAACATCAAAGAACTGGTGAACAACAAGTACAGGCTCTGGGCAGAATCAAGCCTCAAAGCCTTCAAGAACTTCAAGAACTTCAACCTCAAAACGGGTTAGAACACTCGGAAGGTAATCATCCAAACTATCCGCCCAGATCCTAAAGTTCACTAGAATAAGCCTGTGCTTCCGTAAAACTCCAACAACCATAAATTGGTGAAGCTCAACGATTCAAGCCTCCAAAGCCTCGAAAACTCCTTCCACCACAAACCTTCGCAACACGAAGAACATTCAAAAGCGTAATCATCCAAATCTGCCTAGATCCAAAAGCTCAAGGGAATCAAGCCAAAAGCTGTCCGAAAACATCAACAAATCATAAATCGCTGAAGCTCACTGGATCCAAGTTTCTAAAGCCCCGAAGAACTTCACCACAAACTCAAGATGAAGAACATACGAAGAACACTAAGGAACATGAAGAATAGCGATTTCAACGTTCATAGCCGTAGATTCATCAGAATTCCATTCAAAGGTCTTCGATCCATTCCTCTCGCCCAAATTGAAGGATATTTGTGTTCAAGTCAAAATCACATTACACAAATCCAATCAACAAGTCTTTTTAAGGAGATCGAATCGTAGGATCACTTTGTAATTGTGCAGAATTGTACCACACAATCATCAACAATACAAATTCGCATTTATGAAACTATTTTACTTGTTTGATTTATTTCAAACTAGAAATTTAGTCGTCTACATAGTGCTAGTGTGTTAGTGATTTGGCCATTTGGTCGACTGCTTGGTGAATATACTTATCGTGGGTCCAAATGCGAACACCCAATACTAAGAGAATTTTTTTTGAATTAATAGCTTTCTCTTTTTGTTTTCCTAAGCTCTGTGTTTTTCAGATTTGATAAACTCAATAACTTATAAAGAATTAAAAAAAAAAATTCTTCATTAACACATACCTAAACAATTATACAAATAAAAAGAAAACAAATGGGAATGAGATGAATGTTTTGCAACATGAATCCACCCAAAAATTACACCCAAGACAAAATAAGCACAACTAAGTAAAAGCACCGTGGGATTGCAACCAACTACTTGAGCAGTTGAGCCTATTTATAGAGGTATTATATAGAGCAACTAATGAGCCTGCAGATGTACCAGCGCCTGAAAATTTTTAAATGTAATGTGGCATATGTTTTCATCATTGTACCCGCATGATGCAAGACCAAGTTATAAATTATAAAAACGGTGTGAATCAGTAAATATCTTAACCAATAAAGAAATCAAAGCAAAACAAACAAACTACTCCGATCAACAAAAAAACCATTACCAAACAACAGGAAAAAATGAATAAACAAAGTTAGTTTGTACCTCTTAGATACAGAAGAAGGTTTTGATATTCATTGCCTGGTGGCTATTCCTCCTTCGGGTTAGTATTTTGTACCACAACCGATAAAGTTGAAGCTTTGATTTTCCCGAGCTTGTGTTCCCTTAAACATGCAGACCACAAATTCAATACCTAGAATAACAAAAATAAATTGAAAGAAACAGAGAGAGAAAAAGAAAAAGAAAAAGACAAAAAGAAAACAAACTTCCCTATTATTTTTTTTAATGAACTTCCTTTTTTTTTTTTTTTTTTTTAGAATATTATAAAATCCGTCTTAATTTGTGTTTATGCATAAAATATATTCAAATGAAACCTAATGAGAAATATACAAAACACCTCATCACCATTATAGGATTCTTATTGTAACTCCCCAATTTACATTGTAAAGAGGACAATTAATTCCAAGAATACAAAGTCAAACAAAAAAATATATCTTGAGGTAGGGGGGAGAAAAAAAGAGATCCCTTAAAGCCAATCCTTATTTTGTACTTGCACTGATTGAAACTAAAAATTGGTCCCTCAAGATCAAATGTCCAAGCCTATGTAAGTGCAAAGAAAGTGGCTATGGTAGGCCTAACCAAGTCTTCTATTATAGAATTTTCTCAATACCAATCATTAAAAGATAAGAGCTAGTACCAATAGAAATCTGCATTGCCTTGCTCTTTCCTTGAGCTGTGTACATTTGATTTTCAATTTCTTGATGCTTCCTACCATTGTCCTTTTCCATCAACTCCTATTTCAATAGGATCTTGATAATATTTGCACTTTTCTCATTTTCACCAATATTCATTTTCTTATTTGTCTCTACCTCTTTTTCAACTACTCTGGCTCTAAGTAGCAATTAAGACCTAGCAAAAATATATATTTATATATATATATTCATAAAAAAAATAGCATTAGCATAAAACATAAAATGATGCATTCAGTTGCACTCTATAAAACTTAAAGGATTATTATATCATAAATTATCCAATTTGTTGGTCACTAATGGGTGCAGGTGCAAACACATGCATATCAAGAGTTAGGTATAAGGTTGTAGCGTTGAATGCTCATAGGACACCAAGACTAAACTGGATCAAAATGTAGTTCTAATGTTATCCATTTAAAAAAAAATTAATTTGTTAATAATCTGCATATCAAGAATCAAGAATATATATACATTGATTTAGGAGTGAGCATTGTTCTAAGAAAATAACTTAGAAACAGATGGATTGTGGATGAGATTTTTGAAGACTTTTCCTAAAGACACCATCTCTAGGTAAATGGTAAATTTTTTAAATATTTGACCCAATAGAATAACATCCCAAAACAATAAATATTTGACCCCATAGAATAACATCCCAAAACAATAAAGGAAGATATCCTTCTACTTCACTCTTGTAGACAACATCCATCCCATATAGCATCTTGTGAAAGGAAACAAAAAGCAGGCATGTACGAAAGAAAAAACAAAAAGTCTTAGTTATGAAAAATGTGCGCTAAACAGTTGGTACAAATTATCATTGTTCAAATACATTTAAAAAAATAAATAAATAAAAAATCCTCCACTCCATTGTTCATCATTGCTAGTTGCTCCCCATTTAAATTTCATCATTCAACCATTAACACAGCCAGCAAATGTCAGCATATTATAGTTCACACTTGCCGTCAAGGTGCACATATGTTGCTAATCCTGAATATGGACACTCAAAGTCATGTAATGAGTCTGCCCTCACCTAAATATGATAAAACATCTTGATCTACCTTAATTGAGTACCACACTACTTATTTAATATGAAAAACAACTTAAACATGAGGTTATATGCAATAGCAACATGAGTTTATATGCAAAATTCAGTGAAACTAAGATGAGTGCACAAAGTTCCAAAATAATTCAACAGTATGAGTGAGAGAAACTAACAATAAAATAGATACAAAGATATCCAAGCATTTAGGTATTTGGGTTTCGTCACACATTCAAGCATTTATTTGAATACAAAAACAATATATATATTTCTGGGTATATATTATTCTAAATTTATAATTTTGTTATTAATACTCTTTTTTTTTTTTTTGTGTAGCAATAAACTTTTTTTTTTAGCAAAATGTGTTGGACTCAACTTGATTGGATCCACTAACACTAAGACCAGCCCACTAGCAAAATGTGTAGGACTCAACTTGATCCACTAAGACTAAGACCAGCCTACTATCCCTTCATGGCTTCATCCCTCTAAATCTGATTTCTTAAAAAAAAAAAAAAAAAAAAAAAAAAAACAAAACAAAACGTGTAAGACTAGAACTTAGAATCAATACTTTAACTCTTCCATTCCATAGCCTTCTAGAGAAATCTAAAGAAATCAAAATTTAAGAGAACAAACAAAAAAGAGTTAAGAGTACAAGTGTACAACTAAACTAAAGTTCAGCCAAAAAGAAGAATAAAAACCCAGCAGCAATGAGCACTCCTCTTCAAAAGAAAAAAGAAAAAAAAAAAAAACCCAGACACCCAACAGCAAACATGAAGAAGACGAAAGAGGCAAAGGAAGAGAAAACAAAAAAACGAACCTTCAGTGAACACACCAAGTCTATTGCCAACACCAGTTGATGAGTAAGCCAACTAATGAGTGTTTTTTTTAGAATCAAGATGGAGAGAGTCAGAGAGTGAGTGTTTTTTTCTTCTTTCTTTTTTCTGCCTTTTCTTATTTGTCTCTTCTTTTTGCCTTTTGTAATCTTTTCTTCTGCAAGCTAAACATTTATGCCGTTTGTAATCTTTTCTTCTGCAAGCTAAAGATTTGGTGATGGCCTGATGGGATTAGCCTTCATGTCACATTGTCACTTCAGCTTTTTTCTTTGTGAGAAACGGGCCTTCATGGCCTGATGGGATTTGGTGATGGCCGTTTGTAATCTTTTTTTTTTTTTTTTTTTTCTCAGATGAGAAGGTAATATTATATAATATATTATTACTATTTGGGGGCCCTCTTATAAGTGGGGGCCTTAGGTGGTGGCCTAAATGGCCTATAGCTTCAGCTGGCCCTGCGTGTGGGCCAATGAATGGCTTTTATTATGATTGTTTCGGGCTGAACAGGTCTAACTTGCGAGTCGATGTGATTTTAAGTTTTAACTGTAAACGTGGCAGATTTTTAGGTGGGCATTTTTCCTACATGGCAGCATCTCCTTAATTGCAAGAAAAGGCTTCTGCTATTATATACAACCTTCGCTATTGCAAAGTAAAATGTCTCAAGAATCAACCAACACAAACACAAATAAGTGAAATTGATTAGAAAGCATAATGAACAAAAATTTGAGGAGATTTCCAACCTTCTATAAGGCTACTAGAAATAGGGTTAAAAAAATTAAAGCAGTTCCTACTTTCTATTAAATAAAAAAATGAAAATAAATATGAATAGAGAAATAATAATAAAATTAAATATCAAAAAGGAAAACAACAAAGGCGATTGTATTCTCCAAGCATTCAGATTTTAGACCTTCCATGTTAGAAATATCACTATTAAAATCAAGGGTAAACATAGATTTGCACAAAACATAAATTAATTCAAATTTTAGGGGTGAACCAAAAAAAGCACAAACATTACAAAAAATTTCCAAACAAAAACAAAATTTAATCAATACAACAATTGAACAAACAGAGCTCAAGAAATTGTAAAAATAAATTGGTATTTAAGGAAAAAGGTAGCCAGACCTTAAACCTAAATTGAGTAATGTGGCAAGACAGTATTTAACTAAATCCAACAAAGGCGATTGTATTCTCCAAGCATTCAGATTTTAAACCATCCATGTTAGAAATATCATTATTAAAATCAAGGGTTGTTTCCATTTGAAAGGTAATTAACAGTTCAATGTTTTTGTTTTTTCTCTTGACAACGATTCAACAAAACATAGATCTGCACAAAGCATAAATTAATTCAAATTTTAGGGGTGAACCAAAAAAAGCACAAACATAATAAAAAACTGCCAAACAAAATACAACAATCGAACAAACAAAACTCAAGGAATTGTAAAAATAGATTGGAAATTAAGGAAAAAGGTAGCCTTTTCAAAACCCTATAAACGGTAATTGAATAGAAAACGAAAAAAAGGGGGAAAAAATCCCTACCTTCTAAATTATTTTCTAAATCGCTTTTGAATCGCCTATTGTTACAGAGGACGAACAAAGTTTCTCAGTTTTCACTGTTGCAAAAGACGAACATAGTTCTTTTTTTTGCTTCCTTTTGGATTTCCTTTTTTCGTATGCTTGTTGGTCTGGGACACGGTATGTTGATCTGTGTGTCTATGGAGTTGCAGCGAAGAAGTGGAAGTCAGAGTGAGTCTAAAATTTCAATCAGGAAATATGGCGTTTGCGTTTTAGGGTTTGGGTTTTTTTTTTTTTTTTTTTTTTTTTTTTTTTTTATATTTATAGAAATACCTTTGATGAAAGTGAGTCTTCCAAACGCACCTTATGGTATTTTAAAGAATAAATTGTAGACGTGGCTACTTTTTAAGTGGCCTTTTTTCCTAACATGGCAACACCTCCCTAATTGCAGGAAAGGCTTCTGCTTTTATATATAGTATTAGATGAGAGGATAAGAATATCTTTTACTTATTCTTTCCGTAACCTTCCCTCTCCTTATCTCATCTCTCTAATACCTCATACCCTTCCTCTTCTCTCCTCTCACTATTAGAAATCTGGGTCTAGGCGGCGCTTTTTTTTAGCGACGTTTTTAAATTCGCCGCTATAAGTGGTATATTGTGACATTTTTGAAAAACGCTGCAAAAGAGTGACTTTTTAGCGATGTTTTCTAAAAAATGTCGCTGTAACTCAAAACAATAGCTGCGTTTCTGAAAACGCTGCAATAATAGTTTGTTTGGATACTACTTATTTTGTTGAAAACTGAAAACTTATTGTTGAAAATACTGTAGTAAACTTAGCTTTTTGATCGAAAAATGGTAGAATATGTACATTTAAATGAACAAAAGTACAAAAGGTGTAGGCCAACTGTCTGGTTCGGGACACTGTAGCAAATTTTAATAGTGTGTTTTTCACAAGTCGCGGCTCCGTGAATAGTACTGTGGGGGCCACTAAAAAACGCAAATGTAGACTTGAGGGAGAAACGCTGTATCCAAACGGATACTAAGTATAGTTTTGGCAGCATTTTTCTGGTTTATAGAAACGTCGCTGTTGGTATTAAAAAAAGACTCCCCAGGAAACTGTGAAAGAAAAAAAAAACACTATAGCGACGTTTTGGAAACGTCTCTATAAGTTCCCCCATTTTTGACTTTTCTCGCACAAACTTTCCACAATTTTCCCTCTTTTTTTTCTTTTTTCTCTATAGCGACGTTTTGGAAACGTCGCTATAAGTTCCCCCCATTTTTGACTTTTCCTGCACCTACTTTTGCCAACATTTCATTTCCCACACTTTTTTCCCTCTTTTTTCTCTTGTTTACTTTTATGTATGAAAGTGATAATATTGTAGCTTATTTCCAAAATCTTTAGTTTTTCATGTCTTGTCTCTTTCTACTTTTAAGTAGAAATCTTATGTAACAAGAAGGTTTTTTTTTTTTTTTTTTTTTTTTAAATATAAAAGGATTGGTTAATTGTACCATAGTTTGCATCATATTTATAAAATACAACACTTAGTTTACTATGCAGAGTCATAGACTCATGGCATAGCTACATGCATACAAGAAACAATTTATTAAACAAAGCCAGATTAGGCAAAAGCTTCTGGTAACTAGTCTAACAAGATGATGCATCCCAATTTGCATCATATTTATTCAAGATACATAGTGATGATGCAAAAAATCAACAATTGAGCTCCTCGTTGTAGTGGATGGACGAAGCTATGATTGGTGTCATCTCTGTTGGAGGAAAACCTGCAAAATGAACTGGGTGGAAGAGTAACACGCTGGTGTGGCGTTTGCTAAACCGCCTCCGATGCTTAAGTTAGTAAGGGAGAAGGATTTTAGAGAGAATTGATTGGAGAGTGATTTTCGTAGAGTATTTTTGTGTGTACCTTTAACTTCAATTGCCTTATCTTTTTATAGTTGCGTGCCTCATTAATGGACAATGAATTGCTGTATTTATGCTCAACGGCTAGTGCGTTACAAAATCCTTGTCTGAAGTTCACAACTCACTCTGTAACCGTTGCTCCGTCCGTTACACTTTGTCATCAATGAGCGTAATGAATGTGTAACGTCTTCTCTTGGTTAATGACGATCTAAGCTTAATGACGATCATAACTTTCTGACTCATTAGTTACCCCATTATTTGAATTTTTGTCTGTTAGACGAGATGAAAACATAACCGTTTGACACTTCGTATTCCGTGTACGGCGCATTTATAATGAGTTGATGTTTCATGCACACGTTTTGGCCATTTATTTATCCTTTTTCCCTCATTTTTCCTTTTCTTCGTTTTCTTTCCTTGTTCAGTTGGCGTTCTAGGGTTTTTCTCTTCTTTAAGCTTTCTTTTTCAGTTTTGCATTCCTTGGTAAGTTCTTCGTGCTCCTCTCTCTTTTTTTGCTCTTCCATGGTAGATTACTCTTTTGTTAGGTTTGATTTTCCTTCAATATCTTTTCGTTTTGCTCACCTAGGTTGTTTGCTTGAGATTGTAAAGGGAGAGTGTCTCAAGGGGGTTAGTCTTTTCGTGGGGGAGGATTGTCCATAAAAGTTTGTCCTTTCCTCTTTATTTCCTTTTCTGCTAGAGTTGCTAGGTCTTTGACAATGTCCGGGGAAGTTAGGTCTAGTGAGCTGGAAACGGGGTTATCTTCGTTTGATAATCGCGAGATTCTCGAGGTTACTTCCCCTTCTACTCCCTATAAAGCTTGGGACATCCAATGTGCCCTCTCAGAGAAAGATGAGAAGAGAATCAGGGATAGGTTTCAATTTCCTGATTCGGTTAGAATTAGGATTTCGAGTGACGAGGATAGGGCCTGTCACTCATATGCTGATGAAGTCTGTTTCTACCAAGCAGATTTCGCTAGTGGTCTTCGTCTTCCCATTCATCCCTTTGTTAGGGAACTTTTCGTGTATTTGCACCTTACCCCGGCACAATTAGTGCCTAATTCTTGGCGAATCGTCATTTGTTGTATAGTGGTGTGGATGTCTGCCAATGACAGAGACGTTATCAAGAGAGACGAATTTCTCCATTTTATCGCCTGAGAAAGTCCAAAGACCTTGGCTATTGGGAATTTAAGCCATGGGATAGGGCTTCTAGGTTAATACTTGACTCTCCATCGTTCCTCCGCAATTGGAAACCAAACTTCTTCTTTATTTCGAGCAGTGGTTAGGAGTTCGTCCTTAGTGAGGGCCTGGATGAAGCCTCCAAGTTTTTTCATAGTTGGGGAATTCCTATGTCTGGTGTGTCATTCTTGTCTGTTCTTTATTTTTTCTTTGTGAGTGACAATGATATATGATATACTTGCTTTTTGCAGTTCCTCAACGCCCTCGTCTGAAGAAGAGATATCACAGTCGTGTTAAGAAGGTCAGAGAATATCTCGGGACTGTTAAAGATTTCGATGACCTTATCTCTCCTCAATCGCTGTTCCTCCATTTTTTAGGCCCAGAGCCCTCAAGCAAAGTTTAGAAGAATTTAGAGGTTGTGAAGAAAAGTAAGTGTATTCGTCGTCTCTTCATTTTTATTTATTTATTTATTTTTATTTTTTATATCTATATCTCTCCTTCTCTTCTTCAGGAATGACGACCAGGTTTAGCAAATAGAAATTGGCCGAGGCCCAAGAGGAGAAGGCCAAGAGTGGCATTGTTGGTGGCCTTTTGTCTAGGAAGCGTCAGAAAGTGGGCGACACTCCTTCCGGTGTGCCCGTGGTGAATCCTCCCTCTGCTCACTCTCCTGCCAAGCATCCTCCCTTTCCCACATCGTCTCTGGAGGTGATTGTCTCTTCAGAGGGGGGTGCCAGAAGAAAATTAGTTAGCAAGCCTTTTCCCCCAACTTTTTGGGATGACGTTGACACTGTTGCATTGAAGGCGCATGAGGCGCTTTCAGTGGACGACCTGAATCCTCTAATGGTGAAGTCATCTAGTGATGTGATGTCGTCTCACATTCAAAAATTGGCGCAGGTGTGTTCTGACGGCGTAGATTGCTTTTTCTTTTTTGTTTTGCTTTTGCTAAGAGAGATTTTTTCATATGTAGGCTTTGGAAGAGTCCTTGTTCATCTCTGGGAAGCTTCTGGATTTGGAGAAAAAGGTGGCCACAGCTGAGCCTATGATCAAATCCCTTTTTATTGAGAATGAGACGCTCAAGAACAAGGTTGTCATCCTTACTATTGAAGCTGAGAATGACAAAGAACGTGTGGCAGCTTTGGAGAAGAGTCTCAAGTGGAGAATGACTTTTCTAAGCTGAAGGACAAGCAGATAGGCGATCTTTAGCTTAAACTGGAAAAAGCTAGTCTTGATGGTGTACAGGAGTTCAAAGAATCTGACTTGTGCTTGGATGACCTGTGTGAGTACTATGTGGAGGGCTTTGAACTCTTCAGAAGATGGATGGTTAAGCACCACCCAAAACTGGATCTCTCTGGTCTGGTAATGGGTGAAGTGGAGGAGTTTGTAGCAGATCATCCTTCCGAGGTCACGGAGGAGAATGTAGTAGAGGAAACTACAACTGTCGCTCCTATAGATCCGTCCCCCTCTGATCCAGCTAGACAGTAATTTACTTTATATCTTCTTTGATTTTCTCTCTTTTTTGTAAGACGAAAACAATGTTTTGTTATAGGGCTCGTTGTTTTAAGCATATATTTTTTGAACAGTTTACTTGGGCTCGTGTGTTTTGGGCATGCAATTCTCTTCTGACAACTAATTTGCTGATGAAGTGTGTTTGTAACCTTTTATTTCATTAGGTCTTTGCCGTGTTAAGCGACTTTATATGTTGGTTGTATTTGTTTAATTGTAGTTCTTCGTCATAACAGTTGAGCAGATCTCATTAAGTTATGATGGTGATGGGAGTTGTGTTTGAACAACTTTTACTAAGTCATGTTTGAACGACGTTGTTAGAAGTTATGCTTGAATAACTTCTTGTTTAGTTGTGTTTGAACAACTTTCATTAAGTCATGTTTGAATGACGATGATAGAAGTTGTGTTTGAACAACTTCTCGTTTAGTTGTATTTGAACAACTTTCATTAAGACATGTTTGAATGACGATGATAGAAGTTGTGTTTGAACAACTTCTCGTTTAGTTGTGTTTGAACAACTTTCATTAAGTCATGTTTGAATGACGATGATAGAAGTTTGTGTTTGAACAACTTCTCTTTTAGTTGTGTTTGAACAACTTTCATTGAGTCATGTTTGAATGACGATGATAAAAGTTTGTGTTTGAACAACTTCTCTTTTAGTTGTGTTTGAACAACTTTTATTGAGTCATGTTTGAATGACGATGATAGAAGTTGTGTTTGAACAACTCCTCTTTTAGATGTGTCTGAACAACTTTTATTCAGTCATGTTTGAATGACGATATTCGAAGTTGTGTTTGAACAACTTCCTTTTTTTTTTTATATGCCATAACGTTATTAGTAATGACAATGTTGCGCTGTACGCATGACTTGGAGTCACGCTATTGAAGTGTCTTAAGGTTAACCTTTTTTTTTCTCTTTTTTTTTTTTGGTCATGTTTGAATGACGATGACAATAGTTGTGTTTGAAAAACTCTTGATTTAGTCAACTTTGATGGTTGTGTATTAACAACCTTGATGGTTATGACGATGTAGGCTGTGTATGAACAACTCCTGAGTGTTGCACATGTTTTTGTTGATAAATAACTCATGGATAATTATTGATAAATACACATGGATAATGCTCTCGTGTATTATTGATCTATGAATGATGAAAGTAATAACTGACGTACATACTGAGATGAAGATTGGACAACTTGAAATGTAAAAGATTCCTTACTGATAGTACTTCTTCAAATGTTCTATGTTCCATGGTCGAGGCAGTTCCTGGCCGTCTAAAGACTTTAGGTAGTAGGAGCCTTCCCTGGAGTGACAGATTACTTCATAGGGGCCTTCCCAGGTTGGTCTTAGTTTTCCTTGGGATGGGTCCTTTGTTGCCTGTGATATCTTCCTGAGGACGAGGTCTTCTATGTTGAACCTTCTTACCTTGACTTTTCTGTTGTAGTGTCTAGCCATTACTTCCTTGTGTTTGGCCATTCGCTTCACGGCTTCCTCTCTGATTTCATCAATTAGATCTAAGTTGCTGTTAAGCTCCTGCTGGTTCTTCTGACCTTCATAAGTTTTGACACGGAGGCTTGTCAGTCCTACTTCCACTGGTATGACGGCTTCAGTGCCAAATGTCAGTCTGAATGGCGTTTCTCCTGTTGGAACTCTTGTGGTTGTCCTATATGCCCAAAGGACATTTGGTAGTTATTCATACCATGCCCCCTCAAGCGGAGTTTTGATAATTTTGAGTAGGCTTCCATTCATCACTTCTGTCTGACCATTAGCTTAAGGGTGTCTTGGAGAAGAGTAGTAGTTCTTGATTCCTAAGTCTTGGCAAAATTTTCAAAACTTGAGATTGTCGAACTGCTTTCCATTGTCCGATATTATGACATGTCGGACTCCAAACCTACAGATGGTGTTCTTCCACACAAAGTTGGTGATTTTAGCCTTTGTTATCATTGCTACTGGTTTTGCTTCCACCCATTTCGTGAAGTAATCAATTGTGTCGATTAGAAATCTGAGTTGCTTCTTCCCTAAAGGGAATAGGCCCATAATGTCAATCCCCCATTAGGCGAAGGGCCATGGTAAGGATATGAGTGTCATCGTCTCTCCTGGTCGCGTCTAGAAATTTGCAAAGCGTTGACACTTATCACATGCTCTGACGAGGTCATGTGCATCCTTCTGTAAAGTCGTCCAGTTGTATCCTGCTCTAAGTGCTTTTCCTGTTAAAGACCTTGGTCCAGCATGATTTCCACAAATTCCTTCGTGTATCTCGCAGAGCACATAATCCGCTTCTTTTGAGTTAGCACATCTTAAGTATGGGAGTGAATAATCTCGTCTGTACAGTACATCGTCAATAATGACGAAGCGGGTTGCTCTAATCTGTATCTTCCTTGCTTCCATTTTATCTTTTGGGAGTCATCCTTCTTTCAAACAACAGACAATGGGAGTCATCGACTCATCTTGTTCTTTCATCTTCAGAACCTGCTCACCTTCTGTACTTGGTTGCCCTCTTATCTCTATACGTAGTTCAGAGGGCACAATGTAGTCGTCTGACGAGGCCAATCTTGCTAAGAAGTCAGCTTCTGCGTTTTTGGCTCGAGGGATTTGCACAAAGTCTAGGCTGTCAAAGTGCTGCGAGAGTTGTTGGACGATCTTCAGGTACTTTTGCATCCTCTCTTCTTTGGCTTCATAATCTCCCTTCGCTTGTCCAATTATAAACTGAGAATCAGCTTGGACGATAAGATTTTTTGCTCCGAGAGCTTTTGCTAGACTTAATCCTGTTAGTAATGCTTCATACTCAATCTCATTATTCATTGCTGAGAATTGTAGTCTAACTGCTTACTTCAATATTACTCTTTTTGGAGATATGAGCACTACTCCTGCCCTTCTTACTTTTTTCGTGGCAGATCAATCTGTTTGGACCATCCATGTTTCCATGGGGAGTTCTTCTTCCTTGTAGGGGTAGGTGAATTCTGCGATAAAGTTTGCCAGTACTTGGGCTTTAATTGCTGCTCGAGACCGATATTTGATGTCAAATTGGCCCAGTTTAACTGCCCATTGGATGAGTCGTCTTGCTGCATCTATCTTGTTTATCATCTTTCTTATTGGTTGGTCTGTCATGACGACGGTGGAGTGTGCTTGGAAGTAAGGACGGAGTTTCCTAGAAGCGACCACCAATGAGAAAGCTATCTTTTTCATTCTTGGGTAATTTGCCTCTACTCCTTAGAATGCTTGGCTGGTATAGTAGACTGGCTTCTGGACATTTTCTTCTTTTCTGATCAGTGTTGAACTTACTGCGGTGTTAGACACTGCTAAGTAGAGGTACAGCTTTTCTCCCATCACCGAGGTACTTGGCAATGGTGGCCTCATTAAGTACTCTTTTAATTTTGCAAGGGCTTTCTCATATTCGTCAATCCACTGAAAGGCCTTTTTCAAGACCTTGAAGAATGGCATGCACTTGTTCGTTGCCCTGGAGAAAAATCTGTTTAGAGCTGCGACCTATCCTGTCAAGCTCTGAACCTCCTTCACTATTTTTGGTGATTTGACCTCGATTATTGCCTTTACTTTGTCTGGATTTGCCTCTATGCCTCGTTGGGACATCATGAATCCCAAGAATTTCCCTAAAGCAACAGCAAAAACACACTTTGCAGGGTTTAATTTCATATTGTACTTATGTAGTGTGCTGAAGGTTTCTTTCAAATCGTCCAAGTGGTTGGCTTCATCCTTGCTTTTCACCAGCATATCGTCTACGTATACTTCCACATTCCTTCCAACTTGGTGAGAGAACATGCGGTTCACCAATCTTTGGTATGTGGCTCATGCGTTCTTCAATCCAAAGGGCATAACTTTGTAGCAGTACAACCCTTGGCTGGTGACAAACGAGGTCTTCTCTTGATCTTCTTCGTCCATGAGGATCTGGTTGTATCCAGAAAATGCGTCCATGAAACTTAAAAGCTTGTGTCCAGCAGTTGAGTCTACCCATTGATCAATACTTGGCAAGGGGAAGCTATCCTTTGAGCAGGCTTTGTTTAGGTTTGTGAAATTAACGCACATCCTCCATTTGCCATTGCTCTTTTTTACCATTACCACGTTTGCCAGCCAATCTGGGTAAAAGACTTTTTTGATGAAACTAGCTTCTAGTAGCTTCTTTACTTCTTTAGTTATTGCTTTGTTGTGCTCTGGTGCAAATATTCTCTACTTCTGCTGTACAGGTTTGCACTCTGGGTTGACGTTGAGACGATGTTGTATGATCTTCCTATCAATTCCAGGCATATCCTCGTGTTTCTAGGCGAAAACATCTTGGTTTGCCCTCAAGAGGGAAACCATCTTCTCTTTCTCCAAAGTCGGGAGTGCTGATCCTATCTTCAATACCTTTAACGAATCTCCTAGGACGACCTCAACTTCTTATGGTGTATCTGACGGTTTGGAGATGGGCTCTGGTTCATTGATCACCCATGTGTGGTTCTCCCTAGATGCTAAGGCAACTTGGTGTGAGAGACAGGGAAAATTAGGCCTAAAAAAAAAAAAAGAGATTTTTGTGTGTTTTTTAGGGCACCTCTCTTTTTGGGTAAGTGGTGTGGAGTCATCACTTATTTTTTTTATACAAAAAATAAGAAAAAATAAATATAAATACATGACTGAATTGTTTCCTTTCATTGATTGAATAAAAAAATATATGTTTGAGAAACTGAAAATTACTTGGCTTTGGGTCCTAGTTATAAACTACCAAATAATTACATGGCCTTTTGTCCTAGTTACAATCTACCCAAAATAAAAATAAAGACAAAGCTTAGATCTACTTATCCAAAGTCCTAAATTCGGAGGCTAGGTTACGAAATGGAAAGGTGTTAGGCACCCATTCCGCCCAAACATAGTCTGGTCTTCTAGACTCTTGTGACCAATGTACCCCTTTATGCATGCTATGAATGATATGTTGTACATGTGAACAAAACTAAATCACACAAATTTATTTATGAATGCATCCTCTTCTTTGTTTAAAAAAATCAGATCTATTGTTGTGAGTAAAAGAATTTGATTTCAATTTATAAAAAATATCAGATCTGTTTTTATTATGTAAAAAAAAAAAAAAGGTTTTTGGAGAGAAAATTCAGATCTGTGTTTATTTAATTAAAACAAAGTCTTTTAGTTTTTAAAATAATCAGATCTGTTTTTAAGAACTTGGAAAAAAGAAAAAAGATTTTTTGAGAAGAGGGTTTCATTCATGAAATAAATTTATGCTACATGGACTAAACAAAACAAACACAATAAACACAATCATGAATGATCTTTTTCTTTATTTCAAAATCCGCACATGTTAAAAAAAATCAAATATGTATCTAAGGAAGATACAAACCAATTTTTTATGATAAAAAATTCAGATTTGCATCTAATGAAGATGCAAACCAATTTTTTATGTGAGAAAAATTCAGATCTGCATCTAATGAAGATGCAGATCCGTTTTTTGTTTAAAGAAAAATTTAGATCTACATCTAATGAAGATGTAGATCTGTTTTTATTTTGAGAAAAAGAATTGTCAACGTGTAGATTTTTTGAAAATAAGAAGGAGATCATAACAATTATACAAGATTCAGGAACATGCTTTGAACAAAACAATAATTAACAATTCATGTTATGGATTAAAAAAAATACATGCATCATCACAAAAGAGAAGCATAAAGAAAAAGGATTATTAGAAACAACCTCTTGCATGGAGCACTTCTTGTTCTTGAGAGGATATTTTAGGGTTCAAAGAAATTTATTCAATTATCTTTGAAACCTAAAAACCCTAATTTAAGAGAGAATACCAGAAAAGGGGAGTGAGAAATTGAGAGTGTGAAAAGGTGTCTCTCCTTATGCGTAAAAGGATGTCAAAAGGGGTTCTGAATGTTGGGAGGCATCCCCTATTTATAGAGGTGTTAGTTGCTTAGAAAATAAGCTAGGTTTGCTTAAAAACTAAGTCCAATCAGCTTAAAAATAAGCAAAAAACGTATGGAGGAAAATCCTAAAAAAAAAAGAAAAGAGATTTGGATAAGAGTAAGCTGATTTTTCAGATCAAAATCAGTTTCAGTATTTTGATCATATCCTTTTACTCAAAATTCTTATTAAGCTGAAATTTTGATATTTGAAGGGAAATTCGATTATCTACAACTTTTCCAGAAATAGCCTAGTCCGAATTTTGAGTTCTACTAGGCCAAAAGTGTCTTGGAACGTGAATCTGAAATCTGTTACTTGATTAGCACGTTTTTGAAATCTGAAATAGCCTAGTCTGAAATCTGTATTTCTAATTATCCATAGTCTTTAAATATTATCAGCTTATTTGTTTTAATCACATGCAACAAATCTCACTTTAATAAAAATACTCCACCAATCACATAAATTCATTTAATTAATTTTAATCATTAACCAATCAAAATTAATTTCAATTAATCACACGTGATCAGCTTCACCCCATACAATGCATGTAGACCGTGAAAACTTGATCTCGTGATATCTTTCAAACTGACGGTTCGATTTGGAAACCGGACATACCGTCGCAACCATAAGAATCTCAAGATCATTTTATGATATGCAATGAATGAATTAATGCATGTAAAGCAGTCATGATTTTTGGGGTACATGGATGGTCACTCTAGTCGCCTTCCTTGATTAAATCATGGGTGCAAAATCGAGTGTCTACACTTAGTAGTAGTCTCTTGCCAGAACTTGATCTCCTCTGATTTCTCCTACCCCATGGGTTGTTGGAAATTTCACCTTCAAGTAATATGTTGACGTCGCTGCTCTTAGTTTGTTGAGTGCAGGTCTTCCCAAAATGATGTTGTATGTTGAAGGGTAGTCAACTATGAGGAAATCAATTTCCTTGGTGATTAGTGTTGGGTAAGTGCCTGCAATCACGGTTAGAATGACGATGCCTCTAGGGATGATTCTATCCCCAGTGAAGCTCACCAGAGGAGAGGTGAAAGGCCTGATTCTTCTCTTGTCTAGTTTCATCTGCTGAAACTCAGGTAAGTAGATGATATCTGCTAAGCTTCCATTGTCAATAAGTACCCGGTGGATGTAGAATTCTTCTACTCTGAGTATGATTACTAGTGGATCGTCATGGGGTTGTCTAATGCCGCGACCATCTCTCTGAGAAGACGATATCAGGTTCTTCATTCCTTGGCATCTTCACTGGAGGGAGCCGTGAATAGACACTATTTATTTCTTTCTCATGGGCTTTTTTCAGATACTTTAGTGTTTCGCCTGTCGTCAATCCTCCTGAGATCGTATTTATCTCTCCTGCAGGAGGTTTGCTATCTCTTGCTTCTCGATCTCTGTCTTTATCGTCCTTCTGTTGGTATTTGTAGGGCTCCGTTTTCCTGACATACTTCTGTAACTTCCTTTGCCGGATTAAAGTCTCCACCTGGTCTTTCAAATGTCTACACTCGTCGGTGTGATGTCCGTGGTCTTGGTGGAATCTACAGTACTTGTTCTTGTCTCTTATTTTTACTGGAGCACTGATTGGCTTCAGCCATTGCAAGGAGGGATCGTCCCTTATCTGCATTAAGACTTGCTTAATTGGCATTATTAGACTAGTAAAGTTAGTGAACTTTGGCCTCCTATTCGAAAGTTCCTTCTTTTTTCTCGTGGTCTGCCCAACACTTCGTGTCTCCTTCTTCTTATCACGATTGCTGCTTGTTCCTTCGTCTCTCTTCATTTTTGCTTTCATTTCTTTTGCAAGCATCGTGTCTTCCGCATTCATGTACTTCTGAGCTTTTCGAAACAATTCCGTGACCGTTTTGGTGGGCTTTTGGTGATTAAGAAGAAAAAATCCTTAGGTAGCAACCTTGCTTGAAAAGTTGTTAGGATGACTTGATCTTCAGTTTCGTCTACCTGCAGTAGCTCCTTATTGAATCGGGTCACGTACTGTCTTAGTGATTCCCTTTCGAGAAGATGACCGGTTGGCTTCTTGTGTCTTTACCCCCCAATGAAATGACGAACAAAGCCCATGCTGAGTTGTTCAAAATTTACAATAGTTCCTGGGGGTATCTTGCTGAACCATATTTTGGCTGCTCCTTTTAGTGTCGTTAGGAATGCCCTGCACAATACCTCATCTAGGGTCATCTACAACAACATCAGTATCTTGAATGATTCAATGTGATCCAAGGGATCCTTGGAACCATCATATGATTCCAGCTGTGGGAGACAGAATTTCAGTAGGAGGGGACGGTTCAGTACTTCATTGGTGAATGGTGAGTTCGTCCTTTGAATCACCCCATCCAAATTCTCCCCGCCTTTGTCCTTTATGGCACTTCTTAATTCGTCCATCTCCTTCCTCATGTTGCGAAGCTCATTCTCCATCCTAGAGGAATCTTCTCCTGAGGTTCTGTCTAGCCTATTGGCTTGGGAGTTTAATTCTTCTTCATTGTTGTGCCCTTCAAGTCTTGTGAGTTGTTCTTCTTCATTTTGGTTTTCAACTGTTTGCTGATGTTCTGCGTTTTGGGATTCTATTGTCTTTCGCAGCTCTTCATTCTGGCAAGTCAGCTCTTCCACATTAGCCAGGAGGGCTTGGATTTGTTGTTGTTGCACAGCTTCTGGCTATTATGCAACTTCTGGCTCCATCTCGTACTTCGAGGAACTCTTTTGTCATTGGGAAAGATGGATTGAATGATTAGCGATTCCCACAAACGGTGCCAAACTGATGATGCAAACAATCAGCAGTTAAGCTCCTTGTCGTAATGGATCGACAAAGCTATGATTGGTGTTGTCTTTATTGGAGGAAAACTTGCAAAATGAACTGGATGGAAGAGTAACACGCCGGTGTGGCGTTAGCCAAACCACCTCCGATACTTAAGTCAGTATGGGAGAAGGATTTTAGAGAGAATTGACTGGAGAGTGATTTTCATAAAGTATTTTTGTGTGTACCTTTAACTTCTGTTGCCTTCTCTTTTTATAGTTGTGTGCCTCATTAATGGGCAATGAATTGCTGTATTTATGCTCAACAGCTAGTGCGTTACAAAATCTTTGTCTGAAGGTCATAGCTCACTCTGTGACCGTTGCTCCGTCTGTTACACTTTGTCATCAATGAGTGTAATAAATGCGTAACGTCTTCTCTTGGTTAATGACAATCTCAGCTTAATGACGATCATAAATTTATGACTCATCACATAGTATCATGGATTTATTCATTTCCTTGCCATTGAAATTACGATATTGAAATTCTTTGTCTTCTCCATGGAAAGATGCTCACCAATACGCTCTGCGTACCTCTCAAATAAATCATCTATAATTGCCTCTCCAAAGTGATCAGCAAGCAAGGATTCTGAAATCGCTCTAATGCAATGTGACACATTTTGTCCACACATAAACTTGTCGAACACGTAATTTTTGTTTTCCTCGTTGTCATTGGCATCCAAATTGACTTCAAATGTTTCCAGTCAATCAATAACAAAGGATCCCTCTTTTTCAACAATGGTTTTTACTTCTTCGATGAAAGGTGTGTAGTAAGGCAAATTGAACGTATTGATTTCAGCCTCTTCAATTAGCCCCTATACACATAAAATTGTGGCCATTATTTTACTTTTTAAGTGAGAAAATAAAACAAAAAATTATCACTTAATTAGAAGAATTAATTTTAAATTTTAATTATCAAAAGGTTCAAGAACTAACTTCAGCTACCATGTCAGATCAAAATTCTCCATTTCACGTAAAATGGAAGGGAAAATGAAGGAATGATTTATTTATTTTTTTGTGGATGAAATGAACAATAGAATGCAATCTGATTTTTGGTGGAATTATCCATTAATCAAAGAAAAATTACCTTTTCTTTTCTACTTAATAAGTACATAATATAACCCCAAGGGGTAAGCTTAGTGGTTCTTAAGACCTCATGATATCCATGAGATCTAAGTTTGAAACCTCTTGCCAGCACCTTGAGGCCACCTCCATGAAATTCCTCTCTATATACTTGAAAAAGTTTGGATATTCTCGTTTGTAATAATAAAAAAAATACATAATATAATTTAGTAATTATGTTTTAATTTCTATTTATTTATAACATCCCTAATACAATCAAGGGGAAATATTACAATCCTTAATCTGCTGCCATTTGCTGAAACCCTTTTGCATGATAGTATTTCAACATATGATATTTGCTGCATGCTAATTGTTATTTATTATTAGGTCAAGATATTAATTGGTTTTTGATATAGGCGAGAGTTGAACCCTAAATTTTTTGTTTAACAACAATGAACTTTACTAGTTGAATTAACTTAAACCTACAACTAAACTACTATATTGAATGAATTACTGCTAGATGTATACTCAGTAGGAAGAGTAGAGGATGTTGTACAACAAAAACCAAGGCGGCTAAACATTGTTATTGTTAGGCGCTCAAGGATGTGAAGCCTGTTTTGAACAGTATCTTTTGAAGCACGGCTTTTTTAAGCCACATTTTTTAAGGTACATCTTTTCCTAACCAATCATTTTCAAAAAGTAAAAAGAAAGAATCATACCAAACAAACACATAATCCCATAAATGTTTCTCAAGCATGGCAATTTGAGAATAAGTGGATTACTAAGGGCTTGTTTGGTTTGTGTTGAGGTTGTATTCTTTTTTCTATTTTTATTTTTTGTACTCATTTTCTATACTCAAATCTTTGTACCATTTTTTGTTTCCATCTATTTTTTTGTTTGGTATCATTTTCTACTTTGTCTTTCCCTTCATTTTTTTATGACAACCACCAACAAATAGAGAGAGAGAGAGAGAGAGAGGTCAAGCAGATAGTGGGACCCATAGATTTGATTTTTACGAAAATGTGCCATTGTATTCATTTTCAAGAAATGAAAACACAAAAGTTGAATTTATTTTGTATTCAAATCCTTTTTTTTAATACTAAAAATGAAAATCACATGTCACAAAGTCAAAAAGTTTTTTAGTGGTGGGTTCCACAAAAATTGAAAATAAATATAAACTACACAATCCTTTTCGTCAAACCAAATAGACCCAAAGGTTGCCTTGAGAGTAGACATGGCAAAACTAAGTTAGAATTTTCCTCACCCGACCCAATTTGGACCCGAAAAATACCCAACCTAAACTCGGGATTTGGACTACAAATGGGCTGACCTTTGACCGACTCTATAGTTTTTTATGTGTCAACCTCGACTACTCCGACTCAAACTCCAAACCATTTTTAAAAAGCTTTTTGCAAAAAATAAATAAAATAAAAGACAACATTGGTTTAATTGTTTGTTGTGAGATTTAATGAAACAATTGGGACGTTTGTTAATTGCATGCAAATAAATTGAAAGATGAATTTGGCTACATTCGTAATGAGTAAAGATTTTTAGATATCAAATAGCAAAGTACATGCCAAGATAATCTCGGCACAGAGTTAAAAACAAAGATTTAAAATTATGACATGTGTGAGAAACATTCATAAGTGTAAAATAGTGAAGCCAAAGTATCAAATTAGCATAAATTATGAATGCTTAGATGTATTTTTTAACAATTTTTCTCCAAAATAAATTGCTTTTCAAAATAAATTATGATATTTCCTAGAGTATAAAGGCGTAACAATGATACGATATTCATAAAAGAGACTATGTATAAATAAGTAAACAATCAAAACTTTTTAATGTATATTCTCAAATTGAAATAGAGTGAAGTAACCACAATTGATAATAGATTATAAAATTAATTTTCAAGATTGTAAATTTCTTTATATGTTTTTATTCTTTGTCAAATGAGTTATCCAATAAGTCATTTGTAATTTTGTTTTTATATGCTCGGGATGTTGATATTGTGTAGAAATAAACTTATGTATTTGTTTTACTTATCTTTGTGTTATTATGTTTTAGTTAGTAATGTTAGATTTGTATAATTTTGAAATTATTGAATAAGTATTAATAAGTTTAACTGAGTTAATTTTTTATATAAGTGGTGAATTCAAAATAATGCATTTTACATCAAGTAATTTGTTGCATGACTTTCCAAATAGCAAATACATGCTGTTTTCTTTATTAGAAAAAAAAATTCATGTGAAAAATACAGGTCAACCTGACCCAACTCGACCCGCAAATCCTGGATTTTAACTTGCTTAAAATGACCCGTTTCCAACCCGCAACCTGTTTGACCCGCAACTCGATTGACCCGACCCAACTCGCCCGGCCCCGCCCCTTTGCCATGTCTACTTAAGAGGCTTTGATGATTTGGGAAGTGTTGATCTTGACATGACAATGAGAAGAGAAGGTTCAAAGTATACTTGACAAAAAAGTGGAAAGCGTTGATCTTAACAAAACATGTGCACGCAGATGCTTTTCATGGGACAATTTGAGATACCAAAACCAACATCACAAACGCAAGTTATCAACGTAGAGACTTTCAAACATCACCACAAGGCTCATGAAGTAGAAAGTACTTGAGGCAATAAAGAAATTGCACGGAATTTGAACGAAAATTGTAACCTTTTATAGTGGATTACCTTAGTTAGGGTATGTTACTTTGTAATGGTTTTTCCTTTACTAAGTTCTATCAGTTTTCCACTTTGTCACCGTATTTTATATATGCTCATGTCGCTTATAATCTTACTTCTTGATATGGTTTAGATTTGTGGTTAAGTCGATAATACTGTGGATCATATAATTGTGTAAAATTAGTAATTAATCAATGCAATGTTTTTAGTTTTTGATATATTTCAAGTGGGGAAGGGGATTAGATCTTTTGGATAACTCCATTGAACACCTAAAGGTCATTGACCACCGCAATGCAACGATATTGAGTGAAGATGCCGACCTTAGAGAGCCAATGCACACTATAAGAAGAATGAACAAAATCCGTGCTTATAGAAAGAGCTCGCCATGTGGCGACTGCATTCCCGCTATGAAACATGGTCCTACATCGCTGGGCTTTTTCCTTCTTTCAATACAGCATGTGTCCGGCAAAGACTTGAAATCGTTGAAATTCATTACTTGGAAGGTCATTTAGAAACACCGTGAGCTCGTGGAGGAGAGTACCTAGTTTCTAAGACACCCGATTATGGCATCAATCATTTCGTAGGTAACTATAAGTGTGTTGGGTCCTCGAAGAGCAACTCAAGTTCAAGCATGCCAGAAAATAACGAGGAAAGTTTTCCTTGATATATAAAGCTCCGATGCCTTCCAACACCGGTCTCACCTTGGAAATCACCGCTTTTCCGAGAGAAACGTTAAGATGGAAAATCATTTTTTAATCCACTACAAACATAAAATCATAAATTCAACATTTTTTTAGCTTGGAAACAAGTTTCTGCTAGGTGTTGAAAACATTTAAATGTACAAATAAAGACAATCAAGGGGGAATATTACAATCAAGGGGGAATAAGGGTTAGCTTAGTGGTTTTTAAGGCCTCGTGATATCTATGAGATCTGGGTTCGAAACCTCTTGCCAGTGCCTTGGGGCCACCTCCATGAAATTCCTCCCTATATACTTGAAAAGGTTTGGATATTCTCATTTGGTAAAAAAAAAAAAAAAAAGTACATAATATAAAATAGTAATTATGTTTTAATTTCTATTTATTTATAACATCCCTAATACAATCAAGGGGACATTACATAATCCTTAATGTGCCGCCATTTGTCAAACCCTTTGCACATAGTATTTAAACCTATGATGTTTGTTTGATGCTAATTGTTAATTATCATTGTGTCAAGATATTACAATTGTTTTCGTGTAGGCGAGAATTGAACCCTAAATTTTTTGTTTAACAACAATGAACTTTACTGTTGAATTAACTCCAAAACCTACAACTGTACTACTATATTGAATGAATTAATTGCTAGATGTATACCGTGAGGAAGTGTAGAGGACATTGTACAACAAAACCAAGGCGGCTAAACAGTTATTGTTAGGCGCTCAAGGATGTGGAGCCTGCTTTGAACCGTATCTTTAAAGCACGGCTTTTTAAGCCACGTTTTTTAAGGTGTCATCTTTTCCTAACCAATCAATTTCAAAGTAAAAAGAAAAGTTAAATCGTACCAAACAAACACGTAATCCCATAAATGTTTCTCGCTATGGCACTTGAGAATAAGTGGATTACTATGGGTTTGTTTACTTGTGTTATTGTATTCTTTTTCATTTTTATTTTTTGTACCAATTTTCTACTCAAATCTTGTACTTATTTTTGTTTTATCTATTTTTTGTTTGGTATCATTTTCTACTTTGTCTTCTCCTTCATTTTTTATGACAACCACCAACAAATAGAGAGAGAGAGAGAGAGAGGTCGTTGATAGTGGGACCCACGTTTGATTTTTTACTTAAAATGTCATTGTATCTATTTTCAAGAAAATGAAAAACATAAAAGTTGTATTTATTTTTGTATTCAAATCCTTTTTTTTTTAATACTAAAAATGAAACTGAATATATAAATACAGTCAAACAAGTTTTTTAGTGGTGGGTTCCACAAAACTCCAAAATAAATATAAAAATACACAACTTTTTGCTCAAAACCAAATGCACTTCTAAGGTTGCCTTGAGAGTAGACATGGCAGGGTTAGAATCACTTTTCACCCAACCCAACTCGACCGAAAAATACCAACACGAACCCGATTTTGACTAACCAAAATGGGCAATCTGACTTAATCTGGTGTTTTTTGTGGGTCAACCGACCCTAATTCCATGACCCAAACCATTTTTAAAACTTTTTTGTAAAAATATAATAAAATAAAGACAATATTGGTTTAATTTTTGTTAGAGATTTAATAAAACAATTGAGACATTTACATAATCGCATGCAAATAAATTGAAAGATGAATGATTGAGCATTCTCGTAATAAGTAAAGATTTTTAGATATCAAATAGCAGTACATGCCAAGATAATCTCGTTACAATAGAGTTAAAAAAAGATTTAAAATTGTAGACATGTGTGAGAAACATTCATAAGTGTAAAAATAGTGAAGTCATGCATCAAATTAGCACATAAATTATGAATGCTAGACGTATTTTTAACAATTTTTGTCCAAAATAAACTGCTTTTCAAAATAAATTATGATATTTCCTAGAGTATGTGTTGCGTAACAATGATATGATATTCATAAAAGAGACCATGTATAAATAAGTAAACAATCAAACTTTAATGTATACTCTTAAATTGAAATAGAGTGTCAACCACAATTGATAATAGATTATAAAATTGATTTTCAAGATTGTAAATTTCTTATATGTTTTTATTCTTTGTCAAATGAGTTATCTAATAAGTCATTTATAATTTTGTTTTATATTTTGGGATGTTGATATTGTGTAGAAATAAAACTTATGTATTTGTTCTACTTATCTTTGTGTTATTATGTTTTAGTTAGTAATGTTGGGATTTGTATAATTTTGAAATTATTGAATAAGTATTAATAAGTTTAACTGAGTTAATTCTTGATATAAGTGGTGAATTCAAAGTAATGCATTTTACATCAAGTAATTTGTTGTAAGACTTTCCAAATAGAAAATACATGTTGTTTTCTTTATTAAAAAAAAAAAAAAAAAATTCCTTTGAAAAATACGGGTCAACTCCCACCCTAACCCGACTATAGAACCCAATTGACCCAAACTCGATTTTAACTTGCTTAAAATGACCCATTTTTAACCCGCAACCTGTTTGACCTGTAATCCGATTGGACTGATCCGATCCGACCCGACCTGCCTGTTTGCCATGTCTACTTGAGGGGCTTTGATGATTTGGGAAGTGTTGATCTTGACATGACAATGAGAAGAGAAGGTTCAAAGTATTCTTGACAAAAAAGTGGAAAGCGTTGATCTTGACAAAAACATGTGCATGCAGATGCTTTTCATGTGACAATTTGAGATACAAAACCAACATCACAAACATGCCAATGAACAGAGAGACTTTCAAACATCAACACATAAGAAGTTCATGAAGTAGAGAAGTACTCGGAGGCAATAAAGAAATTGCATGAAATTTTAATGAAAATTGTAAACTCCTTTTATAGTGGATTACCTTAGTTAGGGTATGTTATTTGTAATGGTTTTTCCTTTGCTAAAGTTCTATCAGTTTTCCACTTTGTCACCGTATTTTATATATGCCTTTGTCGCTTTTATAATCATACTTCTGATATGGCCGCTGATTTGTGGTTAAGTCGATAATACTGTGGATCATATAATTGAGTTAATTAGTAATTAATCAATGCAATGTTTTTAGTTTTTGATATATTTCAAGTGGAGAAGGGGATTATCTTTTGGATAACTCCATTGAACCAAAAGGTCATTGACCAATTGCAATGCAACGATATTTTTAAGAGTGTGAAGATGTCACCCTAGAGAGCCAATGCACAATTATAAGAAGAATGAACAAAATCCAAAGCTTTTGCTAGAAAGAGCCTCGCATAGAAGGACCCGGCATTCGCTTATGAAACATGGCTCTACATCATTGCCTTTCTCCTTCTTCAACATAGCATAAAAGTCCGGGCAAGAATTTGAAATCGTTGAAATCATTACTTGGAAGGTCATTTAGAAACACCAGAGCTCAGAGGAGAGTGTCCGCTCTCGGCACCCGACTATGGCATCAATCACTCGTAGGCACTATAAGTGTGTTGGGTCCTCAAGAGCAACCAAGTCCAAGTACTTTAAAAAGAGGAAAGTTTTCCTTTGCAGAGAAAAGCCTCGACAGTTGCTCTCCAACATTGGTCTCACCTTGGAAATCACTGTTTTCTGAGAGAAATGCAAGATAGAAAACCATTTTTTTAACTACTACATAAACATAAAATCATAAATGTGAACATTTTTTCTAGCTTTGGAAACAAGTTTCTGTTGTGTGTGTTGAAAAACATTTAATGGTACAACTTGCTTACTTAGCGAATTGTGGCAAAAGTTATGGATTTTGTCATGATATTAGCATTCTTCTTAATGGTACGTACACTATAAATATTGATCATCATAGCTAGCTCTAACATGTATGGCTACATAGGAAACTCTCTCTAAATAGTTGATTCCATAAAAAGAGAAAGGGAAATTAAGTGAGAGTGAGAGAATTACTTGAAGTGTTGAGTTATGGGAATAGCTATTTTCTCCTACTCCTGATGTCATGTGCAAAACCTTCTCCACCTACAAGACATGGCCATGTCCATGTTCAAGGATTGAATTATTGGTGTAGCTATCCATGTCTTCCCTGGTGTAGTAATTGCTCTATTCAACCTGTATTTACAGGAGTTAGCGATGCTTCTACTGCATGGATTGAAATATATTTTTGTTAAAAAATAGAAAATAAAGTGATGGATAAATACATATGCAGCGGAAAATTAACGGATCTACTTCATTCGCAATTGATAACATGCACTATGTAAGTTTCAGAATTAAGAATAAGAGAGTATACCTTGATGCGGTGAAATTCAAAACCAAAGATCAGAAGTTATTGAGAACACTTTTAATCTTCACTCCAATTCCACTTGATGCACAAGATGTGTGGTCTCTCAATCAGTTATATGTGTATTTTCTAGAGAGAATGAATGAATATCTAACATTCACATACGTACCATTTCATGTTCTTACAAAAATTCTGTATGTTTCTCTCCATATAACTGATTATTTAATTGGGCTAGCCTTTTGGGCCTTTCCAATTGGGCTTTAGTATGTGGCTTGGAGTGGGACCAAAAGGGAACAAATAAGACACTAGCTCCAATGGGCCTTGGGCTTTTCTGTCAACTCTTGACAAGTTCAAAGTTACCATTAATTATATTTAATATCACTATATAAATATAATTGCACTCTAGACCTTATTAATAAATTATATCCCAAGACTTTATTGTACATGCAACCCCTTCATAAAATATTCGTAGTAATACAAAATCATGAATATAAACTGCCACTACGTAAATTATTACATCTTAATCCTTGAGTGCCCGGTTTAATCCTTTAAGTTATTCATCATATATTTATGAAATCCAATTTCATAAATATATACTTTAGTAACTATTTACTAAAGTAGTTAAGTCTAACATTCTGAATAACAAACTCATTAAACTTATCTCAAGGGAATATTTTGTATCTTCGTTAAGAGACTATAAATTCCATCTTGAGAATATATGTTCCATCAACACTAAATATAGCTGCCCAACATACTGAGATTTTAACCGTTACTTTAGATCTCACTCTTGATATATCAAAGCAACCTACACTTTATAATCAGGTCCATTATTCTCTCAGGATTAAGAGTTCACGTGAATAAAAGTCGTGAGATTTATTATTCAATTGATCGTCATTAGGAGAACAATAAATCTCACAGCGGTCCAGTTCAATATGTTTTAACTCTTAAAACATATCAACACATCAACTAGAAGTCTCTACTTCCATGATCAAGACAAATCATCTTAGTTGATATGTTATAGTCTTCGCAGATGAAACGCCCAATTTTATCACCGACTACGAACTACAATTCTGAGTTTACAAAGAACTTGTGATTTATATCTTCTGTGACTTTTCACATAAATCACATACTATGCATCTCATGGACTAAATGATAATGTCCGGATATTCATGTTACCATTATTTTAAATAATAGTAAAACAACTTTATCAATCACAATATTAAGTCATACATAATGTTATACTTAATATCATACATAGCATCATACAATAGGATTTAAGGGCACTAATCCTAACATAAAGTTCATTTTGCACGATTTCATTACAAAATGCATGTACATAGTATTTGGACGAACCCAGGAGGTGACCTAAAGGGGCCCAGGCCTAATGGAAAATACTCCAAATTGTAGACTTGGGCCTCTTATCCAAATAATAATTTTTTTATTATTTTATTTTTGAGTCAGTTAGTATGTGCACAGTAGTTATTATTTGAACAGTGTGTCTGTTCACTAACGTATATAAATTCATAGTCCTTCATTCATGAAAACTAATTTTTCTGGAAAAAACTCTCCCAAGAGAGAAATATTTTGTATATTCATTTGAGTCAAAGAGAGAGAAACAGACATTGAGTAGTCCACAAAGCACGGACCTTGTGTGCTTCTTCTCCGTGCTATAGATCATTTTATACTGGGAGGCAGACGTTCGTGAGTCTCAAAGCACCACAGATTGTGTGAAAGGCGAAATCTGCTTTAAAAAGATTGTGTCAAACACAAGACTTGATCTGAATCATTCATCCTTGTGTCAAACACAAGGCCTTCTTAATAACTAAAGAATTATCCTCAAAGAAAATTTCATCAATAAATCTAAAATTATCTTCAATAATGCAATTCTCAAAAGATCTTCAAATAATAATCTTCCAACATCAAAAGAAAAATAAACTAAATCCTTTAAGACTAAAAGTCTATACAAGTGATAATTTTAAACATAAAAGTTCAAATATTATTCCATTGATTTCTTAAACTTCACTCATACGCACATCCCAGTAGAAGCCCAAACATATGCTACTCTTCCTGATCAGAATTTGAAAGGGAAAGAGGGGGAAGGCGGGGTGAGTTGACAACTCAATAAGTAACCAAAGTTCTAATAAGTTCTATCGAGCAAAAAGGTCAGTAAAATAATAAGTTGTACTAAATATTTTAATCTTAAAAATATATCATAGATGGATTAGAAAATAATCAGTTTTCCATATATCAAAGCTATAATTTACAATAGGTTCCAAAAACACATAAGTAGTTTCAAGGACTTAAAATAGTTCAAATATTCAAACATAATTCATATTCTTAACAATCTTTATGACTATGGTCACGCTATATCCCCATGACTGGGCATCAAATTCAGATGAAACAAGTTCCGTGCTAATGTATATCCCTCATTAGTTGGGTCTAGAAACACGATAGACTCGTGATGTCCCAGATAGAACTAGCTTCAGTATCAATGAATAACCCTCATTGGCTGGGTATCTGAGTCAAAACATAGTCAGATTGTCCAAAATCATATATATCAAATCATAGTTCAAATAAAAATATATCTCATTCAAATACATATACATATATATATATATACATACATATATATATATATGTATAAAATATTATATATTCAGTAATCAAATATATTTGTGATAATTCTTTACTCTTTACTTTAAATCAATGTAGCTAAAACAATTAAATAAAATTGTAACAATTATAAACAAATTTCAGTAGTTAAAATACAGTAGTATAAGCAAAATAAAACCAATTAAGATAAAGTTATTTACCTTAGCTAGCTCACCACAAAAGAACTTCTCCGTAACACTTTCTCTTAAATCCTTAGATATCACCTAAACAATTTTCAGGCACTATTTACTCAATAATCAAATAATTCAAGAAAAACTTATAACGGTACCCAACCAGAACAAAAACTACTAAAAATATCCAATAATGTTCCACTAATATCTCATACCCAAAAATCCTCATATTCTAATATATGTTCTTTATTTTTCTACCACCATTAATGCCCTAGAGATAAGGCTAAAACTCTTAGTACTATATCATACTAGAAGAAAAACTAAGATGGACACTATTACGTTAACACCTTCCTTTCACCTTTTTTTTTTTTTTTTCTTTTCTCTACCACCTGTCACCATTATCATCTTTTGAGATGATGATAACTCAGTACAAGTTAGAGCATACACAATAGTGGTGCTAAATAGCTATATTGCTATTTTAGTTTCACCAAAATACAAAAAGTGCTCTATATAGTGAAGGTATATCTAAATATTTTACCTTCAGAGCTACAGTACGCAGCTACTTTTGGCTGCATATTGTAGCTTGAAGCTAAACAGAAAAAAAAAATTTTTATTCCCACTAGCATTAAAATAATATTTCTTTTCTTTCTTCCGTTTATCACACAAAGATGAAGGCACAACTCCTTCTCAAGCTCTCAGGTCTCACAACACTCAAACTCTCATCCTCTACAAAGGCTTTAGCTTCACCGATTCCCATCATACTCATCCATAAAGTCTCACTGATTCATCAACCTCCTCACTGCCACCACCGAAGCTCACGCACCATTGCCAAAGCCCACGCACCATCGCCGACCCGATTCATCATCCTCCTCACCCACTTCGAAGCCCAGCTCATCTCTGCCGAAGCCGCCACTGCCTTCCTCAGCCAATTGCTTTGGTTTTTCGCCGATCTCAGGTATCACTCTAGTCTTTCTCTCTTCTTTTTATTTTTTATTTTTGATTTTTTTTATAATGATTTTTGCGATATGATTTGTGGTTAAGACTTACGTGTTAAGATATGTGGTTTGTGGTATCTGAGATTTTGAGTAGTGATTTGGGTATTTTTAAATTCATGATTAAAATGGTGTGGTTTGTTTGTTCACTCTATTCCGGTATCACTCTGTTCTGGTATCCTTGCAACCCCAATTTTGTGATGGGATCCTTGTGATTTGGTTGTGTTCTCTTCGTTTATGCAGTTTGTGAGGCTTTAAGTCACTTAATTGCATGTGAATCAAATGGGTATGTTGAGGGAAATTTGGTGTTTGAACTTTTTTGGCTGGGGTTTTATCAAAATGTTTAGTTAGTTTAAACATTTTGGTTGGCTGCTGAGAAAATGCTAGTAAAGGGGAAATTTAGGCACTCAGTTTAAAGTTTTATGGTTATATACTCAATTTTAATGAATGTCTTTTGATTGCAAGGGGTTATAGTTCACATTGTTCCAAGACTTCCGGACAACTGAGACGATTTGTTTTAGTCAAAGATAAATTTGTATATATATAATTTGGTTTTTTTTTTAAAAATAATGTTGTTATACTAGACGATAACAAGCTATCATGACGATTGAGAATTTTTTTTAGTCAAAAGATAAATTTGTATATATATAATTTGGGGTTAAAACAAAATATTATTGTTACACTAGTTGATTATTTGCTATCATGATGATTGAGAAATTGTTTTAGTAAAAAAAAAATGTATAAGTATAATTTGGGGTTAAAAAAATCACTTGTTAACACTAGATGATTATTTGCTATTATGTGGCGGCAACGGTGGCGGGGATGGTGGCGGGGGTGGAAGAGTTGGTGGCGGTGGCAGCGATGGCGGCGGTAGTGGCAACGGTAGCAGTTGCGGTGGTTGTGATTATTGTTTATTGTAGTGGATATATTATTTTATTGTAATAGATATAATATTTTATTGTGATGTTTATATTATTTTATTATGTTGAAAGCTAAAATAGATCCACTGCTGCTGGATGTTTTGTAAAGTGAGTAGGTAAAATAAATAAAATAACTTTTTGTGGTGCCAAATAGCTAAAAAAATAGCACCACTATTGTGGATGCTCTTAGGCAGCCTTACGGAAAAACAACCATTATTTATTTTTTTATTTTTTTAAAACTTGTCAAACCTCAAACCTATACTTACTAGACTTTTTGTTTTTCCCTAATTCCATCAATTCGGGCACAGTTTCTTAAACAAAAACTGTGCAGAAACCTGACCCCTAACCCATTACGCTTAAAATCTGCAGCTTCAATCTACGCTTATCGCAACAAAGTGTATAAAAAAGATTAAAATACTGAGCATAGAAAAATTTGTAGGTAGCTAGCGTCCAATTTACCGTATAAACTAAACTTTCCTTCATTTGCATCATTAAAACTTTTGAATATTTAAATAGTTTCACTATCGGCCTAAATACCCATATAAAAAATATTTTAATTTCAAATAAAGTTTAGATTTGACAAGAAATAGATTCTTAAGCTCTTACTTCAAGTGTGCAGTCAAACCTTCTCTACTTAAGTATTTTGGATAGTCTTCTCTCTGTCATTATACGTTGATTTAAATTAGTTATATATAGCTAAGGTTTTAACCTTATTTTCTAAAAAACCCCTTAATAATGTTAATTATAAAATTGACCCCACAAAAAAAGATTTATTGAAATACCCTTTTTTAAATCTTTTTTTTTTAACTCCAGGTATTACATATTCATATTAAAAAATAAAAAATAAAGTTCATTTTACACAATTTCATTACAAAATGCATGTACGTAGTATGAGAACAAACCTGGGAGGGGACCCAAAGGGGCCCAAGCCCCCTGGGCCTAATGGAAAATACTCCAAAGGAATTATTGTTGTTGTTGCATTATTTAGTCCTTACCCATACTGTAGGGTGATAGTAATATCATAACATGTTAGATATTGGGAGGCTTTGGGGCTGCACCATGTTCAGCCCAGGGGTTCAAAAGAACCCGCGAGAACTGGCAATATAAATATATATATATATATATATTTATATTTATTGACCCTCTAAAATAATAATTTGAACACTTTTAACTCTAAATTCTTTTCTAGGGGATTAGTAAGAAACATAAATTATACAAAATCCAAATAAAAAAAGAACTTGAATGTATCGATATCTTGGACTTATGAACAATTAACCATCTCTAGCTTTAAATGGATATTTAATTCAAGATGTAAAACTCCTATCTCCTATTTTCTCTTGTATTAGCTTCTCCCATGTTGGTTGTCAAAGGAATTTTGTAGCTTATTTTATTGCTAGAAGGGCAGTTATTTCGCTCAATTTAATTTTCTAGATGGAAGATGTACCGCAAAATTAACATTCTTCTTATTGCTCAAGTTGATTTGGCTTCCAAAGTTAATGAATTCAATATCTTTCTTCTCAAAAAGGAAGAAGAATATATCGACATCACCAAAAAAAAAAAAAAAAAAAGGTGAATACATTAAGTTTTATAGTTGCAGGGTTTCACATTTTGAAATCATTGTATTATGTAAAAATATTATAGTTTAATTATCAATCCTATGAATTACATCTCTTTCAAATGTGTTATTATTTAAATGGGCTTTTATGAGGTTTAAGATCAACAAATTTCTACCTTTGTTGTTGGGCCTTTTTTTGTTTAAAAAGACCAAAATATTATTAAAATGATCATATTCAAGTTTATTTCAGCTAAGTTTTTCAATATACATATATATATATATATAAAAGGTTGGGTTCAAGTTACACTTGGTGTAATTCTAAGCAATGTTACACCATTCAATAACTTGTTATTGAATTCATATTTTAAAATTTTCACTATTGGATTATATGTTCTATATGTTTTTTATATGCATACCAATATTCATGCCAATCAGTTGTTATTTATCATTTAATCCATAAACTCATCTTTTATGCATTATTTTAAACTACAAAAATTTGAATTTAAGTAATTGATTGATGATATGGCTATTAATATTTAATTATCTTAAAATTTTGCAAGCATGGAGAATGCACGAAAATAATATAATTTAACGGTTGATTTGTTAAAATTCGTGTTCAATTAAAAAATATTAAATAATATAACATTGCTTAAAATTATACCAGATGTAACTTGAACTTAACTTTTTATATAAATATATATATATATTAAAAAATATTATATATTTTGTGAACCCCTGTACTGAACGTGGTGCCGCATTTGACCTTGTTATACTTCTAGCGACAAGGAAATTTTGTGTGTTTATATCCATGATGGAACTATACATAGTTCATAATTGTACTCTAAACAAGGACGTCCGCTCAATGTTTAACTCCTTTTCTACATTGAGATGAAACTACACATGCTAACTCTTCCATATTTTTATCTAGAAGGTATATCCTATTTCAGATGCATATGACAGGTCTCTCACAACACATGGAACCAATTAGTGTGTGGATATAACGTATTGTGAGAGAAATAACTGTATATAACCAAAGCAAAATATTCATCTTTGTTCTTAACATGAGATCATTCTACGGTATCCATTTTATTTTTTTGGGTATGGTACCCAAGAAAATCCTAACCATTAATTTAGTGTTGTTTTGATCTTAACTGTTTATTGATTTTAGGGGATACTAGTTACTGGTAAAGTAAGTTAGTATATATAATTAAAAAGAAATCATTTTTTTTTCACGTTCTCTTCGTCATCTAGTTGATTTAATCTCAAGTGAAGGATCAAAATCGTTTTGTTATTGTTGAAGGTAAAGATCAAAATGATAACACTTTAATTTCACTACAATTGTTTTGTTTTCCTTTTTTTTTTTCTTTATTACTTTTTTAGGATTACCCACTTGAAAAAGTAGATATATGCAATTTTAACTTTTTTATTTCATATGATTAGTTTATTTTCTTATGGGTATTGTGTATAGGTTGGATGGGTAGGTACAAGGTTTCTCTCTAAACTTGTTTGGAGAGAAACCCTTTAAATTCTCTCTCTTTTTATTGGATGTAAATTTTGAAAATCTAACAATTTTATTGCATGTTCTTTATGTTCTTAAAACACATGTCAATTTTTGTTCAAATCGGATGTTATTTACTATTTGATCATTAAACTTATTTTTTATGCATAATTTTATATTACAAAATTGGAAATTTAAACATTTGATTGATGATATAGCTATTGATCTTTGATCTTCTTTAAATTTTGCAAGCATGGAGGACATATAAAAACATACAATCTAATGGTAAGATTTTCAAAATTCACACCCAATAAAAAGATACCGACAGAGTTTGGAGGGTTTTTCTTCAAGCTAGTTTGGAAAGAAACATTTTCTGATGGGGAGAAATTCTGAATCTTTTTCATGCATTTTGTGTCATTTTATTGGAATATATGCTATTTGTAAGAGTATATCCTCCTAAAATCGGTTTGATTAACTTGACTCCTTACTCTCTTGGCCCTCTTATTCACGTATCTTCCGCCTGAGTTGCACATGTGGGTGCTAGTGTAGCGTCATTGATGGTACTATTGTTTGCTAGATAGATACAATGTTGATGAAGAATTTGATGTGTATGAATATATGTGTGCAAATCTGTGTATGGACTTAGGAGAAGTAACGTTGCAAAAGTAACCTATTGTCTCCTTCAAGCCTTTTCTCTCAAGATTTCTGCAACACCTTACTAATTTTAATTTATAATTACTCTCTTGTTGTAGAAAATGTTTTCCTTTCAAGTGTGAAAGAAAGTGAAAATTGGAACCCTCTGTTTGATGGTGAGGGAACTCACTACAACTTTATTTTAAAACATTCTATGACTTTCCGTGAAGTACTTAATTTCTTGGAATTTTGGGGTGTGTCAGAAATGAAGGAGGGGTTATTTAATTGGGTAAATTTCACTAACAATCCCTGAGGTTTGGGCTAATACCAACTGGGTCCTAAACATTATAAAATTGACCATTTCAGTCCTTAAACTTAAATGGCTTATAACGCTGTTATTTATTTTTAATCTCTCTCTTAGTCCAAATACTCTCTCGTCTCTGTCTTCTCTCTTACTCTCTTGTCCCTCTCTCTTCTTAGTTACTCATCACTCTCTTCTCTCTCACGTGGTCTTTGCGTCGGCACTATGGTCCAGGTAAGTGGTGGTTTGTGGATTTTGGTGTGGATCGGTGTTGGAGTCCTTATTTTCTCTCTCTCATGGTCTTGCGACGGCGCCATAGTGTGGGCTAGTGGTGGTTTGTGGTGTGGATCGACGTCGGAGGGTTTGGGTTTTCTCTTTCGGGGTCTTGTGGCGGTGCCATGGTGTGGGTTAGGGGTGGTTAGGTTTTGATTGGTGGTGATGGGTTTTTTGTGGGAGTGGTTGGTGGTGGATGGTCATAAAGCCACAAAGATTGGAGCACATTTTTTTTTAGGTCTATGAATTTGGATGTTTTGATTGATTGGGGTGGTTGGTTAAGTGGATGTTTTGATTGATTGGGTTTGGTTTTGGATTAGAATTTTGAGTTGAAAGGCTGATTTTTTGTCATAGTTATTGATTGCATGTTTTGTGATTTGGGTTTGAATCTTCAAATGAACTTTGATTTGTTGTGTTTTCCTCTTCATTGAGTTTTGCTTGTTGATTCCATTCATTTTTTTTCTTGTTTGTTTACTGAGAAAGTTCTTTGGGTTTTGTTGCAAGATTTTGGTTTTCTTGCTATGGGTTTGGCTAAGTTCTATTATGGGTTTTAGGTGGTGATGGATTTCCTGTGGGGTGGTTGTGGGTTCTGTTGTGGTAGTGGTGGGTTTGCTATAATTTTTTTTTGGGTTTTGTTGGAGTATTTTGGTGTTATTGCTATGAGTTTGGTTGAGTTTTGGTATGGGTTTCTTTTGGGTTTTTAGTTGGCTGTGGTGGTGGTTGTGGTGGATTTGAGAAGGGGGGGGGGGGGAGAGAGAGAGAGTCATTGAGAGGAGCTTGTGACGAGACAAGTTTGAGAGGAGAAAAATTGTTGGTGTATAGGGACTTAGTTGAGTTTAGGGACCAATTTGGTCAATTTTGCATTATCTTAGACTTGGTTGGTATTAGCTCAAACCTCAGGGATAGTTAGTGGAATTTACCCTATTTAATTTGTAGTGGTTTTGGACCCTCTTGAGACACACACAATGTGCTGCTGGCTCTTTTTGATTATTTAAAGCACAAATTTGTCCTTAAAATATTTGAGTAGTGTTAATTTCGTACACGCAAATTATTTTATACAATTATTTTACACACACCATAAAAGTAACTGAAATCACGATTTGCAACTTGGAAACTGCTTAGGGGCTATTTGGATTTTTTTTTTGTCATCACTTATCACTCCTCACTCAATTTTCGTCACTCATCACTCATCACTTAAAATACCCCAATTTCCCCAAACACACCTATTTAGCACTCATCACTCAGTTCTGCCGTTACTTTTTGTTTCAAATTTTTTTTTTTTGAAAAGTCATGTATTGCGGTTGGGCTTTGTTTCAAAAAAAAAAAAAAAAAAAAAAAAAAAAAAAAAAAAAAAAAACCTAAAAGTCAAACATTGCGGTTGAACAGTGAGAGAGTTGTGAGTTTAATTATAGAAATGCCATTGAAAACAGAGTTATGGAAACTAAAAATGTGTTTTCAGTTTTCATAACTCATCACTCAAAAATCAGAGAATTGAGTGATGGAAACAAAATCCAAACAGACTTCTCAGCCATGGGTCCCACCATTTTTGAGTTATGAGTTATGGAAACAGCATTCCCATCAACAATTCTAAAAAATTAAGCATTTACCATCTCAAAACCCAATTTTATAACATATAACACACCACTTTACAATACAACCTATATCAAAACTTCTATTTTTTTTACCATTTCATTTAAATATTGTTTCTTTATTATTTTTCAATAATTTTTTATTTTTCCTCTCTCCTCTGTCTCTCTCTTTCTCACAGCTCCGCCGGTGCCACACTACCAACAGTTACCACAAAACCCACCACCCACCACCCATACCACAACCACCACTAACAAAAAAAGAAAAAAAAATCACAGCAGAAAGAAACCTCCACATCCACATCCACCACAACCACCACATCCACTCACCACCACCAACCACAGAAAAAAAAAAAAAAAAAAAAAAAAAACCTCCATCATCGCCGCCACCAGCAAACCCACCACCACCGGCCCACCACAAACCATACCCATCCAAAACCAAATCACAAACCCACCACCCAAAACCAAATCACAAACCCAGCAAAATATGCCCAAATCGAAACCCCTGTACAAACCCACAACCTGCAAATTGGAACCCAAGGCGTGAGAGAGAGATAATCATAGATCTGAACCAGTGAGGGCGAGTGGGAGGGCGAATTGGAGGCAGCGGCGACCTGGCAATGTTGCGGCCAAAGAGTAGAGAGATCGAGTGACTGAGAGTAGAGAGATCGAGTGACTGAGAGTAGAGAGATCAGCGACATGCTAGCGACGTTGCAGACGAAGAGTAGAGAGATCGAGTGACTGAAAGCAGAGAGATCGGCAATGAGAAGAGACTGGCAACAAGCAGAGATCGGTGACGTGCAGAGACCGGCGACAAGCAGAGATCGGTGACGAGCACAACAAACCATGAACCACGGAGAGAGAAGAGAGAACAGAGAACAAAGATGAAAGAAGTGAGAGAGGAAAAAGTGAGAAATGAGAAAGAGCCGTTGTGAATAAAAAACCATTTTTTATTTTACAATACAGCTACAGTGCGCTCTCAAAAATGAGAGTGCACTATAGCAGGATTGTAAATTTTATAGCATTTACCAGTTTTGATGGAGAGTGTTTTTTGGGGTTCAACTGCTAAAAAATAGGATTTATAGCATTTAAGAGGCTTGATAAGAATGCTCTTAGTCATTATGTCAATTGGATTATCTGCAATCCTAATTTTCCAAAGAAAAATATCTTCATCATCAATAATTTCACAAAGAAAGTGGAAGCTAGCGAACATTAATTGTATCCAGCAAACAATAGTACCATCAATAATTCGCAAACAATAGTACCATCAATAATTTATTGTTGATGGTAGTGGTTTTCTTGTTGTGGACTTCAGTTTTTTCACAATAAATAAATTTATTACTTCTTATAGTAGGCTCTCTGACTCTGATCAAGAGCTATAGTTATTTAAAGCATTAACACAATACTACGTCTATCAAATTTATTACATAATTTTATTAATGCAATTAGATAAAACTTGATTCATTTGCTTTTCCTTCAAAACCCATCGCTCATTTGGAGCCTAGGCCTTGTTGGAACTCTACAAGAGCAGGAGGTCGGCGGATACTTGTCTCTACAGTGTCCCCATTCTTTACTATAAAAACACCAGCCATACCCCAGGTCATATGTCTATCCAAATGACAATGCCAAAACCACACACCTGCCAAATATAATTGATTTTAGCATCCACAATATATAGGGAAAAAATTGGCCTTTGCCTTTTTAAAAAAACAATCCAGCATTTTGTCCTTTTTCCCAAACTAATTAGGGAAATACTCCTCTTTTGAAACTCGATTTTCTCAAAATCGAGTTAAGCCCTATAGTGGCGTTTTAAGGAGCCTATAGTGACGTTTTAATGAGCCTATAGTGGCGTTTTGTAACTTGAGTTATAGGTAAAAAAAAGGAAAAACTTGCATTGAACTTGAGTTCATGAAGATCAAGTTACAAAACGCCACTATAGGTCCTTAAAATGTTACTATAGGCTCCTTAAAACGCTACTATGGGCCTCTAGAATTTTTTTTTTTTTTTAACTCAATTTTGAGAAAGTCGAATTTCAAAAGATGAGCATTTCCCTAATTAATTTGGGAAAGAGGGCAAAATGCTGGATTGTTTTTTTAAAAAGGGTAAAGGCCAATTTTGTCCCAATATATAGACCAACCATAGAATAAGCATAATGAGAACATGAACATTTTTTAATGTCTCCAATCAGTTGCATCATATTTTGTGGCTTGACATAATAATTCTTACATGCATTCATCATTCTTGGAGAATCCCTAGTTTGCAAAAATTCCATTTCAATCTTTTTTCTCTATTCTTCCTTTTTTTTTTTTTTTTTTTTGTGACTAGGAGCAAGGGTCACACTGGTTACAAGATAGAGAGCTAAGTGTTGTCTCTAATTGATTTAGTATTATAATAGTTAGAATAATTTTTAAGTAGGCTTTTAAAAATTAGTCTTTATTTTAGAAATACGTTTGTATTGTTAAGTCTTGTTACGTGTCTCATACAATTTGTATTTACCTTTTTAGTTGTATTTTTTGTTGTTGGAAGTTGTAATAATTATGAGGATGGTTATGTTATGACTGTGATAGAAATGTAAGAGTAAAAATCAAGTCTTTTATATTGATTATCTATTAAGTGTTATAATTTAGTTTAGCATAGCTCCCATTTCTTCTTGTATCTAATTCGCTTTCTTTCTCTTCCACCCACTTCAGTAATGTATGTATTTCCTTCTACAGTAATCATAGTAACAAAATATAGAAAAAACTTACCAGGATTGTTTGCTATAAATCTGAGCGCAAGCCATCCATTCTTAGGAACTTGAAAGGTATTCACTTCGGGTGGGTCAACCAAATTAAACCCTTTTGGGTCAGTTTCATTGTCAAAATTCCCAAGCCCTATTCCAACCACATAGAAGCTATACCCATGCAAATGAATTGGATGAATCCCTGCCCCTGCCATCAAATTAGTACCTTGAAAAACTACCTCAACTGCTTCATTATAATTCAATTCCTTCACCTTGGTGCCTAACTCTGTTATTGCAATACTAGTTGGAAGATCTTCACCTGTAAAGTTAAAAAAAGAAGGGGGTTGTCTGGGAAATCTATAGTGTAAACCCCACTAATGTTCCTGCATGAAATATTCTAGTTTAGTCTTTTCCTAAAAGTATATAGGCATATACGATAGTCGGATACTCATGTTAGGTTTTGAAAAAATATTGAGTAAAATCCATTTTCGGTCACTTAAATATGGAATATGTTTGATTTCAATCCCTAAATTTTGAAATGTTTGATTTTGGTCTATCAAGTTTTTAAAATGTAACAGCTTAGTCCCTTCATATATTCTCTTCCATTTATATGACTACTGGGATGCTAAGGCACACCATATTTAAGGGACCAAAACCGAACTAACCTCATATTTAAGGAACTAATATCAAACCAGTCCTATATTTTAAGAAACAATAGATGCAAGCAAGAAATCGATGAATAATAAACTGTTAGGACATATGTGTTTCACTTGTTAAGAACATATGTCATTCTATTATGTAATTGGCTAATCCTTTGACAAAATGCACTTTACTTGTAATTGGGTAGATTAGGTGTTTTTAATACTTCAAGAAACAAGGTTTCAAGATCAAGTGTTAAAGTCAATCAAGTTTGTCCAAGAAACAAGCTGAATAGTGCAAATTCATTAAAGCTCGACAGCTGCATCTATCGAGCTTAAGAAGCTGTTTCAGCCCGTATGCTCGACACTTGCTCGACAGCTCCTATCTGTCGAGGTTTAAGAAAAACAGATTTTCTGTTCTGTTTTCTTGGAATCTGTAAATGTGTCTTTGGGCTTTCTTTTCTCACAACCCTAGACATATAAAATGATTATTTTAAGGGTCGTCAAAGTGGACACAAGTTGCACAAGTGTAGAGCAAAGTTTATTCAAGCAATTTGTGACCGGAGACAAAGTTTTCGCCCTAGTTCATCTTTTGTGAAGAAGTTGCTGTGTGTGTGCACCATAGGGTTTTGTAACCAAGCATCTTCTTGATCTTCATCGTGTAGATGAACTGAAGAACTTTGCAGCCAACATCTACTTCTAGTTGGTGATTGAAGTCGCGTACTGAGATCCGCGCAATTGGTTAGTCACGTACTGGGATTCGTGCATCAAAAAGGGTGACGTTCATATATTGAAGAGTTCAAAGGTTCTGAAACGGTAGAAGGTTTCTGCTGTGAGTTCATCTACGGAGATTGTAGAGTCTAGGGACAAAAGTTTTGTACTAGATCTGAAATTTCTCTTTACTATAGTGGATTGCTTTTCGGGAAAGTTTCCCCTCAGGTTTTTTTACTGTGAAACTAGTTTGTTTCATTGGTTTCCCTAGGTCATCATATCTTGTCTTATTTATTTTTTCCGCTGCATGATATTGACATGATATTGATATTAGTTTGTTTTAACAAAGTTTATTCATAATAAATCTAATTAACAACTTGGGTTTAAAACTTGTTAATTCTATTAACCGGGGTCTAAATTTCCCAACATAGACGAACAAACTAACTTATAATAATTAGAAAAAGTTCTTAAATAGCAAACAACAAAATGCATAGAAAAAACCCTCTTTATTAAATGCTCGGGCTTGCTTAATCTTCAAGCCCAATTACTAGCAGGCTCCATCCATAAGGTTGTAGGTTGGGCCTTCTTATTTTTGCTCTATAATTGGAAGCTTGTACCTTGTGTCCGTACCAACTCCCCCTGGGTGAGAAGAACTCGACCCCGTCAAGTAGAAATCTGAAGAGCTCTGATAGTACTCAAGCAAGTCAAGATCTAGTCGATGTAGCTCATCTTGAGTAATCCATGTGCAATCAGAATCTGGTTGCCCCTGCCAATGAACTAGGAAATGGTGAACTCCTCCATCCCTGGTAGAAACAATCTGTTCATCTAAAATAGCATCAACAAATTCTTTATGTGCATAGGACAGATTCAAGGGTAAAGGGGCAGGAATAAGGACATCAATAGGATCAAGCAAAGGCTCGCCAAAAAGGTTATCAGGTATAACTATGGGGCCATTATAAGCAACTAGATCATCTATATTAAAGGAGGAGCTAATACCATAATCATGGGGAAGGTCAATAACATATGCATTTAGGCCAATCTGTTTCAATACCTTGAATGGTCTAGCACTATGAGCCTACAATTTCTTAACAGTCCCAGAGGGAAACCGTTCAGGTCGAATCCAAATCATGACATAATCTCCTACCTGAAACTCTGCATGACGTCGATGAGTGTCAGCATGAATTTTTTATTGATAATTACTTACCTGAATTTTTTAGCGAATCTCATTATGTAAATCATGAATATGTCGTGCAACTTGAATCATCTCAATTGGACATTTAAGCCAAAAGTTATGCTCCAAATACTAACTGGTGCACAGGCTAGAATCCTAATCCGAATTGGACTTGGATTTGGTGCAAATTTCCTTTGATTCCTTGCTCCAATTCGACTCGAATTTAACTGGGTTGGCCTTCTTTGACTTCATCATTGCCCTTGTAAAAGTAAAGTCCATTAGCTTTCTTCTTTGCACAAATCCACTTATTTAATTTCATTATCCTACGAAAGACAAATTCATGTATTAAAATTCAATTAAGCACAAAATTAATTATTCAGCATTATTCCAAAACCAAATATAAAATGCATGAATTAACTCAAAATAAGTATGATAATGTTTTCTGATAATGATATAAATATGCAAAATTAAGCTATTATCATCTAGTTAATTCATGTGATTTTAATATTGATGAGAATTTCGAAATTGTATACATTCATTATCTATTGGAATTTGCACAAGAATTGGAAGCGAGATTTGGAAATTAAAATTTGAGGAGTCTTCACCCCATGAGATAAAGTTTTGTGATATCGTAAGCAAGTACCAAAATTGGAGTAAAAGCCCTTGCCAATTGAACTTGAATATGCTTTTCTAGGAACTAAGGAGACTTTTCCAGTGGCAATATCTTCTAAACTTGACTCTTTACAAGAGGTAAGTTATTAAATGTTTTGAGTAAACATAAGGGTGCCATAGGAAGGAACATAGCTAACATAAAAGGACTTAGTCCATTGGTTTGTACTCATAGGATCTATTTAGAAGACAATGATAAACCATCTAGGGCTATTAAACAAATTTTGGAAAATACGATCAACCCAAATCATAAAAATTGGTCATTGAGGTTGAATGATGTGCTTTGGGCATACCGCACTGCTTATAAAAATATTCTTCGTATGTCTCCATATAGACTTATTTATGGTAAAGCTTGTCACTTGATTGTGGAATTGAAACATAAATTATATTGGGCAATAAAGTTTTTTGAATTTAACTTAGACAAGGCTAGTTCATTGAGAAAATTGCAATTGAATGAGTTGGGAGAAATCCAACATGATGCATATGAGAAATCTAGGATTTATAAAGAAAGAATGAAGGTTTTTTTATGACAAACCCATTTTAAGAAAATCTTTTGAACCATCTCAAAAAGTTCTATTGTATAATTCTAGGTTACATTTGTTCCTTGGAAAATTGAAATCTAGATGGACTGGACCTTTCTTTGTTAAATTTTTTTTCCCTCATGATGCTAGAGAAATTGAGAACCCTAAGAATGATAACATATTTAAGGTAAATGGACAACGTCTTAAGCCATTTCTTGAGATTTTTTCACAAGAGGAGGAATCCATTAATTTGTAGGATCTCATCTATCAAGACTTGCCAAGCAATTAGCATTAGTATTTGTGTCGTAGTTTAGATTTTTTTTTTTTTTTTCTAACCCTTTTTGCATGTGTAAAGTTTTTTTTTTTTTTTTGGTTCATTTATGTTCATCTCTTCAAGGTACTCTCTGTAATCTTTACGCTTTATTGTTTTTCCTTGTTAAAATTGAGAATAATGTAAGTTTTCAGTTAGGGGAGGAACTTGAGATGATTTGGACTTGGTTTTATTTTATGTTGAATTTTTTTTTTTTTTTTTTGTTATTTTTAGTGATTTTTGTTTTTCTTTTTAGTACAATTTTTCCATAAAAAAAAAATTTGTTTCTTTAGCATGAGTTTTAAGTCAAAGTTCTTTATGCTAATTTTAACTAAAAAATTCCACTGTTTTTCATACTCAACTATTATGCACATGCACTTTAGCCACATGAAAATATTTCTTGGTTGAGAGATAGAGACGACTTTGAAAATCTTGAAAATAAAGTGTAGAGACTCTAACCCATGTGATTTCTTGAGCCATTCATTTTTAAGAGGGTTATTTTCTTTTTATCTCATTTTTTTTTTTCATTTGGAAGTGCATAATTTTGTTGTTGCTTAGTCTCATTATTCTCTTAATTGGTCAAATGCTAAAAATTCATCAATTTTATGCCACACTTGAATATGTTAAAGTCATGAATTTTGAGGAACTATCTCAATTCTTAAGAGATGATTTTAGGCCATCTTTGTTTATTTTGAGCCTTTATTATTCTTTTTCTTGGTACATTATCACTAGTCACCCATTTGAACCTACTATTTTAGCCATTCTTTCTCAAACCCTTTCCCAAGTGTTCCAAGAATGAACACAATTAAATTGTCTTAATGTGGTAAATTTGTAGTGAAATAGTTGGAAGAAAAGTAGGACTCACTAAAAAAAAAAAAAAAAAAACAAAGTCATAATCAGAAAAGGGAAAATGTTGAAAAAAAGAAAAGAAAAGAAATCGAGAATGCATTAGTTGATGAAATTTTGGAAAAAAGAAAGTGAAAGTGTAATATTCAAGAAAGTTGAGAAGATAAATTAAATGTCATATACTCAAAAGAAGTTGTCTCTCTAATTATTCTTGGGAACACTTTTTATTTTTACCCATAAATTTTGTTCCTAAATTCTCTTCTTTACCCTACAATACGTCTCAATGAAAGTCCTATTTGATCTTAAGGAATGTATGGTTTGGATATTGACATGACTAATCAATATGTGTGGTGTAATATTTTGTGTTTGGCATCCTTTCATGAGACTATACATATTCTTTATTTTGTGTTACCATTCTTCATCTTATTTATATGTGAGATATTTGTCTTTATTTTACATTATTCTGCTCACATATGTTTGAGATTGTTACACTATTTTTAGAGTGATTTTATTTGTTGAGTGTTAACACTAGTGAGATTTGAGTTGAAGCATATTTTGGATAGAAATTCAATTCATATTTTATCTTAAGACTAAGATTTTGTTTGTGTTGGCTAAACTATTCACACACTAGGCGTTGATAGCATGTGGAATATTTTTGGTTGTTATTAATTTTTTGATCTTTGACTAATTATATCTACTAAAGTAATAAAATTTTGTTCTTTTGTTTCCTTGTTTCGAGTCACTTAAATTGCTAGGGACTAGCAACGAGCTGGTTGGTGAGTGTGATAATAGTTTAATTTTGCATAGTTATATCATTATTAGAAAGCATTATCATACTTATTTTGAATTAATTCATGCATTTTATATTTGGTTTTGTAATCATTTTGAATAGTTAATTTTGTGCTTAACTGAATTTTAATTCATGAATGTCATTTGTAGAAGAATGAACTTAAATTAGTGGATTTGTACAAAGAAGAATGCTAATGGACTTTAATTTTAGAAGGGTCATAATGAAGTTAAAGAATGCCAACCCAATTAAATTTGAATCTAATTGCAATAAGGAATCAAAAGAAATTTTCTCCAAATCCAAGTTTAATTCAAATTAGAATTCCAATCTGCGCACCAGTTAATATTTTGAGCACAACTTTTGGCTCAGATGTCCAATTGAGATGATTCAAGTTGGGTTTGAAAGCTAACTTAAAGGGCTACTGTGGACACAATGCTTTTTGGAGTCATTACCTAGTTTTTGTAATGGCCTAGGAACCATATATATAGCGTCCTAGGAACCATATATATAGCGTCCTCTAAAGGAAGAACCTTTTGATCTTACTACAAAAGATTTGGGTTTGGAGTTAACGTACAGTCTTGGGAAGGTGTTAGGCACCCAAAACCATCCAACCCTAAGGTTAACTTCCAATCATTGTGTCTTATGTCTTAACCCTATTAAGGGCATACTCAATATTTGCATCTAACTCACACACACACTAGCATACATCTAACAATCAACATGGCATCAATCATCCCTAACCATACATCTATCATGGCAATCAAACAAGGTCTATCATACATCTAATCATGGCATACCCTATCATACATCTAGCATACATGTCATGGTATCAAGGCATTCATCACACCACAAACCCTAGTCATACATCTAATCATGCTTCATCACATTACATCATTTAGGGCAGCAACAAAACAGGGCATAAAGATAGGCATGGCAAACAAACATAGATTATCGCATGTATTCCAAACTTTTAGACAAGAAATCAAACAAACAAACATATTACATCATTAAAATGCATGTTCATACCAATGCATGACTTACCTCACTTACCTTGCAGCAACTCAGCAACTATGGCTTTATGTATGAACATGTGAATGCATGTTCATAGCATTGAAGCAAGGAAAACACAAAATAAACCCTAATTCTAACATGTGAAAGACAAACAAGCAATAAAAAATGTGAAACAGAAGCTTAAAAGCATGAAAGTATGAAAAAGAACCTAAGCAGAAGTATACACATGAAAACAGAAGCAAAACAGAAGAAACAAAAATTAGGGTGTTAGGTTCTAAAGATTTAGAATTAAATATTTAGAATAATTGTTGTATTGTGTTGGCAAACCGAGAACAAAACATGTCTAGTCTAAGTGTTTAGGCAATGCTTAAATAAGGTTGTTTCAAGTTTTGAATTCTAGCTGATTGCAGAAAAGGAAGTGAAGTTCTACCTTTCTCGACCGATCGAGAATTAGGCTCGACCAATCAAAAATCGCAGGCACAGTTTTCTGCAGAATTTTTAAACAAGCCAAAAGTCTGCGAAAACGTTTAGAGTTTCATCTAACCTTGTCTACATATAAAAGGAAAGCCCTAGCCACGTTTTGAGGTTGCTGAAGAAGACTTGTGTGTTACTCTTTGTGAGATTTGAGAGGTTTTGTACCTTTTAACTCTACTAGAGCCAAAACTACAATCAAGCATTGGTAAAACATAGTTGCTACATCAAGATCAACAAGTGAAGGTGATCTGAAACCTTTGAGTGGGATCTCAAAGTCACAAGCAAGGCGGCTTGTGTTGCTATAAATCCAAGAAGAGAAAGAATCTGTGGATTCAGAGCTTGCACGTGGTCGTGTCAATAAGTTACTACTAGAGGTAGCATTAGATTTAGGGTTAAATCTTTTGTAAAAACTTCAATTCTCTTATAGTGGATTTGGTTTACCTTAAGGATAACTAGGTTAAATCCTCCCCAAGTTTTTACCTTGAAACGGTTAGTTTCATTGGTTTTCCTGGTCATCATATCGTGTGTTATTTACTTTTCTACATCTTTGTATGATAAGATTTATTTGTGTTTAACCAAGATTTGAATAATTAATCTAAGTAATCACTTGTTTAATATATTAGGTTAAACAATCTGGTTTAAGGGGTCTAAACGAACATACAATTGGTATCAGAGCTGGTTAGCTCTTGTTTATAGGTTCTTAACCTAAAGTTGATCCTTGACCCCTACTATCATTGAACATGGTCACTTTCTTGTGATCCCCCCACTCTTTGATGGAAATAATTATGCTTATTGGAAAGTAATGATGAAAGCCTTCTTGAAATCCATTGATGAGAAAGTGTGGCTATTTGTTGGGAACGGTTGGGAAAGACCAACCATTGCTATTGGTGAGTGGACTATTGCCTAAAAGGAAGCAGCAAGCTTCAATAGCAAGGCTATGATTACGATATTCAATGTTGTGACTATGGAAGAATTTAAGAGAATCTCAAATGTGGAGACTGCTCACACTGCATGGAACATCTTGCAAATAGTGCATGAATGCACTAAGGCAGTAAAAATTAATAAACTGCAGCAGTTGACATCTAGATTTGAAAGTATTATAATGTATAATGATGAGTCTTTTGATGAATTCTATGCTAAGTTGAATAATATTTTCAATTTTGCTTTTAATTTGGGTGAAGTTTATGATCAACCTAAAATTGTTAGGAAAATTCTTAAATCTTTGACTGAGAATTTTAGACCTAAAGTGACTGCCATAATTGAAAGTAATGATGTTGACTCTATCCCTGTAGATGAACTAGTAGGATCTCTTCAATCCTATGAATCTAATTTACCAAAGACTAATAAATCCAAATTTATGGCTTTAAAATCTGTTGATGATGTTGATGATTGTGGATTTGACGATGAAGTCTCATCAAATGAGATGGCTTATCTTGTCAAGAACTTTAGAAATTTTTTGAGAAATAATAATAAGAGGGCAAGAAATTTTGCTTTTAATTAGGGTGAAGTTTATGATCAACCTAAAATTGTTAGGAAAATTCTTAAATCTTTGACTGAGAATTTTAGACCTAAAGTGACTGCCATAACTGAAAGTAATGATGTTGACTCTATCCCTGTATATGAACTAGTAGGATCTCTTCAGTCCTATGAATCTGATTTACCAAAGACTAATAAATCCAAATTTATGGCTTTAAAATTTGTTGATGATGTTGATGATTATGGATTTGACGATGAAGTCTCATCTACTGAGATGGCTTATCTTGCCAAGAACTTTAGAAATTTTATGAGAAATAATAATAGGAAGGCAAGAAATAGAAACAATGTTGCTACTAAAAATGTGAAGAAGAATGACACTGCCAAAAACAATAAGGCTGAAAAATCAAAAGAAAAAGTAGGTCAATCTTCAAATAATTCTATAGGACAACAGTGTTATGGTTGTCAGGGTTACAGTCATATGAAATTTGAGTGTCCAACTTTCTTGAGGTCAAAAGGTAAGGCTATGGCTATTACTTTGAGTGATAATGAAGTTTCTGATCATGCGTCTAAAAGTGATCAAGAAGGAAACTTCATGGCTTTCATTGCTACTGCTGTAGTAAGTGAAATTGAGACTGCTGATGAGAACCCTTCTGATGGGGAACTCTCTGAGAATGCAGATTTGCAGGAAGCTTACAACAAGCTTTGCAAAATAGCAGCTAGAGATGCTATGACTGTTGAATTAGGTTTGAAAAAGATAAACACTCTTGAACAAGAAAAGAAGAATTTGCTGTTAAAATTTTTTGTTGCTAATGAACTCTTGAACTCTGTCAAGATTGAGAACATGTCTTTACTTGAAAAAGTTAAATGTTTAGAATTAGAATTATTTGTTGCTAGAGAACAAATAGATAGATCTTCTACCTCTAAACTAGATGAGATGTTACATGTTCGAAAGTCTATTTCAGATAAGACAGGTTTAGGGTTTGTTGAGAATGGATCTACTACTGTAGTGAATCCACCTAAGTTTGTACCTGCTACATCAACTTCTGTTGTTCATCAAACTCTTTCTAAAGTTAAGGTTCATAAGAAGTAGCTCTTGCTTCCAGAAGAACTAGGGTAGATCTGAGTGAGTCTGAAACTAATAATTCTAATCAATCTGGAAGTAAGAAAAACCACAAACCTCAGTGGTTCTGTCACTTTTGTGGTAGAGCTGATCATACTAGACCAAATTGCTTTAAGTTGCAAGCTTTAAAGCAATCTTCCAAACAAAAAGTGTTTGTGCCAAAAGCACAAGATCTTGTTGCACTTATTCATGAGTTTGTGAAGGTTCTTAACCTTTATACCAATACTGGAGCTGAAATGAAGACAAATCCCAACTCCAAGTTTGCATCTAAAAGGGTCTGGATGCAAAAGACTTAATCTCAGTAAGTCAGTCTCACATGGTCCTTGTGTTAATTCTTTCTATCTCTTGTGACCAAAATTGTTTTTCTTTAGGATTGCATTTGCATAATATTCATACATTGCATTCTAGGTTTGTTTTGTTTTATATTTTTCAGTATTTTTTTTAAATATAAAAAAATATATATATAAAATCATAAAATAAATTTTATTTATTTATTATTATTATGCATCTTTTTAGATGTGTAATTGAGGTTGGCTTATGAAATTTACATTTCATGACTGTGTACCTTGTTTAGCTTTGATGAGCTTTATTTTTCTGCACTTTGCTAGTTTGTGCTATGTAATGCTTATATTGTGTGAGTTGTTTATAGTTTTTAATCACATGCTTTGATTTTGAAATCACATACTTTTGATTGTAAGGACTAAAAAATCTTAGGAGAAAGGCAAAAATAACCATCTCACCACTGTTACTCATAAAATCATAAAAGCTGTGCTCAGTAAGGTGTAGCACTTGCACAACAAAATTCTTGAAGGTGTTATTGTACATTAGTTAAAAGAAACAAAATGAAAAACAAAAAGAAAAATATGCTTCAAAAGAAAAAATAAATAAATAAATAAATTGCATGGTTGCAAGCATGTTTTTAAGGAGATGTGGGAGTTATATGATGTAACTCTTTAGGTGTTAGTCACTTTCAAACTTATGTGATGAATAATATAGAAAGTGTGTTTATTCTCTGTTTACATATCACCTTATGAGTATCTCATGCACTTGCTAGTTGCACACACCACAAGCAAAACTTTGTTAAATTTGGTACATGTGATTATGTGTTGAGTTTTGTGGCCTTCCAAAATTAAACTTCTTGATGTGTTTAATGCATTTTTTTTTGGGTGTGAGAAAAGAAAAGAATGAGGAAATTTGCTAAAGTTCAATTTTTCTTTGAAAATTTTGGTTTTGAAGTCATGAACATTCATGCCATATCATAAAAACAGTTTTTCAAATGATTCTATAGAAATTTTTTTTCAAGATTTTCCAAAATTTCTATTTCTTTGTAATTCGACCGATCAAGCCTGTTTTTCGACCAATTGTAATGTGAAGGAGAAAAATAGCTTTTTCTTTTAAAACTTTTGGGTTCCTTCAATTCCTGCCCGATTCTTTTCGATCAGTCGAGCATGTTTTCATGTGCATTTCGATTCCTACTGGATTCCTCTTGACCAATCGGATTTTAAATTTTAAAAACAAAAAGGAATCAGATCTGACTTTTTTTCAAAGAAGCTTTGTCTATCTCTTCGATTCCTCTCTCGATCCCTCCTCTCAAAAAAAATTTTTTGTCATTTTCGTGGTCAAAGATTCAAAGGTTTTCTTCATACACTTAAGGTAAGACACTTTTAACCTTTCCTTTTCATCTTTTTATATGATTACATGCATTTTTCATGAAATTTTTAGGGATTTTCACATATCTCAAATTTTGGGATTTTTGATGATAAAAAGGTTTTTGATCAAATCTGAACCATGGGTTTTTGTTCATGCATCATTTAAACATGTTTCACATACTTTAATTTCAAAATTTTGTGTTTAATTGAAAATTTTGAAATTAAGGTTCTAAGTTCTTGAGAAATTGGGGATTTTGTGAAATTTGGCAAAATTGAGTGAAATTGGCTTCTGATATTGATGGATTGAGTGATTATAACTTGTTTTATACTTGTTGTGTTGTTCAATTTATCAATATAAGGATTTTTGAGAATTATTTTTTTCAAAATTGGGAATTTATTAAAATTCTTAAATTTCCATTGTCAATTTTCAAAATTGTGATGAATTTGGACTGTTTAAAAGCATTAGATCATGCATCATATAGTTTTTCAAATTGCATGCTATCTTGTCTCTAATCCTTCTTATGTAGTCTACCCTTGGTTTTTATTGTTTTCCTTGTTTTTGATTCTTAGTAATGGCTCCTAAGGTTGGTAGGAAATTCAAAAGTAGAGCCAATAGGAACCCTGGGTCTTCCTCTTCAAGTTCAACACAAGGTGATAGAGATCGTTTTCTATCTGCTAAATGTGAGGAAACATATGAGACCTTAACAAAGTATAGGTCTATTTGGGGTGAGAAGGAGATAGTGTTGAGTAAACTAGATCCTTCTATTTGTAGGAACTTCGTGTCTAGGAAATGGTTTCCTTGTGTGAGGTGTCTGATCCTCCTCCTACAGCCTTAATTAGAGAGTTTTACTCTAACCTCTCTATCTATTCTAAGGTTACATGTGATCATTATTTGACTTCTTGGATCCATGGTCAAGAGTTTACCAACACTAAACAAACTGTTTCTGAGGCTTTAGGAGTACCTTTAGTCCGTAAACCCACATACCCATATACTGAGTTTCCTGCAGTTGATGATATGATGTCCCTTCTTTGTGGTCGTCCTATTTCTTGGGGTTCTAAACCAAGAATCAATTCTTTTGAGTTCACCAAGCTTAATTCTTTATACTTGAGGATCACATGTCATAACATCTATCCCATTTCCCATGTTCATACCGTTCCCATAGAGAGATATGCTTTCCTTTATGCTTTTATTACTGATGGTTCTATGTGTTTTCCGTCCATGTTTATACAAACCATTGTTGATATTTATAGAAGTAAGAGTAAGAGTCAGAAGTTATTCTTTCCTATGTTCAATTTTAGGATTTTGAGGTACTTAGGTCTATTAGACTTTCCTCCTCTAGAGTTAGTGCATATTACTGCCCCTATAGGAGCTATCTACCTTAAATAGAGACAAGCACAGATGAAGAGTGCTGAGCAAAGCACTGGGACTTCTAAGAGACCACGAGGAGATGCTGCTACTACCTCGGGTACTATGCCTACTACTGAGGAGACATTTGTGGATTCGACTGCCGCTGTGGATCCTGCTGGTGATGCTAAGAGTGTTGATCCTTTAGTTGCTCCTCTTCTTTCACTCTATACTATGATGTAGTCCTTCATGACTACTCAGGCTGCTCATGGACAGCTTCTTGATGAGTTGTTGACGGAGGTTGCCTCTTTGAGAGCTGATTTTTCAGACTATAGGAGTGCTTTTCCACCTCCTCCACCCTTTGAGGACTGAGTTTGCCTTTGGCAATATGTAACAAAAAGAGGGAGTAGATTTTAAGCTTTTTGTACTTAGGGGGAGTAGATTTTAGACTTTTTGTACATAGGGGGAGTAGGCTTATTGTATTTAGGGGGAGTTTTGATGTATTTGCATAACAGTTTTATTGTATTTGGATTTTTTTTTGGTTTTGTGTTTATTTGTCTATCTTTATTTTTGTTGTGTATATCTTGCATTCACAAACATTGATTTGATGTGGTTATTGATTATGATAGTTGATGATGATGAGGTTATTCATATTGATGTGTTCACTATCTATTTATATGTTTTGTGATTTCAAAATTCAAATTTTGATTTAGATTGTTATACTATATTTTCCACACATGCATTTATGGTTTGTTTTTAGTGTTTTAGGAAATTACAGGTTAATTCTTTTTACAGCTGCTGTCTATACTAGCAACTAATAGTTAGTAGTTGTGTAAGAATTGTATTAGGGCAATAATTTGTATTTGAGCTGGTTTTTGATTTAGCATTACATGTTATATGTGTGTTTTGTCACGGATTGCCAAAGGAGGAGATTTTTAGGTTCTAAAGATTTAGAATTAAATATTTAGAATCATTGTTGTATTGTGTTAGCAAATCGAGAACAAAACATATCTAGTCTAGGTGTTTAGGCAATGCTTAAATAAGGTTATTTCAAGTTTTGAAGTCCAGCTAATTGCAGAAAAGGAAGTGAAGTTCTGCCTTTCTCGGCTGATCGAGAATTAGGCTCGACCGATCGAAAATCGCTGGCACAATTTTCTGCAAAATTTTTAAACAGGCCCAAAGCCCTCGAAAACGTTTAGGGTTTCATCTAAACTTGTCCACATATAAAAGGAAAGCCCTAGCCACGTTTTGAGGTTGCTGAAGAAGACTTGTGTGTTACTCTTTGTGAGATTTGAGAGGTTTTGTACCTTCTAACTACACAAAAATCTACCGGAGCCAAAACTACAATCAAGCATTGGTAGAACATAGTTGCTGTATCAAGATCAATAAGTGAAGGTGATCTGAAATCTTTGAGTGGGATCTCAAAATCACAAGGAAGAGGGCTTGTGTTGCTGTAAATCTAAGAAGATAAAGAGTCTGTGGATTCAGAGCTTGCACGTGGTCGTGTCAGTAAGTTACTACTGGAGGAACCATTAGATTTAGGGTTAAATATTTTATAAAAACTTCAATTCTCTTATAGTGGAATTGGTTTACCTTGAGGATAGTTAGGTCAAATCCTCCCCAAGTTTTTACCTTGAAACGGTTATTTTCATTGGTTTTCCTTGTTCATCATATCGTGTGTTATTTACTTTTCCGCATCTTTGTATGATATGATTTATTTATGTTTAACATAGATCTGAAAAATTAATCTAAGTAATCACTTGGTAAATATATTAGGTTAAACAATCTAGTTTAAGGGGTCTAAACGAACATACATAGGGTTTCTAGGCTGGTTCATGCATACACATTGAAAGTTCAAATAGTGTATAAAACAACCTTGAATGTTTAGACCCCTAATTTACAAAACACCAATTCAAGCTTAATGTCAAACAATATATGTGCGGAACATGAACATAAGCTAATCACAGAATTGATAAACAATCTAAACCAATTAAAATCACATCCACAGCAGAAATTAAATGGTAAAGATTAAGGGAAGAAAGATGCAAATACAAGGACAACACAACGATGTGTTATCGAAGAGGAAACCGTAGCCCTCGGCATAAAACCTCTCCGCCGGCCTCCAAGCGGTCAATAATCCACTAGAAAATGTAGTTGGGATACATGAACAACAATAAACCCTCCAAGCCTAATCTACCCAATGTACCTAAGCCCTCCAAGCTTTTTGCTCCAACGAGGTTGCGCCGAACTTTTGTCTTTTCTAGCTTACCAAATTCCGCTATAGCCCATAGCATCAACCAATAACCATTAGTCCCTTCCTAACTGCTTTCCAAAGCACCAAACAGCCTTCTCACAGATATGGGTATGGTGAGAAAAGGTTTTGGTAGTGTACATCTCAAGGATGTAACAATGGAGAGGGTGAGAGTAGAGGAATTTGAAGAGTCTCTATGTAAAGATTGTGGATGAGTCAATCTTGTTTTTCTCTAGGGTTTCTCTCTCAAAATTCTCTCTGGAAGCTCTCTACATTTCATGGGTATAAGGGGTATTTATACTGGGGTGAGAGTGGAATGCAAAGAGTCAGGTTTTTCAAAACAGAGCTGGCTGGCGGCTTGGCCTTGCGACTTGACTGAGTCGCAAGATAACAGAACGACCAGGCTGGACTTTTTTGTCCTATAATGCTACAGCTGGCGTGACTGTTCATCTTCTCTGCACGCTTCACTCGTGTGCTGTAGTTGGTGGCTTGCCAGTCGCGAGTCACCCGCGAGTCCCAGTCAGGAATCTCTGCATCCTTGCACAATCTTAAGCATTTCTTCACACTTTCTCACTCACTACCCTTATATGATTCCCACCTAAATACAGGGTTACTAATTGCTAAATTACAAGCAAATTTGGTACGGAATAAAGCCAACAAGATGGTTGACTAAATTCAACCTTACAATCTCACCCTTTGGCTATTCCGTGACAAAACCCTAAAACAAGCTCTAGACTTAACATGTGAGTTGGGAACAGTTGAACATAACTCACTCACACCTAACTCTAGAATCTGTGTAGCTCTTGAACCATAAGAACAAGTAACTCCTGAAACACGACAACACAATATGATCATTGTATGCAGAAAACTTGTAATGCATATGGAGCAAGCATAATGCGATCAAGCAAAATGGAATATAAGCAATAAACCATGGCTTGACCAAAAAGGAACAATCACTATAAATAGTGACCACAATATTCATTCTCACAAAGAATAAACATCCGGACATGCAAGCTAATAAGCTCAATGCAAAGTATCATTTGCATGTCCAACACTCAGCCAATGCAACAACTCAAGGTAATTGCATTAAGGATAAAAATCCAACAAAGGGCACAAGAGTGAAAGTACTTAAAAAAAATGCATAACATTTAACAACAAATACAAAGCTACAAAGCAAAGGTACAACAACATGCACGGTAAAAAAACTTAAATATATAAACCATAAACAATATAAACTAAAAGTGCTTAAAGTTTCTCCCCTTCAAAATGATGAGAAGTTGTGATGCACTTGGAACATATATACTTGTAACCTGAAACACTTGCACAAAACACATTAGACCCTCAAGGTAAAGCAAGTAATAAAAGAACAAGTATAATATAACAAGTAAAAAGCGATCAAGTAAACATGTTGTGAAACATATGAGCAACTTGATCATACACCAAAATAGTCATAAAGAAATGACAACAATAATCACATAGCAAAGCAAATGATCATCCAAACATGCATTCAAAGAAGCACAATAGCATAAGGATGTATGCATGTCCAATACTCAAACACGATGCAATACAAGAAAATAAACATAAAGAGAAACAAACAAAATAAAGTTTTATTGTTAACTCAATGTTCTCTCCCCCTTGGTATATGCATCTCCCCTATGGAATATCTCTCCCCCTACAAATGTGCATGAGAAATGGAATTTCTCCCCTTAAGGATGTGCACAAAAGTCATATAGAAATGACAAAACACTCCAGTATACTCTCTAGAGTATACCCTCCCCCTTTTTGTCAGGAATAGACAAAGGGTCAAGGAGAAACGAGGGAAAGAGATGAAGGTATGAACAATGATAATGATGCATGAGGGGTGCGAGATGAATGAGAAAATGAAGCTCAAACCTAAGACAAAGTAAAATGCTACAAAGCATAAGGTAAACATGACATGCTAGGATGAAGAAGCAAGGTATAGACCAATGCATGACAAGGGTAGCAAAGGTGTGTGCAAGAGGTGGCAATGTGCAATGCATGACCAATGCATGGAAAATGCACATGTGGGGCAAGATATGTTAAATACACAACCAATAAACCAAACATGTTCCTAATGAGGAAACATGAGAAACCCCAAAGTTTGGTACTCATCGGAGTCCAAACAAGCGAGAAAATGCCTAAAAGGCATTTTATCAAACACCTAGCATGCACATTATGAACAATAATGTGAAACAATGTATGGACATCATGAAACCCACCCTTAATACATGTTCTTTTTGCCACAAGGGGCCAACAACCGAAGCAAATCATCAAAAGAAACCAATCTCATACAAAATTTTGATAAAAATTAAGTTTTCCCAACCCCTATGATGTCCCAATCAAGAGCACAAAACTCACCAAAACATAATCCAACGATCCAAATCAATGAAAAGAGTTTAAAATTACCTTAGACATGTTAATGGAATGAAAAACCATTCAAATTGGTTGGGTTTTGATGTAAAAATATTGAAAGAGGGGATTTAGAGAGGATGGGAGAGGTTTAAAACAAGTTTCCCACGAAAAAGCTCTTTAAAAAGCTGATTCTGGGTGTTTTGCGACTGACGACATCATAGGACCTGTAATCATGGAGAGATGCTGTTTTAGTAGAAATGGAGAGTCCATTTCAGGGTTAAGCTTTTATTTTCTAGATCTATATACAACTTATTGCATTATTTAAAATTTTAAATGATGTTGTTACTTGTTAGGTTCTAAAAGTTTAGAACAATTGGCAAACCGTGAATACAAACTTATCTAGATATTGATCTTAGAGTTTATAGGGTATATTAGACAATGCACAAGATGTTACAAATCATACAAGAAAAAGGAAGCTGCAAGTTCAATAATTCGAAACATGCCAGGTTCGATCGATCGAGACTTTGTTCGACTGATTAAGATGCATTTCTACAGAATTTAATTAAAGCTCATTAGCCCATTAAGTGATTAGGGTTTCAGATCTTATTCTCCTAGTATTTAAAGGAAACCCTAAGGCATGTTTTAGATAGAGAGAGAAGAGTGCTTCTTGTGCCTCCTATTGTAGATCTAGGGTTTCGTACCTAAAACTCTCTAAAATCTTCTACCAGTAATATTCTTTGAAGAAACTCAAGATCCGATATTGTAGAAGTTGCTGCCATCATTAATCAACCATAGTTGATAATCTAAACCTTTGATTGGAGTTCTCAGAGTCACAAACAAGAGTGTTTGTGTGCAACAGATTCATAATAAAAGAGTCTATGGATTCAGAGCTGCGTGTGGTCACGTGAATAAGAACTACAAGAGTTAGCAATAGATTTAGGGTTAAGTCTATTGTAAAAACTTCCATTCTATTAGTGAATTGTTACCTTGTGGATTGTTTAGGTTAAATCCTTCCCAGGTTTTTTTTACCTTGAAACTGGATTATTTCATTGGTTTTCCTAGGTCATCATATCTTTGTGTTCTTTACTTTTTCACTATTTATGATATGATTGATACTTGTTTAACCTAGATCTGTTTAATTGAACTAAGTAACAACTTGGCTTTAAATTAGGTTAACATATTGTGTTTTACAAGGCTCTAAACTTAACATACGTGATACTAAAGAAGCTTTTAGATATATAATATTTTATCTACAATAATAAGGAATAAGAGAAATGCATTGAATCTTCATACTTCATTCCTCAAAAGAACAAAATAGACAATATTATTTATAAAAAATAAATAAAAGAGGGAAAGAGAGAAAAGCTGTAATAAGCAAGCAATATATCAATGTTAGGGTTGGACCAACTTATGTTATTCACACCAGCAGCTAAAAGATTCTCACCCTCAGTTGCTGTACATGTAGTGTTTCGACATTCAAGGTCGTTCATGGAAAGTGTTATAAACATTTTGGTAGTGATATTTAGGGGGACATTTATTGGGTGCTCCTTGCTTGCTAAGCTTCTTAAACGAGTTGTAAATTTTAAGGCAGATTGTATGTCCTTGTAAAGAGGAAGCGTTTTTGGAAAGGAAGGAGATGATGGGATAGTATAGTGTTGACTCTATATTGTAGGATTGCTGTGGTGTTGAACTGGTTAAAATCTGAAACTCGGATACTTCGGCTCCAAAATTGTCGAGCAGCCATACAATATTGGCCAAGACTTTGGTTTGCTGTGAGTAGGAGATCCATTGTTTGTCCAGGGCTTATAGTGATGTAACTAGTCATTATGGGTTTGGTATAATGCCCATCCACTCCAACAACTGTGAGGTTGTGTTGAGAAATTGCAAAGAAGATATCAGCAGCCAGAACTGCGTTGACTACACGAAGAAGATAAGTCTTACCTTGATCAACCATCCAACGGTATGTTGTTTCTGCATCATTAAGATTAATGAATTACTGATTCTCCAAAAGTTTAAACTATTAGGAAATTATGAATTTAATCATAATTCTAATAATTCATCTCATGTATGTACCTATACTCCCTCTTAATAAGTAAAGTAAGAGACAAATTCGAACCCATGATACTATGATAAATTACTAATTATCCCAAGAGTTTAAACTCTTAAGGGGCATTTGATTCACTTGATGTTGCATCAAGGTGTAATGTTGCGTTTTTGTAATCTTAGATTCATGCAATCACATTACAATAATATAAGATTAAGGTGTTTGATTCATTAATTACATTTCAATCATAATCCAAAAATTTAACATTCATATACTTGATTCATAAACATTCCTAGAAACAATTAAAATGATTCTAATAACAAATTGATTGAAATAGACTAAGACTCCTTAGAGCGAGTTCAGAGAATGCAGCTAATGACAGATGAAGACGAAGCTATAATGGTACGTCCAGTGGAAAAAATTTACTACGGTCCATGTGGAAATTGGGCAACAATCTAAAGGTGGTGGAAGTTGGGGACAGAGTACTACAATTTAAATTCACAATGGAGAGCCAACTCTTGTGGGTTTGTGAATGTTCAAAATGTGTATAAAACACCCTTGAACGTTTAGACCCCAAATTTACAAGTTATCAATTCAAGCTTATTATCAAACAATTAATGTACAGAATATGAACATAAGCATATAACAGAATTGATAAACAATCTAAACCAATTAAAATCACATCCACAGCAGAAATTAAATGGCAAAGATTAAGGGAAGAGAGATGCAAACACAAGGACAACACAACGATGTGTTATCGAAGAGGAAACCGAAGCCCTTGGCGTAAAACCTCTCCGCCGCCCTCCAAGCGGTCAATAATCCACTAGAAAATGTGGTTGGAATACATGAACAGCAATAGACCCTCCAAGCCTAATCTACCTAGTGTACCTAAGCTCTCCAAGCTTCTTGCTCCAACGAGGTTGCGCCGAATCTTTGTCTTTTCTAGCTTACCGGATTCCGCTATATCCCATAGCATCAACCAATAACCATTGGTCCCTTACTAACTGCTTCCCAAAGCACCAAACAGCCTTCTCACAGATATGGGTATGGTGAGAAAAGATTTTGGTAGTGTACCTCTCAAGAATGTAACAATGGAGAGGGTGAGAGTAGAAGAATTTGAAAAGTCTCTATGTGAAGATTGGGGATGAGTCAATCTTGTTTTTCTCTAGGGTTTCTCTCTCAAAATTCTCTCTGGAATCTCTCTACATTTCGTGGGTATAAGGGGTATTTATACTGGGGTAAGAGTGGAATGCGAAGAGTCAGGTTTTTCAAAACAGAGCTGGCTGGCGGCTTGGCCTCGCGACTTGACTGAGTCACGAGTTCAAGCTGTGAGCTAACAGAACGGCCAGGCTGGACTTTTTGTCCTGTAGTGCTACAGCTGGCGTAACTGTTCATCTTCTCTGCACGCTTCACTCGTGTGCTGCAGTTGGCGGCTTGCCAGTCGCGAGTCACCCACGAGTCCCAACCGCGAGTCTCTGCATCCTTGCACAATCTTGAGCATTTCTTCACACTCTCTCACTCACTACCCTTACATGATTCCCACCTAAATACATAGTTACTAATTGCTAAATTACAAGCAAATTTGGCACGGAATAAAGCCAACAGAATGGTTAATTAAATTTAACCTTACAGTTTGGAATAATGGGTCGTGGTGTTTCGACAACCAACTGTTGGCATTACGGAGGTGGGAGAAGGGCATGACAGCCAAGTCCATGAGCTTTACACATTTACCTCTCTGGGTTCAAGTGTGGGGCTTGCCATTTGATTTAATGACCGAAGAAGCAGGTATGGATAATGATCAAGGTCTGGGAAACGTCATTGAAGTTGATTGCAAGGCATTTAAATCAGACCAAGCCAGATCCCTTAGAGTTCGAGTTGAGGTCCCGTTGAACAAACCATTACAGCGTGGTGGTCCAGTCGTGAGTCCTGAGGGAGATAAAGCGAGGGTGGCTTTCCGCTATGAGTGTTTAGTAGGTTGGTGTTTTGCATGCGGCAGAATTGGACACAATGCGGACTGTGCGACGGCAAACGATGAAATCAAAACAACCAAACCGTATGGGGAGTGGATGAAAGCCGGTGTGCGCACCTACCAGGACAACCCGAAAAGCAAACAGTCGAGCCCATAACGAAACCAGAGTGGACCCCACACCCAACACGTGCCAAATCAGTCGAATCCAATGACGGCTAGCCTTACACCTATCATCAATACGAATAAGGAAACACCGGAACTTTCGGAAATGGTTTTGTAGGTCCTACACGCACATTACAACCTTTAATGCAGTCAGATTCTCAGAAATCCTTTCCATTTACGTTACAAGATACCCCAGACAACACAGTGAAGCCAATTAATGACAAAATAAACACCATTAATATGGAAACCGACAATCATGAGGGAGAGCTATATTGCGTGCCTATCAGTTATGGTTCGAATAAAGAAACAGCCACGATTACTCCCCAAGATCAACGGACACAAGAAGTTGACCTACATGTAACACCCAAAGCCACGTGGAAAAAAATAGTAAGGCCCACTCTAAACACAAACAGGGACAAAAAACATGTCAGAAAAACATCAAGGGGGAAGAAGAGGTACACCTAGTTCACACCGAAGATGGCCAAGGTGACAAGACAAGTAAGAAACGACTCAAGGGGGTGGCCGATCCAACACAACCTATCTCTCAAATGGTGGAGGCTGCGGAATAACCCTGCCGATCGCAATGATCATATTAAGTTAGAACTGTCAAGGGTTTGAGAACCACCAGGCAATTGAAGTTCTTGCCGACTTGGTGAGAAGAAAAGCTCCCATTATTTTGTTTCTTGAGACAAAATTGACAGTTCGTGAGATGGAACCAATTAAGACTGAGTTGGGTTTTCCTTGTATGTTAGCAGTTTCTAATGAAGGTAGAAGAGGGGGTCTGACTATACTGTGGAAGGCCGAAGTGGTTGTCGACATGCAAACATTTTCCCCACACCACATTGATGTATAGGTACTCATTCCTTCAGTGCAACCTTGGAGATTAACAGGTACCTACGGCTACCCGGAGTAGCTGATGAAATCAGAGACATGGAGGTTGCTTCGCTATCTCCATACTCGCTCTACACTCCCATGGTTATGTATTGGCGACTACAATGAGATTTTGAACTCCAAAGAAGAGAATGGTGGAATACCCAAGGCTTTACCTCCCATGTTAGAATTTCACAGTGCTCTACTCAGTTGTGGCTTGGTGGACCTTGGTTACAGTGGGTATCGGTATACATGGTGGAATGGACGGAGAGGAGACGCGTTTATGGAAGAGAGGTTGGATAGGGCATGTGCATCCCTTGAGTGGTCAGAATTGTATCCAGCAACAAAAGTAAGCCATGTGACAGCCTCATATTCCGATCATGAACTGATTGTACTGGACACAACTCCTTCTATGTCTCCAAATAATCTTCGGCGGCATAAAATTCAAAGATTTGAAGAGAAGTGGGTGTCTCACCCGGAGTACGAAGAAAAAATACGTGAATCATGGATCCATGCACACATGGTAGCCCTATGAACCGTTTTTTCGAGAAGATTAAAAAATGCCTAGCAGACTTGGTTGCTTGGAGTAAGTCAATTTTCGGCAACACTCGAGATCGCCTCAATGCTAAGCAAACCGAACTTGATGAAGTAGTGCAGAATGGATATGAACAAAACTTAGAGACCATAACCAACATTAAAAGGAGATTAATGAATTGCTTCACTATGAAGAGGTGTTTTGGAGGAAGCGATCTAGGTCCATCTGGCTTCCGGCGAGGATAAAAATACCAAGTTTTTTCACCAAAGGGCAAGTCAGAGAAGGAGGAAAAATAACATAGAAGGACTGCATGATAGGAACGGGATATGGCAATCAAATAAGGATGGGATCAGTGCTACAGCCGAGGAGTATTACACTGAGTTATTTACTACTTCAAATCCAAGCAATATGGATAGGGTACTTGATGTTGTAGACAAGGTGGTCACTAACGAAATGGCACATACGTTGATTCAGCCGTATACAGAGGAGGATGTTAGGGTGGCTCTATTCAATATGCACCCATCAAAAGCCTCGGGACCGGATGGTATGTCTCCTTTATTCTTCCAAAAATTTCGGCATATTGTAGGGCCTGATGTTACATTAGCAGTGTTATCTGTATTGCACTCTGGTAGATATTTGAAAAAAAAAAATGAATTTTACACATATTATACTCATTCCCAAAAAGAATGACCCACAATATATCACCGAATTTCATCCCATAAGTTTGGGTAATGTTGTATCCCGAATTATATCCAAATGTCTTGCTAATTGGATAAAATCCATTTTACCCAATGTTATATTTGACGCCCAAAATGCTTTTACTCCTGGTAGACTTATTATAGATAACACCACAGTTGCCTTTGAAATGCTTCACCGTATGAGAAATAGGAGGAAAGGAAAGACTGGCCACATGGCAATAAAGCTGGACATAAGCAAGGATTATGATAGAGTAGAGTGGGGCTTCCTCTGACGAATTATGCTTAAGATCGGGCTACCGAAACAATGGGTGAATTTGGCTATGGAAACAGTGTGTACGGCCTCATACTCGGTACTAATTAATGGGGAGCCTAAGGGGTTCATAACCCCAACACGAAGCATTAAGCAAGGTGATCCTTTATCTTTTATCTCCTTATCTCTTCCTTTTTTGTGCGGAGGGGCTGTCCTCTTTAATCAGAAATGCAACGGATACAAAGAGACTGAAAGGAATATACTCTTGTCGAGGAGGGGTTTGGATTTCCCATCTCCTCTTTGCGAATGACAACTTATTGTTTTGTGAAGCCAAAAAGAGTGAGTGTCGTCGCCTGCTTAACATACTCACACATTATGAGGAGGCATTGGGGCAGGCCATTAATAGGCAAAAAACTACATTGTTCTTTAGCCCAAACACAAGCCAAAGAGACAAGGAGGAGATTTAGAACTTGATAGGGGCACAGGTCATGCATAATTGTGAAAAATACCTTGGACTGCCCATGGTTGGGGGGAAATCAAAGGTGAGTACATTTAAGGAGCTAGAAGAGAGGATAACCAAAAGGGTAATGGGGTGGAAGGAAAAAACAATTTCAAAGGCGGGTAGGGAGGTTTTGATTAAGACGGTAGCCCAAGCAATCCCCACTTACTTTATGAGCATTTTCAAAATTCTTAAGAAGCTGTGTGAAGGAATTAACTCAGAGGTAGCTAAATATTGGTGGTGACAAACCCGGAGTGAGAAAAAAATTCACTGGATAAATTGGAACAGATTGTGCACACCAAAAGATAGAGGAAGTATGGGCTTTAGGGACATCCACGCATTTAACCAAGCTATGCTAGCCAAGCAAGCTTGGCGGTTGGTCATAGGTACTCACTTTCTCTTTTTTCGAGTGTACAAGGCCCGATACTTCCCAAGGTGTTCGTTCATGGAAGCTGAGCTTAGTCACAACCCCTCCTATGTATGGCGAAGCTTGTTATCGACAAGGGATCTTATCCGTGAAGGGTCCAGATGGAAGATAGGCAATGGGCAGAGTATTATGGCTAGTTCCACTAGTTGGTTACCCCACCCCCCACTTTTCAAACCTGATGTGGACACTTCAATGAAAGTGGGGGACCTGATTGACCAATAAACCATGCAATGGAAAAGGCCAGTGATACACGCCACCTTCATGCAGTCCATACAAGAAGAAGTCCTCCGCATCCAGCTCGGTAACACACGGGGCCGAGATCAGATTTACTGGAATGAAAACAAAGCACATCAATTCACGGTAAGAACAGCATATCAGGTTGACGAGGCTGAGCACTCACGGGCACGGGAAGACAAGAGGCTTTGGAACAAGCTATGGACGTTTGATATACCACCGAAGGTCCGAATTCATATGGAGAGCATGCTCTGATATCCTCCCAATTCATGCTAACCTCACTCGTAGGAAGGTACCCATTGATCCATCGTGTGCAATTTGTGGCCAGGCAGAGGAGACCGTCAGTCACACACTTTGGGAATGTCTTACGGCCAAAAACGTATGGGTGATGGTTAAAGGGATGTTACAGAAGTGTGGGGCAGGGATACAAACTTTCCACCTCCTAGTTAAACAGATGATGGAGAAACTCACGAGAAAGGAGTAGGAAATTTGGGCGATGGTTGCATGGTCCATTTGGAACGCCAGGAATCGGTTTTACTTCGAAGCTGCATAGAGCCAGCCAAGTGATATACTCAGGGGAGCCACAAGTTTACTATAGGATTACCAGCGGTGGAATAGGCATATGGCCCGACCATGAGTGCACCTGCGAGTGCCAAGTCCTCAACACCATGTGGGGGCCGTTTACGTTTTTTTGTTTTAGCACTTTAGATGTTTTTTTCTTGTATACATAGGTGGTCCCAGTTATCAAAGTCTTGTATTTGAGGTTTCTGATTCTCCAACTCAGCACACATGTGGAGTTTCTAAGACCAATGAAAGTTTGACAAATGGATTAAAAATTACAACTCACCAAAGGTTATTTAAAATAAAAAAACACAAATACTCTCTAAATTTTCAAAGCCCGCCATCAAAACAACACTTCCCTTTTTTTGAAAATCAATTTTCTCTCTATCTCTGCTCTCTCACCGATCCATAGCCACTGCCCACTGCCTAGCATCGTCGCCGGAGCTACGCTACCGGACATAAACAGTTTCGAAAATACCAAATTTCACTATCCCACCACTCTTCCATTTCCCATTCTCCAAAATAGTAAATCTCATCTCTCTCTCTGTTTCTCTCGCACCACCATACCACACCGGCACCTCCATCTTCCCTCTCTCAACTCCAAACCTTGACAGCCACTGCCTAGCATCGCCGATCATCACCAGTTCCGACGAGACTGACCTTTGTCTCATCAGAAAACACCTAAAATTGTCTCTTCGTTGTCTTTAACCACAAAGTTTTTTCACTGCTTTCAACTTCTGACTTTGCAAGAAGGTTTTCTCCTCACTTTTTTTCATTTTATTTTATGAATTTTCTGTTTACATATGTGTCTTGATTTTTTTTTCCAAAAAAATTGCCATATACGTTCTTATGTGGAAAGGAAACTTATATTGTTTGATAAAATGCTTCAATGAGTATAGATGCACTAATATACAGTAAAAGGGTTTTTTTTCATTGGTGGAAGATGTGTTGGTGATTGTTTGAAGGTGTTGTTCTATGGAGGAACCTAAAGAGGTGGGACATTTATGTTTTTCACTGGTGAGGATGAAATTAGTGGAGTAGATAACGTAGAGCATGGAGACGATGAGGTAGAACCAAATGAGGGTGTTTCTCAAGCCTATTTGTGGTCTCATTTGGTACCAATGTGGTAACTTTTTGTCAGTGTCTTCAACTTTGATGTTCTTGTTTCCCATGTTTTCAGTTCAAGGTGTGGCCAAGGAGAGGAGAAAGGTTGGGTTGAGAATTGTTCGGATCTAAGAGATGGTGAGAGGGGCATGGTATTTAAAGTATGTTAAGGAATGGAACAAAAGTTTGAATGCTGATAACATAAAGACATGGTTGAAGTTTGCATCTTAGGTGGAACTGTGGAAGCCTTGTGATTTGTGAACTGTGATTGTGATTAATATGAGGCCATTAGTTTTTTGCATTCATATGAAGTTATGAACCATTGAATTGGTTACGATTTGGAATATGATTTTGTACAACACATTCCTTGCAATTTTTAATATTATACAAATATGAGAGAGGGAAGATGGAGGTGCTAGTGAGTGGTGACTGACTAGCACCACTCAAAAAATTGTTCTTTTAGATTAGATTAAAATTTTTATTTTTTCTTCTTCCAATATTGAAGCTGTACGTACAATCTTGTTTTGGGGTTGTACATATTTCTCATCTTTATATTTATATTGTAGTAATAAAGAAAGGGACAAAATAAGATTGGGCTGCCTAGATTAACATTGATGGTTCCTTCCAGGTAATATATGATGCTACTGTAGTCAAACTTCGTGCTGGTCACTAAGATGAAGTCAGTTCATATATTGCTTGCAGTGTACTTTGTTACTTGCATATAGTCTAAGTCTATATTGCTTTAGATTTAAATAAAGAGGAATTTGGTACATTTTGTTAGATACCTTTGGATTATATCAACATCAGTCATGTTTATTATTGGCTTTATATACCTTGCTTTTTTTGTTTTGCATCATGGCACCATGTGGCGCCAGTTGTTGTTATGGAACCTTGCTAATTGTTTTTGGTATGTTGCTTATTTTTGTTACTAAATCAAATTGTGTATGAGTTTGGAATTGATCGCTAAGAAAGTTTGAGAAAATAAAGGGACTGTGTTTTAAATTCTTTTCTTGAGTTTCCAAACAAAGCTTTGTGGAGGATTACTCCATCTTGTGGAATTGCTAAGATGTGCTTTGTACTTGGTTTTGATGGTAATAGGTAATGGTAGATTATATTGAGTGAATTTGAAGGATGGATTCCTACTTTAATTATACTATGCTCACTTTGGAATATTTCCATTGGGATATATTCTTGCTAACTATGCAACTTGGAGATTTTGTTAGATTTGCATATGCTAGAATTAATCATATTGAATGTGCTCAGTTATGCATTTTGACAAAATCATTGTTTCTTTATATGCAATTGAATGAGACTTCTTTTTTTCAAAACTTTTTTAGGTGGTGGTCTAGTTGCTTGTGAGCAGTACTAGAAATTTCATTAGTTTGATAAGCTCATCAATCTATGGTTTGGGAAGCTTCAAGGGTAATGCATAGCAGCGTTGTTTGGGATGCTCATCAAACTTTGGCTTTATTCTCCATGACATGAGGCCATTGCAGTGAATAGACTTTGGACTTTTTGAAGAAACTTGGTCTATGAGATCTGAATCTCAACCAACTTTAGTAGTTCCAACTTTGTTTATCTAAAGAAGAGGCAATCTTTTTGTTGTGTTGAGTTTAAAACTTGTACCAAAGAAATGTAAGACAAGTGTGATGTATACAAATACTTATGTTTTACAAAAGATATAAAGTTGGGATAGTTTAAAAATATAGATGGAGGACCTTCCAAACACATTTGAATTGGGAGCTGTTTCTGTCCAGCACTGGCTTAGCAATTTACTTCTTAGATATAAAAAATTGGAGCAAGATATGATGGACTACCTGCAAGCTGTCTTCACCTTTCTTTGGACCATTTGGACTCACATGAATCTTGTTACTCATGAAGACAAAAATCCTAATCCTTTGGAAGTTATTCTCACGGCTCAGAAATTGTTTTGCAGGTATAAGGAAGCTTTCAACATGGAAGGGAACCAGGGCAGAAAATCCACAAGTACTAATTCTGTCAGTCAGAGGATGGGAGGGCATTGGGATTTGATTATCAAAATCTCAGGAGCCAAAGCAAGAAGTGGCAGATCAGGTCTAGCATATGAAGCTATTACCCCTCAAGGATTGACCATTTTCAAGGGGGGTGCAAGTTGTGCAGCAGCAACAGCAGTTGAAGCAACACAACAAGCTCTAGTGGAGGCTGCGTTGATAGCTAAAACTTTTGGTTTTGTTAGAATTTTGTTTCTGTCTAGTAGGAAAGGTATAGTGAAGGCTTGTAACTTGAAATGTCCGAATGGTTGGATGGATAGTACTATGGTTGCTGATATTGTGGCCCTTCAACAGCAGAATTTTGTGTGTAAAGCTGTTTTTGTTCCTAGGGTCATTATAAGCCCAGTGTATAGGTTAGCTAGCCTAGCAACCAAAAATCCTGGACAGCACAGTTGGGTGCACCCAACTTTATTGTAATTTGCTACTGTTGTTTTTCTATTGGTATAAAAAAAAAAAAAAAAAAAAAAAAAAAAAAAAAAAAAAAATCTCATTTTTATATACAAAACAATCTCAAATAAATAATGAAAATTTAAGTTTTCACCACAAAAATGTTCAACATGCCCATATCTCTCCACCATCTGAATTATCCTCATTTTTCACCGTCAATATATTTCTTGTAAACACACTTGTACAATTCTCCCCTGGAATAATAAAAAACAAATCCCCTTCCCCCCCACCTGTAAGAAAACAAAAAACAAAAAAAAGTCTAGCACCTGCCATTCACTATATTATCAAAATAACAACAAAAAAAGTCTAGCACCAAAGTATTGCCATTCACTATATCATTCAACTGGAACAATATAACACTTGCAACAATCTAGCATTGCAATTCCACCACCATGCACATATAGAAACTAATATATAAGAATAAAAAGTACTCTTGCATTAAAAACTTTTATCATTTGCATATAATTAGTCTTTAACTAGAAGTTACTCAAACATATAAAAAATCTATCATGTTTGAGTAATTTCATTCATTACAAAAGCTTTACAAAATGACAGCTATAATTAGTTTTTGGCTATGCAATCACTTGTCCAAATTTACAGCTATGTTATCTATAAAATTTTCAAGTCAAATATATTATCTAAGAGGTTCCTCCACTGTGCAATAATGACCAAAATGTTGTCCAAAAAACTGTCCAAAGATGCTATCCATGAGCTATGCAGTATATTGTCCAAAATACCATCCAAAAGATTTTTTCTTCATACTTCAGAAATTTTTAGTAGGGCCCTAAAAAAAAGAGAACAATATTAGGGTAAAAAAAAAAAAAAAAAACAAAGCACATATTAAAGCTTCTCCCCCTCTAACATAAAAAGTTTAAAGTTATAGAATGTACTTGATTCAAGTGTGACATTGAGGTACTTTCTTGAAACATTCTTGTAGAGTTAATCATGGGATAAGCAACAAACATTTCCGGAGGAAAGAATGATGTTTGAACATCTTCTATATAATAAAAAAAGAAAAAAAAAACAGTAATAAATGATTAAGCTCAACAAGCAAAAATAAGAAAAATAAAAATTGAAATACTAGTTTTGTACTTACCATGTACCATAGAAATAGCTTCTGAAGCTTGTGAAATGGTTGTATCTTTCACTTTTCTTACGTTCCTTTTTTTCAAATGATTTTCTTGAAGCATTGTTGTAGAGCTAACCACAGGATTAGCAATAGACATCTCCGAGGGAAGAAATGATGATTGAACATTTTCTTAAAAAAAAAAAGAGACGAAGTAAGAACATACAGTTAAACTCAACAAGCAAAAAATAAGAAAAAGAAAGCTTGAGTACTAGTTTTGTACTTACCATGTACCATAGAAATATTTTTTGGAGCTTTTGAAGTGGTTGCATCTTTCACTTTCTTTTTTCTTTGCTTCTTTTCCAGTTGACTTTTTATTCTAAAATTGGTTATCCTTTTCTTTCTCACATGTGACGGATCAAGTATTGGTCTCTTACCATCTAAGCAAGGTTGCACATCATCATCATGTATGAGATCTTGAGGACATTTTTTACCAACATCTTCCACCTTATTTGTATCTGTTGAACTCTTTTCAAGCTTGCATAATAGCTCACTTAGACTATCCATTGCTATTTTGGTCCCATGATCAGTCAATGCAGCCTTATCACAACATTTATACCACAAAAGACTTAAGTTGCTCATACGCAATACATGAGTCGATTTCTCATTTGATTTAAATGAATCAATAGAGCAACACAACCTTTTCTTGGCATCTTTTGTCCATCTACTTGATATATATTTGTCGGGTATATTATTCACATTATTCACAAGAAAAACCCTTAAAGCATGGCAACATAACAACCCTAAAGTCTCAAATAATTTGCAATCACAACAAATACTTAATTCAGCCGGTTAAAATGCACAATATGAATCTTTCTACCCTCCCCACTACTTAGTGAATATGTAAAGTTATCCTCACAATGATTAGTTTCAACACAATTCAATCCCATACCTGAATTAAACTCTTCTTCAAACATTCCAAACAAAGCAAGAGTATAAACTTTAGCAGCATTACTTAAAATACCCCCATGCTTATGAACTTTCCCAGGTGCACCATTCTTACAACGAAAATCTTCATTTATTTCATCTTGTCGCATTTGTGCTGCCTTTTCCTCATAAAATTTCATAACTTCAATAAGAGGCATAGATGTTTTCATAATTTGATGAAAAACACTATTTGTACTCTCACTTCTTTGGGTAGACTTCATCTTTGCAGAAAAGAAATCGAGATTGAAAGTTGGGCACCACTTTTCTCGAATTTGGTATAACCTGTCCAGCCATGTATTGCCCTTTAAATTATGCATCTCAATCATTTTGCTCCAAGTTAACTCAAACTCCATTTCATTTGAACACCCACCATATAAGCAATGATTAAATCTTTGATTGAAATCAGGAACACCATAGATTCCAACAAGATTTTTTTGAGCATTTTTACTAATATGCCATAAACAAAGTCAATGACAAGACTCACTGAAAACCATATTAATTGCATTTGCCATCGCTTGGTCTTGATCTGTAAAAATAGATTTTGGTTGTCGACCTCCCATTGCAGTCAAAAAAGTCTCAAACAACCAAATAAATGACTGAGTTGTCTCATCTGATAAAAAAGCACAACCAAACAAAACATTGTTCCAATGATGATTGATTCCCACAAATGGTGCATAGATTAAGTTGTACTTATTGGTTCGATAAGTGGTGTCAAATATAACAACATCCCCAAAAGAGTCATAATCTAATTTTAATCTACCATCTCTCCAAAAGAAATTTGCAATTCTATTATCTTGGTCTACTTGCACAGAATAAAAAAACATTGGATCTTCACTTTGTTTTTCTTTGAAATGATTAATAATACTTTGCCCATCACCAGCTTCCATAATTTCTTTTCTTTTTGTTTGCACAAAATTATGACAATCTCGCCTAGAGAACCCAACATTATTTGCACCACCAAGTTCTTTTGACAAAAATGAGTAGGACTTTGTTGCTTTTATACCCGAGCTAACCATTGTGCTAATTATATTCCCATGAGCAGGTAGCACCTTCCTTCCTGATCTCAAGTTACATCTTTCTTGTGTCTTTGGAATATGAAAAAGAGTGAGGAGAAACCTTCTTGCAAAGTCAGAGTTGAAAGCGGCGAGAAAACTTTCGGCGTCGTGGTTGGAAACAACGGAGAGACAATTTCGGGCGTTTTCCGACGAGACCGATGATGATCGGCGATGCTAGGTAGCGACTGTCAAGGTTTGGAGTTGATAGAGGGAAGATAGAGGTGTTGGTGACTGGTGTGCTACGGTGGTGCGAGAGAAACAGAGAGAGAGGGCGTTTTTCGACGAGACAAAGGTCGGTCTCGATGGAACTGATGATGACCAGCAATACTAGGCGGCGGCTGTCAAGGTTTGGAGTTGAGAGAGGGAAGATGGAGATGCTAGTGAGTGGTGACTGATGTGGTACAGTGCTGTGAGAGAAACAGAGAGAGAGTGAGAGATAAAGATGAAATTTTTTATTTTGGAGAAGGGGAAAAGGCAGAGTGGCGGGATGGGGGGAAAATTCAAGGGTATTTGTGTCTTTTTGTTTTATGTAACCTGAGTTGGTGAGTTGTAATGTTTAATCCATTTGTCAAATTTTCATTGGTCTTAGAAACTCCACATGTATGCTGAGTTGGAATTTCTGAAACACTGTATACTTTCTCGTATTTTAGGGGTTTTCCCCAATTTTATCAATATAATTCTATCTTTGCAGTCAAAAGAAAACAGCCTTAACACCTAAAAATGCCAAAATTACCCTTAAAACACAAAATACCCTTGGAAGACCCAAAATGACCAAATTACCCCTAAAACCTTAAAAATACACTCAAAATATAGAAAATGACCAAAATACCCATGAAACCTCTAAAACTACCAAAAATACCCTAAATCCAACAAAAATTACCAAAATACCCCTGAAAACCTCAAAATGACGAAATAGTCCTAAAATCTATAAAATAACCAAAATACCCACGAAATCACTAGAATGACAAAAATACCCCAAAAACCTCTTTAAATGACCAAAAATACCTCGAAACCTCAAAATGACCAAAAATACACTGAAACCTCTAAAATTATCAAAATAACCCCGAAATCTCTAAAACGATCGATATAGCCCCAAAATCTCTTTAAACGATGAAAAATACCCCGAAACCTATAAAATAACCAAAATAACCCTAAAACCGCTAGAATGAGAAAAAAAATCCCTGAAATCTCGAAATGACCAAAATATTCCAAAACCTCTAAAATGATTAAAATACCCCCGAAATCACTAAAATGACCATAATGCCCTCAAATTCTTTAGAATGAGTAGAAAAACCTAAAATCTCAAAATGACCAAAATACCCCAAAAACCTTAAAATAACAACAACAAAAAAGCCCCGAAAACCTCTAAAATGACCAAAATATACCCAATCCCCTAATTTTGTCATTTTAGAGGGTTCAGGGGCATTTTGGTTATTTTAGAGGTTTTAGGGGTATTTTGGTCATTTTAGAGGTTTCAATGGTATTTGGGTCATTCTAGTGGTTTCGGGGGGTATTTTGGTCATTTTAGAGGTTTCAATGGTATTTTGGTCATTACAGTATTTTTAAGAGTATTTTCTTCATTTTAGAGGTTTTGGGATTATTTTGGCCATTTTAGAGGTTTCATAGTTATTTTAGTAATTTTTTAGGTTTAGGGGTATTGGTCATTCTAGTGATTTCAATAGTATTTTGGTCAGTTTTAAGGTTTCAAGATTATTTTGGACACTTGAGAGGTTTCAAGGTTATTTTGGTCATTTTTAAGGTTTAGGGGTATTTTGGTCATTCTAGTGGTTACAAGAGTATTTTGGTCATTTTAGAGGTTTTGGGTTATTTTTTTCATTTTAGAGTTTTCAAGGGTATTTTGGTCATTTAAAGGTTTCAAGGTTATTTTGGTCATTTTTTAGATTTAGAGGTATTTTGGTTTTTTTAGAAACTTTGAAGGTATTTTTAGTAATTTTAGAGGTTTCGAGAGTATTTTGGGTCGTTTTAGAGGTTTCAAGGTATTTTTGTTCATTTTAGAGGTTTTAGTGGTATTTTGGTCATTTTAGAGGTTTCGATGTTATTTTGGTCATTTTAGTGGTTTCAGGTGTATTTTGGTTATTTTAGTAGTTTTAGGAGTGTTTTGGTCATTTTAGAGGTTCCGGGGTATTATTCATCATTTTAGAGGTTTAAGGGTATTTTCAATCATTTTATAGGTTTCCGGGGGGTTATTTTGGTCATTTTAGAGGTTTTGGGGGGGTATTTTAGAGGTTTCTTTATATTTTATTCATTCTCATTAGTAAAATAAAAGGTATGGGCAATTTTGTCAATTCAATAAATTATTACATCCCCACCAATATGTAATGTAAGATTACCCTATTTAAGAAAGTGATGTGATATATTTTATAATCTTAGATTACCGTAATCTTAAAAAAAAAAAAAATCAAATGAACCAAACACTTTAATGTCACATTAAGGTAATGTGCATCGCATTAAGGTCACATCACGGCAAGCCAAACTCCCTTTAGGAAACAATGAATTCAGTAGTTTAACCATAATTCTTACAAAGATTATGACTCAATTTATAATTTTATTAGTGTCAAGTTGTGATTTTCTATGTTTGTTCTTGTTGGCCTTATTCTGTGTCAATTTGATTGTAATTATTTCAATCATTTACCTGTATTTTTGTAGGGGTTAATTGTACTGGGTCTAGTCTACATTTGATGATGAATTGCTCAAGACACTGTTATTCACGACTGGCTTGCGACTGCATCAACTTGTGAAAGGTTAAGTGAGGAGCACATGCTAGAGGTTCTGTGTCAATGTGTTTCACGAATAGCTCGCGACTTGGCTAACTAGCGAATAACCCGCGAAATGCTCTGATAGCAGGAATTTTGTATGACTCTTCTCCTGCTTTACTCACACTATATATACCCTCATTATCCACGAAATTGTAAGAATGATTTCTTAGAGAAAACTCTAAAAATTCTATTTGAGAGCTAGTGATTGCCATCCATCAATCCATATTTCTCTTTGTTTTCTTTACTCTCTTCCCTCTCTGATTTCCACACCATGTTGATTTAGAGTAGTTGGAAAGCATTGTGCCTACACTAATCTTTGTTGGGGCAATTGGGCATGATTGCAGGATCCAGAAAGTTAATGAAGACAAGACTCTGTGAAGGGGACTTTGTGTATTCATATACTCCAATTAATTTACTAGTTAATCATTTCGGCTTGTCAGGCTGCGAAGAGGTTTTTCTATTGTGTTCTCCGGTTTTCCCCTTCAATAACACTTCTAGTGTTATCTTGTGTTTGCATCCTTTACTCCCTACTACTCTTGTTTATATTGCTTGTCAATTCTATATGTCCGTACTTTAGTTGATAGTTTCAATTGATTAATTTGGTAATCATGTAAATTATGCATTAAATAAGTTTAGCTTAAAATTAATCTAACTATAATTAAAATTTAGGAGTCTTAATTAGTTCCTAGTAATTAGACTAGTGCACTTTCAGTTAGGTTATTTAATTTTAAAGGATGATAACAACATTATTTATCTGGCTAGATATAACAATTAATATGACCCAATTGCTTCTCCCTCAAATCCAAACTCTACAAATGTACCTTTGGAGCAATCACACAAATCTCCAGGTTCGCCGTTTATGGTGTAAGCAATTGAATGTGGCAAGTCATCACCAGTTCGAATGTCTGCATCTAGCATGGCATTTAAATTTCCACTGTATAACGAACCTGCATGTTCCGTAAAAGTAAATAAGGATTATGCTAACCTAGTTAGTATTAATCACTCACCTAGCAATTAACATGTGCAAATATATAGGATAAAGCCCAAAAACTATTCTGGAAAATAAATTATCTTAATCATTTTTTATGTACTTGTAGCCACATTTCTAAAAGCATAGCATTGTTTCTCAAAAAAAAAAAAAAAAAGCATAGCATTTAAAACCAAAACTTATGATAGATTATTAAATTAAATAATAAATTCATTTTAAATTTCTTGAGTATTTGGAAATTGAAATTTTAATTGAGATAGTAATTTAACTTCTTGAAATTTTAACCATGAGGTTTTACTTAAAGTAAATTATCCTTATAATTTTAGGGTATTTATAGTGAGTCACCTGATAAAAACACGTCATACAATTTATACTGTATATATGTTGAACCACATAGGACAACAATTCATGTATAATTGAATTTTGTGTGTATGTGTATATGTGTATATATTATAAAGATTCTCATATGATGCTTAGGTTAATTTATAGAAAAAAAATAACAAATAAAAGTAACAAATATTTTAAAATTTTCTCTAATTAAAAAAAAAATACTGTTAAGTCCAATGGCAGAGCCCGGATATTACTTCAAGGAAGACAATATTTATATACACATGTATGTACCTACACTCAAACATATATACGTATTAGACTATTTGAAATAAGTATGAAATATATAATGTCATTTATGTATATATTGAGTTATATCTTCTTTTTGAGAAATAAAAAAAGGAGACTCGCGTGTGGTAGTCATTGTCCCACGCCCCATGGTACAGTTGGGTAAGCCCATGGGTACCACCAGCTCGAACTAGAGCTCGGAAACTATTAATGTAAGAAAACCCACAAAACAATGACATATTTATTATATTTTTGTTAATCTTAAATATATATTGGCGCATAAATAAGCTGTCAAGTTTTTCTTTTCCAAATTCAAAATTACACTATATGAAGGAAACAATTTTTAATAGTTAGATGGACGCCAAGTATAACTTAAAATAAATTTATGTTACTATCTAATTATCCCAAAATTTAATTGTTTATTACAAAAATTTTTATGGAGAGAAACTATTACATTAAGAAATGCATAAAAACTATTCAAAAATATCAAATTATAATGGGGACGAGGCAAAAGTGGTAAAATGACTATTAACCTATACTAACTTATTTTTTTATTTATTTGGTGGGCAAGGGGGCAATTGCTCCCCTTTGACCCCCACCCCCACCCCCTAGCTCCACTTATGGTTAAAAAATGATGCCATTTTGATTATTTTAAGAATTAATAATTTTTTGGGCTTTCTTTGAAGGGGAAGAATATTCACAAATCATATATTTATTTTTTAAAATAAAAAATAAAACTTTTTTTTTCTGCTGCTTAAAAAAAATCTCTTATTGCCTCCACATTTGACTGCATTTCTCTAGTACGGGTTGCTAGGCCATGGCCTAAGCCTAGGGTCAGCCTTAATGTTGAGTGACTAGCTAAAATATCACCCATGTGATTGTTGTAGAACTCTATTATGTTTTAGACTAAGGAAATTACAGTTTCACAATCCTAATATCCTTCCGCACATATATAATATGCTTAAAATGTGAAACTAGGTTTCAACATTTTTATCCACATTTTACACATGTTGTGTATGGAATGTGAAAAATTTTATTTGACACAATCGTGGGAGTGAAACCTAGGAAGTCAATACCGTACCGGAGGCTGTACCGATTTGGCCAGCGGTACGATATATTTCGAATACCGGTGTACCGTTTCGAATTTACCGCTATTTTATATATATATATATTTATAGACACACACTCATTAGGACCATAATAATAATTTTATATATATATATATATATATATATATTAGCAAAGAAAATTTATAAGTTTAAAGTTAAAAATAAAAATAAAAATTATCTAGCATAGATATAAATTATAAATTATATATATATTAGCAAAGATAATTTATATCTTTGATATGAGTTCTGGACAAACAGCCCCCACCTATTCGCGTAGCCAAACACAGTTAACAAAAAATAGATCAAATGGTGTAGAAGCACCTTTAAAACCCTTGAACCAATCTGTACCGTCCATTATCAGGTCAACCTCCTTATAAAAGCCTACAGTACACATTTGCATTCTCCTCTGTCTCATACTCTCATTGCCGCCTCTGTCTGAAGTCTATGGTTTTCAGTCTCAACGTATGCTTCTCAGTCTCCATCTCCTTTTTCTCACTTTTCAGTCTCTACTACACTTCGTCTTCCCCAGTTTTTCAAACACAGAGTAAAGCAACAAATTATTTCTCTCTCACAGCTTCAACCTTCACTTGCTCTACCTCTTTCTCTCCCTTTCTCACTTTTTCTTTTCTGAAGAATAGATGCAGCAAACAGGTAGTTGCTCTCCATGAAGACCCAATTCGTGGGTTTGCTACCATCTGTAATCTGTTCATTTTGATGTTGGGCTTTTTTCTCATCTTCTTCTTCTTCCTTTTCTTTTTCTTCTTGTTTGTACCGGTCCGAAACCTATTTACCGGCCGAAACAGCCGGATTTCGCCGGTACGGCCGGTATTTTTTCCGGTACGAAACAAGGGGTTTACTTGTACCGGTGCACTAGCCGGTACGTTATATACCGGCCGGTACGGTACGGAATTGACTCCCTTGAGTGAAACAATAATTTTCCTAAAATTAAACCTAGCTAATTATGGCCTTAAAACCAATGGCAGAGCCCTTCAAGTGGGTTGCAAGTGAAGGGAATAAACTCCGAGTAAGATCAGAGGGCAACTCCCTCCAAAAAAGAGGGGGAACTTTGAGCCCATATAGGATACATGATTGACACTAAGAAAGCACCTATATTCTCTTTTTGAATAAGAAAATGATTAGTATTTTTTTCTATTTATTATAAAAGAAGATAGAAAGATCTTTTTTATACACCAAGAATCAATTAATTTTGGATTCAAAAGATATAAAAGGAAATTAAAGGTAGGAAATAAAGGAAAATAAAGACTACTTTGAAGTAAAAAATAGACCAAATAAAATAACGTTGCCATTAGTTTTTTTTTTTTTTTTTTTTTTTTTTTTTTTACTTACAAGATAGAAATTCTACTTTAACCTAATTTAAGTGTATATATGTGTGAGTCTCCCTCCTAGAGACTTAAACCTTGGCCTTACTCTCTATATCACACAAGCACTTATACTTATTACTCTAACCTAATTTAAGTGTATATATGTGTGAGTTTTCCTCCTGAAGACTTAAATCTTGGCCCTTGTCCCCTATATCCCACAAGTACTTATACTTGTGGAGTGTGCGGTGGTACGTCAAATTCGTGTGTATTTAAAAATCTTTTTCCTCCTATAGCCCAAGTTTACACACACACGTATATATAATTTTTTCCTTTATTCAAAAAAAAAAAAATTTCCCTCCTAGAACCAAATTTTGGCTTCACCTCTACCCAAAAACCAATTACACTTTTATGTATATTCTTACAATTTTTTTTGTCACATAAATTTATTTGTGCTTTTTATTGACATATTTCTATTCACCATATAAATAAAAATATTAACATTACCAAGCACAATGATCTCTTCTTCATCTGGTTTGGGAAATGGATAAGTAGATCCCCCAGCAGGCAAGATAATAATGGCACCGTGAACGCTAGCTCGTGTCCAATCACTGTGAGCATGCCATCATAGGGTTCCTTCCTCATTAGAAAATATGATTTCATAGGTGAAGTTTGATCATGGCTCAATAGGACACTGCGTGATGTACTCTGGGCCATCAGACCATGGATTTCTTGGTTGCATTACACCATGCCTACAACAACCATAATATTATCCAATCTTGTTGAGTAGTACAAATGTTAGATATAGAAACGTGTGAATATTTTCGCTAGCATCTTTTTTATTTTTTTCAATTTAAATTAATGGGAGCACTTGTTAAAGCATTGTTTTGATAGGTATAGCTTCTTCATTGGTGTTTGCTTTGAAATTGAATTATCTTTTATTTTTTAAGATTCTTGAGAAATTTGTTAGTATTATCAAACAATTAATTTTCTTAATTTTTTCAGTAGTTGTATTATGGAATAATATTCTCTCCTTTCACGTAAAAAGTCTCACTAATGAAATTCATTGTGAAATACATTATTCATATGCGAGGAAGGAATATGCCTAATAATTTTCCAATCACCACCACATTCCCAAACCTAAAAAATATTTTATTACTGCTAAGTTGTTAAAGGTAGATAATTAAGTGATGTTAATAATGGACTCAGATGAGAACTAATAACAAGTTCTAAGTTGTATGAACAATTGAACACTGACACGGATACGGGTACCGACATGGGAGTACAGCAACTCTTGAAAACAATGATACAGCACGTTAGAGTATGGAAATTAATTAATTAATATTTATATTTAGGTATATTTTTAAATTTAATATATACAAATATATACTTCATTTTTTTATTCATAAACTTATAATTTTGTTAAAACTAGAACCCGTATTTCCTATTTAAAGTTTTATTATATTATAACCCAATTTATTTGGTCCGATACCATGATTCTATATCACTACCAATATATTTTTTTTTTTAATTATTATTACTAATATTCTAATCAATATAAAAAGAAAGGAAAAAAAAAAGCATAGAAAGAGAAGAGTACATATAAAGGGTCAAAACTCAAAAGATGTTCACCTAAAACAACAATTAATGACAATTAAATTGATAAGGCACACAGTTGGTTGATGGAAAGAGTGATACTAGAATCACAATTTTTGGCACAACTTACTTACATGATAAGTTGTGAGTGGTAGAATTGTGGATCCACATGAACCTACCATTTTTACTCCCCTTCTCATGATTTGCCACATAAGCAAGTTGTGCTAAAAGTTATGGTCCTAGCATTTTCATCTTGAAAAAAGCAATTAATACATGAAATATTAAGAGACAGAGAAACAAATGATATATACTAAAATTGTGAGCGAAGTCATTAAGGAGAGCAAAATTATAACTGCTAAAATAAGAAAAACTCACTCGAACACATAATTTCTCTTGATATTTTTTTTTAAGAAAAAATGAAATTAGTGATTATTTTTAACCTCGGGCATTTGAAAGGACTTAGTAGGAAAATTTGCGCATTTCGGCCGAAATATATATGAAACGGGCTTGTACAAGAAAACAAAGCCAAAAAAAATTGCTGCCGCTTGCCACCACCTACCTGGTTGCTGCCACGTCGTCGATGTCATCTCCTCACGTTACTTCTTTTTCTCTCCTTTAGAGCAACCACATCAGAGGTTGCAAAATTGTGCAAAATATAAAAAGTGGTTAATTTTATACATTTTAACCAAAAAAACACCCACATCAATGCTTGCAAAATTGTGCATATATACAAAAGTGCTACAGTAACCGTGCAAATATGCACAGTTACTGTAGCTTTCTATTTGATTTTTTAATTGTTTTTTTTTCTCTCTTGACAAGGGTGTTTTTAGGAAGGAATAAAAGAAGCTGACAAATCCGTTGAGCCCTTCAGCTTCATACGCGTGTGAAGTAGTGCGGAATTGACAACGCCATAAGTCGACGACATCATCTCAATACCCGACGGTATCTACATGAGACGATGGGGATTCCCAAGCCGACAAGAAGAGAGAAGCTGATGGGAGTAAAAGAAGCCAACGGGAATAAAAAGCATGACGAGTCCAGCCTGGCCTTACTTGACCCCCACGGATATCTATACAAAGAAATATCTTGCACCCCACGATTAACCCTAATCAAGGAAATCCCTATAAGGAAAGGATCCCGCCAATTACGTGCATTTATGAGGATCTTCCCAAATGTCAACTCTACGCTACTATAAGAACCCCAAAACCCTCACAAACCAAGGTATGCATAATTTACCCCAACTTTGGCACTCTAGAGTTGTGAAAGTTCTCTAACTTAACCTTCGAAGGGTATTTGGCTGGTACCACACCGGTACTCTCTGCAAGGTCTTTTGTGTTTCTATTTCGCAGGTTCTGTCTAGAGCACTGAGGACCATGCGGTTCACTGACAATTTTTGGCATCATCAGTTGGCGCCGTCTGTGGAAAAACGTATGAAAACAGTAACAGCCATATTACCACTTCCCAGACAAAGAGTTGTATGGTACTCACTCGCTCGATGACAACCAACAACCATACCGGAGAAGAACCACGCACTACTACCCTTGAATGACAGGTACAGACCCTAGCTGTGGCTGTGGAATGCCTTACTAAGCAGAATCATGACCTGGAGGAACAGCTACGCCAAAGGGATGCTGGGCCCAACAGTCATGGAGAAGAGTAAGAAGGCACCAGCGCCAAAAGGAGGGACCAAGAAGGACCAGAGGGCAGTAATGCTCCGAGCAGACCAGAGCAACTAGATACCAACCATCCGTCCGTCGAAACAACACCACCACACATAGTCGCGGAGATGCAGATGATGAAGGAGCGGATGGACTTCATGATGAACGCCCTCAGAGGATGGGTGTTAAGCAACCTCAATAAGCTGGTCCACCAGACGGACTCGCCTTTTACAGCACCCGTCACCTCGTTCCCCCTTCCGCCGAAGTTCCATATGCCGTAAATAGAAGCCTACAACGGGTCAAAGGATCCCTTGGATCACCTGGAGTCATTCAAAACCCTTTATGCACTTGCAAGGCGTGGTGAACGAGATCATGTGTCGAGCCTTCCCGACTACGTTGAAGGGTCCTACAAGGGTATGGTTTAACAGGTTAACGCCCAACTCTATCAGTACCTTCAAGGAGCTGGGCGCGCAGTTTGCCTCGCATTTTATCAGGGTGCACAGGTATAAGAAGTCCACTGCATGCTTGATGAGCATCAAGTAACGGGAGGATGAGATGCTAAGGTCCTACATAACCCGCTTCAATAAGGAAGCCCTCTCGATAGACGAGGCTGATGACAAAATACTTGTTGCTGCATTCACCAATGGACTGCAGAAAGGGAAGTTTCTATTCTCTTCATACAAAAATGACCCGAAGTCCATGTCAGATGTGCTTTATCGAGCTACTAAGTACATGAACACCAAAGATGCGTTACTAGCTCGAGAAGAGAAACCTAAGAAGAGGGAAAGGTAAGAAAATACACGACAAGATGGGGGGCGGAAGGCGACCAAAACCGGAAATCGACGGGAGGATAGGCGCTCCAAGCCCCCTGTTAGGAGATTTGCAAACTTCACCCCGCTAACTGCCCCTATCGATTAGGTCCTGATGCAAATCAAGGATGATGCAACCTGGACTTGGCTTGACAAGTTAAAGGGAGATCTCAGTAAGAGGTCTAGGGACAAGTATACCCATTTTCATCGGGACCACGGTCACGACACATCTGAGTGTTATGACTTGAAGTAGCAGATTGAAGTCCTTATTAGACAGGCGAAACTGCAACGATTCGTCAGCAAAGAAATGGCAAATCCACCACATGAACAGGCTGCTAAAAGGGATAATGAGCACCCCAGGCCACCCGCAGGGGATATAAGGATGATTATAGGGGGCACCGCGGCTTCTAGCTCATCCAAGAAGGCCCGCAAGACTTACCTCATGATGGTTCAAAACGTCCAACTGACAGGTTTCATCCCAAAGATGGCTCGAGTTGACAACCCTATAATCGGATTCTCGGAAGAAGACACTCAACGTCTCCACCACTCACACGACGATGCACTCGTTGTTAGTATTCGGGTAAGGGACTACAACACTCATCGGGTCTTGGTTGATAATGGAAGCTCTGCTGATATCCTCTATTACCCGGCATTCCAGCAGATGAGGATCGAAAAGGAGCAGCTCGTGCCAGCCAATACACCGCTCGTTGGGTTCGAAGGAACGAGGGTATACCATCTCGGTGCGGTCACATTGTCCATAATGGTCGGTGATTACTCTCAGCAAATTACTAAGGATGTTACATTCCTCGTTGTTGACTGCGCATCTGCCTATAGTGCTATACTGGGCCGACCTACTCTCAACTCATGGAGGGCCATGACTTCAACCTATCATCTGATGATCAAATTTCCCATCGAGTACGGAGTAGGAGAGGTACGTGGGGACCAAGTGGCAGCACGCGAGTGCTACATAGCAATGTTAGAGATTGATGACCACTTGCAGACCATGAGCATTGAAGAACAGAGGGCGGTCACAGAGCCCGTTAAAGGATTGGAAGAGATACTTCTCGATAACTCTATGCCCTAGCAAACGACTAGGATCGGCACCCTCGCCAGTCCATCAGTCCGTCAAGCGCTCATGGCATTCCTAAAAGAAAACCAGGACGTATTCGCTTGGAGTCATGAAGATATACCCGGGATCGACCCTTCAGTCATGGTGCACAGGTTGAATGTGTCACCCTCTTTTCCCCCTATTCATTAGAAGAAGCGAGTATTCGCCCCAAAACGAGACCGAGCTATAGCGGAAGAAGTCCGCAAACTGCAAGATGCAAAGTTCATCAGAAAGGTGTACTACCCCGACTGGCTGGCCAATATAGTGATGGTTAAAAAAGCCAACAGGAACTGGAGGATGTGTGTAGACTTCACACACTTGAACAAGGTGTGCCCCAAGGATAGTTACCCCCTCCCGCAAGTTGACATCCTAGTAGACTCGACAGCAAGACACCAGTTATTGAGCTTCATGGACGCATTTTTTGGTTACAATTAGATAAAATTGGACGAAGCTGATCAAGAGAAGACTTCGTTTGTCACCAGTCAAGGCCTCTTCTACTATAAGGTGATGTCTTTCGGTCTCAAGGATACCGGTGCAACGTATCAGAGGCTCATGAACAAAATGTTTATGCATCAGATTGGAAGAAAGGTCCAAGTTTACATGGATGACATGCTAGTAAAAACCCGAAGGGAGGACGATCATTTAGACGACATCAAAGAGACCTTTGACACCCTCCACTCTTACAACATAAAGCTCAATTCAAGCAAATGCGTGTTTGAGGTGACGGCTGGAAAATTCTTAGGATTCATGGTGTCTCAAAGGGGTATCGAAGTCAACCTAGACAAGATCCAAGCCATAATGGAGATGGCACCACCAAGGAACACAAAAGAAGTGCAATGCCTCAACAGCAAGATGGCTACACTAAACCGGTTGGTTTCGAGGGCGACGGACAAGTGTTTACCTTTCTTTCGCACACTGAAAAAGTCCTTCGAGTGGACAGCCGAATGCCAACAAGCTTTTGATGATCTAAAATCATACCTCTTTTCCCCACCATTGCTAAGTCCCTCCCAACTAGAGGAAGAGCTATTTCTCTATCTGGCCGTCTCCTTGGCTGCCATCAACGAGGCCCTAGTCAGAGAAGAAGACAGAGTGCAAAAACCCGTATACTACACTAGCCGGTCACTTCGTGGTGCAGAGGAAAGGTACCCATTGATGGAGAAACTCGCATTCGCTTTAGTTATCGCGGTCCGTAAGCTCAAGCCATACTTCCAGGCCCACACTGTGGTCGTTCTGACAGACAAGCCTCTACTGCGGGCAATGACTAACCCTGAAGCAGCTGGATGGATGGCGCTATGGGCAATAGAATTAAGTGAGTTTGACGTACAACACCGCCCGCGTACTACCATAAAGGGACAGGTGGTCGCTGACTTCATTGCGGAATTCACCAACATGGAAGACCTGGACAGATCGTCTAACAAGCAGGCTGGAGGAGCAGGTATAGTGCTTTGTTCTCCAGAAAGGACGAGATTCGAGTGTATGGTTCGTCTCGACTTCCCTATGACCAATAATGAAGCGGAATACAAGGCTCTAGTGGCAGGACTAGATCTCGCCACAAGTGTGGTTGTATACTACGATTCTTAGGTGGTCACAAGCCAGGTGAACGGCGACTACGAATGCAAATGGGAAAGAATGAAGAAATACCTGGAACAAGTAAGGAAACGAATGGGCGAGTTTCAGGCCAAGTTTGTTCAAATCCCCAGAGAAGAGAACGAGCAAGCCGACCGTTTTGCGAAAGCCACAACAGCAGAACACATGCTCATCCCCGTTAAGGTACTTTCTTTTGTTCAGCTCTTACCTTTAATAAATGGCGTCGAAGTGCAGGAAATAGACTCGGGAAGCAATTGGACCACACCAATAATTTCTTATTTGAAAGACAACACACTACCTGACGGTAAGGAGACCGCAATAAAACTGAAGGTCCAGGCAGCACGTTTTGTCTTGATAAAGGATGTCTTGTACAAAAGAGGCTTCTCTCGCCCATACCTAAGGTGCTTATGCCCTGAGGAAACGGACTATGTCATGAAAGAAGTCCATGAGGGGATCTACGAGAACCATTCTGGGTCTCGGTTGTTAATGCACAAGCTAATTTGGGCTGGATACTATTGGCTCACCATGTAAAAGGATCCCCAAGCCTATGTCAAAACATGCGACACATGTCAAAGGTTCGGCCACGTCATCAGACAGCCAACAGAAGAGCTCATTCTAATGACAGCCCTGTGGCCTTTTGCTCAATGAGGGCTGGACATCATGGGCCCATTCCCAATAGCAATGAGACAGCTGAAGTTCCTAATGGTCGGATAGATTACTACTTACCAAATGGGTGGAAGCTAAAGCCCTGGCCACCATCACAAAGAAGAACATACGAAGCTTTGTATGGAGGAACATCATCTGCAGGTACGACATACCTAGAGTACTGATCTCAAACAATGGGAAGCAGTTCGACAATGACTCGTTCAGAGATTTTTGCTCGCAGTTAGGGATTAAGAATCACTATTACTCACCCGCCCACCCTCAGGCCAACGGACAAGTCGAGGTCACAAACCAATCCTTGCTCAAAATCATCAAGACTTGGCTCGAGGGTCCAAAAGGTATATGGCTAGAAGAATTGACAAGCGTTTTATGGGTGTACAGGACGACGGCAAGGACACCTACAGGAAAGACACCGTTTCGACTAGCATATGGAAGCGAGGCTGTCATCCCAACTGAGGTCGAACTCACAAGATACAGAATGGGAAACCATGACGAGAGTAGGAACAATAAAGCTATGCGCTTGCAGCTTGACTTGGTGGATGAGGTCAAAGCAGCGGCTGAACAAAGACTAGCGCGGTACCAAAACCTCATGGCCAAGCACTACAACTCAAGAGTCAGGCACAGAGACTTTCAGGTTGGAGATCTCATCTTGAGAAAGGTGACAGGTACTACAAGAGATCCCTCCCAGGGAAAGCTGGGGCCTAATTAGGAAGGACCCTACAGAATCACTTCATGGCAAAGGAAATGCACCTACCACCTAGAGACACTAGACGGGTAGAAGTTGCACCACCCATGGAACACGGGGCACCTGAAAAAATACTATCAATAGAAAATGGCACAAAGAACAACACTCCTCATTTCCAATTTAATTTTTTTTAGTTAATTTTTACTATCTACAGTACTTTTTAAGCCCAAAAGGCAACTTTTTACTCTTTCAAGAACAATTTTTTACTTATGCACGCATTTATCACAATAAGAAGAGTTATTCATATACAACCTGTGCATGTATGTGCTTCTATCTATGATTAAGTCCACAAGTGGACGAGTTCATCCCATGAGGATGCCTTGAAATCATTAAGTCCACAAGTGGATGGGTTCATTATTAAGTCCACAAGTGGACGAGTTCATCATTAGGCCCACAAGTGGATAAGTTCATTATTAGGTCCACAAGTGGATGAGTTCATCCCATGAGGATGCCTTGAAATTATTAAGTCCACAAGTGGACAAGTTCATTATTAGGTCCATAAGTGGACAAGTTCATCCCATGAGGATGCCTTGAAATTATTAAGTCCACGAGTGGATGGGTTCATTATTAAGTCCACCAGTAGTGGACGAGTTCATCCCATGAGGATGCCTTGAAATTATAAAGTCCATAAGTGGACGAGTTCATTATTAAGTCCACCAGTGATGCCTTGAAATTATTAAGTCCACAAGTGGACAGATTCATTATTAGGTCCACAAGTGGACGAGTTCATTATCAGGTCCACAAGTGGACAAGTTCATTATTAGGTCTACAAGTGGACGAGTTCATCCCATGTGGATGCCTTGAAATTATTAAGTCCACAAGTGGACGAGTTCATTATTAAGCCTACCAGTGGACGAGTTCATCATTAAGTCCTCAAGTGGACGAGATCATTATTAGGTCCACAAGTGGACGAGTTCATTGTTAAGTCTATAAGTAGACGAGTATGCCAAAGTAGACGGGTTCATCCCAGTTATTCACCAAGTCCTTTAGGGGACAAGTACATCCTAACATGTATGCACAAAGATGGACAAACATACGCATATCTCAAAATAAGAGTCAACACATAACAAAAGCATACCAAAAGCGACAGATGAAATAACAAAGTAATAAACCGACGCCATAAATTAAAAGATGTGTTTACAACAAAGCCCAAAAACAAAAAGGGCATTTAACATCGTCTAAAAATAAGATGGAATACATAAAAAGTTAAACAAATAAAAACTAAGCTAGAAGGTTCTGGGTGTCTTGAGAAGGAGGGTTCTCGTCATCTTTGGCAAGAGGATTCGGGGCACCCTCACTGACGGTGGCACCATCTGCAGGGGTCGTCGGCATCAGGTCGTCCATTGTAACTTTGGATAGGTCAAGGTTTGGGTAGGCGGACCTGACCTGCTTCAGGCAGTCCTCAAACCCGTCACCATAATAGACCGCACAGGCATCAATAAAAGGCTGGGAAACCTTGAACTCTACTATGGAGTCAGCCCTGGCCGTCTCTACCTGCTCACAAAGGGCCGTCAGCTTCGTCTCCAGGTTCGCCTTGGCCTCTTGCTCCTTCTCTCAGAGCCGAGCCTCCTCTTTCAACTTCTCGGTCAAGGTCGTCACCTCCTTGTTAAGAGTACGGAGGGCCGCCTTGTATTGCTCCTGCTCATTGGTCAGAGTCTCATTGCGCTTCCGAAGCCGGCTGATCACCCCTTCCTAAGCGACGCTCCTATCTTGGAGTGCCTTCATATGCACCAGCGCCTAAAAACAAGACAACTGTCAACCAGTGAGACAAAAGAGTAAAAGAAAATTTGAAAAAAGGACGTACCCTAGAAAGGTCAAAAGACCCGACGCCCCCAAATCTTCTGTCGGTTACTCGGCACAAGGATCCAAGTCTGTCTCCTTGATGATTAACTCAACCATCTCAATGGCATGTTCCTTATGCGTGAGAAGACGACGGACGACTCCCTGGGTGACGGGACCAGTCGCCGTCATTAAACCCTTGCCAGCTCCATGGCTAGGTTTGGAAGGCGACGACTTCTTTGGTTTGTTGCCCACAGGGATGACCGGTCCTTTCTTGAGGGGACGGTCATCCTTCCCCTCGCTCTTTCGCTTAGACGATCCCTTGGTGACGACCTTGGGAGCTGACAAGAAGGCCCCCTCCTTCTCCTTCTGCTTACGTGCCGCAGCTAACGCCCTTACCAAGGCTCTTTGTCTCGCTGCCTCCATTTCTGCAAAGGGTAAGAGACGGGCATTAGATAAGCAGATGAAAATAAGACAACGGGAAGAAGGAAGCAAAGAAATAAGAACTTACGCCGACGGGATTATGTGTTTAGTCTACGAGCTGCAGGCTTCAACTCAGGACCACCACAGTAGGCGTGCAACGTATCAAAGGTGATCAGGTCCCTGCACTTTCGTTCGTCAAAGGGGATCTTAAGCACCCAACGGATAAAAGCCTCCTGCTCGTCGGTTATACGTGGACGAACGCTAGCTGAAAAGGAGAAAAAGCAGACGACGTTAAACACTTAAATAAATAAATAAACAAAAAGTGAAAATACGAACGATGCTAGACCTGAATCCTGGACAATACCCCAAGTATTATCAAAACCATGGGGCAACTTCACCCACTCTTCCCGATGGCATACCCAGTCTGTCCCTTGAACAAAAAAGTATCTACCCTTCCAATTTCTATTAGAGTCGGGCATGTCCGACACCAGTCTAAGTGTCTTCTTCCTCGCTGCAAAATGATATATCCCCTGAGACGAGGAGATATGTTGGGGTCTGTAGCACCAAAAGAACTCGTCCAGAGTAAGCTGACAGTTCCCCCCACTAAGACGACCCCAGAGGATTTCAGCCCCTATGAATATCCTCCAAACATTTGGGACAATTTGGCTGACGGATAGACCAAGGAAAATGGCCAACTGACAGTCTAGTGTCGTCAAAGGCAATCTCAATCCTGCCAACGTCTGCGGTCTTCCCAGAGTAGAACTTTTCAAACTTCCCAAGCAGACGGATTGGAATGTTATCAGGGATTTGATAACGATCCCTTAAGTAATTAAAAATTTTGATCGTCATCGTTAGCTTAAAATCATTGACAGTCCATATCGTGGGAAGGATGAAGGGACAGGTATGACCATCCCCTAGGCTTCCTAAACTTCCTCCCACAGAAGCTCTTTCGTCACTCTTACCCTCATCTTCGTCATTCTCTCCCACACAATCCTCCTCGTTCTCCTCATCCTCTCCTCCCTCTCCTTCCTCTTTTCCGTCATAACTTTCCTCTTCATCATCAGGAGAATGGGCGGACAGTTCCCTCTCTGACGACCAGGATAAGCCCTCCTTGGGCCTATAACCTAATGGGTAGACTTCGTCGTAGCCCGCTCCCTCACAGACTGACAACGACTGCTCACTCGTCACTTCTCTTTCACCTGACATCTATTCACCTACAAGCGACGAAGGCATTCTAAGAACCTATTTGACGGGTCTCTCTATAAAAGTAACGACCAACTAGAAAAATGAAAATAAAAAATAAAAAATAAAAAAATAAAAAAAGGAATGAAAAGAGAAGAGAACTTACAAGAATAGTAGACGATTCCGTGAAAGTGACGGGATTAGCATGTTGACGGCAACAAAGTTGACGACATGACAGCTCTCTCTCTCTCAAGATTAGCAAAGATGAAATAAGGAAAAATGAAAAGAGGTGGTGAACTATATATAGGGCGAAAGAGCACGAAAAACGAAGCGACGCCTTTGTTCAAAAATGAGGCCAATCAGCCTATGCCACATGTCCTAGCATTAAATAAAATCTGCTTAAAGAAGCCATTAATGAGCGCCCCTTTTTCCAACGGATAAAAAACAAAAGGAAAGCTACACTCCACGACCCATCAGTTAAGGCTGACAGAGCCATGGAGTAGAGGGCAGCTGATAATGGTGTTTTTAGGAAGGAATAAAAGAAGCTGATGAATCCGTTGAGCCTGTCAGCTTCATACACGCGTGAAGTAGTGCGGAATTGACAACGCCATAAGTTGACGACATCATCTCAATACTTGACGGTATCTACATGAGACGACGGGGATTCCTAGGCCGACAAGAAGAAAGAAGCTAACGAGAGTAAAAGAAGCCAATGAGAATAAAGAGCATGACAAGTCCAGCTTGGCCTTGCTTGACCCCCACGAATATCTATACAAGGAAATATCTTGCACCCCACAATTAACCCTAATCAAAGGAATCCCTATAAGGAAAGGATCCCGCCAATTACGTGCATTTATGAGGATCTTCCCTACAAGGAAAGACCCTCTCCGCCAAGAAACGAATGCCAACTCTACGCTACTATAAGAACCCCAAAACCCTCACAAACCGAGGTACACATAATTTACCCCAACTCTGGCACTCTAGAGTTGTGAAAGTTCTCTAACTTAACCTTCGGAGGGTATTTGACTGGTACTACACCGGTACTCTCTACAAGGTCTTCTTTATTTCTATTTCGCAGGTTCTGTCTAGAGCACATGAGGACTGTGCGGCTCACTGACAATTTTTGGCATCATCATCTCTCATTCGAGATTCTCTCTCCTCTCTCATCTGATTCTCTCTCTCCCTCTACTCTTTTTCTCCTCTATCTTCTTGATTCCAACAAAAAATTTATACAAATCATCAAATTCTTCAAATTTATTCTAAATCTAGATCCTAAATTCATCAAGCCCTCTCCTCCAAAAAAAAAAAAAAAAAAAATCTCATCAAACCCATATAACTAATCAAACCCAAAATGCAGAAGTGAAGAAGAAGAAAATGTTGAATAGGAAGAAGAAGATGCAAAAGAAGAAGCAGCAGCAGCAGCGGAGAAATCCACCTGTAATTCGCCCAAAATCACCGCTCACAGTAGCGGTGAAATCTGTCCAAAACCACCACCAAAAATTAAACCCAAATTGCAAACCCAAAATCACCACCCATAATGAAACCCAAATTGAAAAAGAAGAAGAAGAATGATAAGAAGAAAAAGAATAAAGAAGAAGAAGAAAAAGACGAAAGAAGAAAGAAAAGAAAGGAGAATGAGAAAAAGAAAGAGTGAGTGGCATGGGTAAAAATTTGGTGGGGTCATATGGGTAGGTGTGAAATAACAAAAAAATGTGAGAAAAATATTATTTAAATAAAAGAGAATATAGAATAGATAAACTGTTATGGGTATTTTGTAAAAGTAATTATGTAAAATAGAAAAAGTAGGGTCTTTTTGTAAAATAGACATAAATTTTTAGTAGGTTCTTTTTGCTCTTACGACACTGCCGCCGTTTCTTCTAAAAACAAACCCAGCTTTTCCTTTCTATTTTTATTTTTTACTTGATCTCCCAGTCTCCTTTGAATTTTTTATTTTGTTTTATCAATTTATCCGCCACCTATCCAACCAGTCTTCCACTAGGTGTGCGTTTGGTTCCAACTTAAAAAACTAGCTTATTTTATTATTCAGCTTATTTTTTTTACTATTCACGGATCTCACTGCATTTTTTGGTACTATTCATGGGTCCTACTGTACTATTTCAGCTAACTTTTACCTTTATCTACAGTACTTTCAGCAAAAAAATTTCAATTTCAGCAAAATAAACGAATCCCAAACAGACCCTACATATGACTGCTTTTATTAACTAACTCTAACAGACACTTTTGAGAAGTTTGAGTTAAATTTTCTGACTTTTCAAAACTTTGTCTTTATCTTCTTCCATTGAATAATATTTTTTATTCTATTGTTTATTTGGTTATCTACTACTACTATTGTTCATACTTCTTAAACCAACTAAACGGCCCAATATTTAGTTATCTACTTATGGTTATCTGATTCTTAAAAAGAAAAAAAAAAGGGCTAATAGTTATCTAGTTATCTACTCATTGAAATGAAATATTTGATGAGTGTGTTTTAAAAAAAAAAAATAATGTGTAACTTGGAGTTTTTGCTTGTTTATGCAATTGTACTTTATACTTTTAAGAGTCGAGAAACTCAATATCAATGTTTACTTGGAATTTGATATTTTTTATTTGCCTTATAAAAGTTACGATATGAAAAATACATTTAATTGGACTTTTTAGTTAAATTTTTTATTATTTTAATATATTTATTTATATTTTAAATAATTATTAAATTAATCATTATGTCATCATGGTTCAACATCGGTTCGACCTCAGTCTGACCTTAATAACCTTAAATCTCTACTTTTTACGATTCTTTGAACGGTCTGAGTTTGAAAACTATAGCTAGAATATGGATTCTGTAACAATCTGAGTCTTTGATGAGCTTAAAAGAAAAGGTGAAAGTGACGTTGTCCTATGGTAAGAACCACAAATTTTCAAAAAACCCAATTTATTTTGTATCAGTCAGAAATAAGTATACCGTCGAAAACCACCGAAATTTGCCAATATTGTGGTGTTTGGGACGTATCAGCATGTCGTGACTGTGTCGCAACCGTGTTCGGGCCATCCCTTTTTTTTTAATTTATTCTTAGATAAGATTTTTAGGAGTGTCTTACTAATACCCGTATCAGACACGTGATAGACACGAGTACTTCGCCAAAATAGGCGTGTCCATGCAAACTATTAACAACATTCCTACTCAATTGGTGTGAAAATATTGTAAAAATTATTATATATGTAGCATTACTCCACTAAAAATGAAAGATATGCAGAATAGAGAGAGAGAGAGATTACCAGTGAACTGTCACCCCGTAATATCCTTCATTGTGAACATTGACAAACACGGTGTCCCCTTTGTGCACCTGTATAACTGGCCCTGGCAAACTCCCATTTGCAACTAGCATGCTCTCTGTGTGCTGCACATCTTCGTGAAGTTTTTCTCTCTAAGCTGGAAATGAAGTTAGCATATATATATTACCCTTTAACGAGTATATATATATACAGTAAGTCGTACTTACAAGTTACAACAAAGTCATAGAAATGGATCTCACCTTCCACCATGCAAAGACACTCACTACAAAAAAATAGCTCTAAGGCCGCGTTTTAAAACGTGGCCATAAGGCGAAAAAACGTGGCTATAGCCCGATTTGGCCTATAGCCGCGTTTTTTTAGGCCACATTTTTTAAAGCAGCCTAAAACCTGCGACTATAGGACTGATCTGTCTATGGCCGCACTTTTTAAGCGCGGCCCAAGACCTGGTCCTATAGCCCCGCTTAAAACGCAGCCTAAGGTGGGTACTGTAGCCGCGTTTAAAACGCGGCTTAAGACCTATTCCTTAAGCCCAAAAATTCTACCACCAAGAAACAGAAAGCCCAAAAATTCTACCACCAATTCTTTGTTCTTGAAATTCATTTTCCACCGCTGTTTTCAGCGCACACACGATTTATGAGAACGTTTTGTTCTAGTGCCCTTTTATAGCCCTAAATTTCCACCTCCAAGCATGTATATATAGTACAATGTGATTCTACCGATCAAATAAATAAATATATATATATATATATTAAAAAATAGTAAAAATAAGGTATGTGATTATTTCTTTCTGTCATGTTTTCCAGCAAAAACTAATAATAATATACCTAACAATCTTCTATATGTTTATACTAGACTATAGTTACCTAACAATCTTCCACATGTTTATACTCGAATATTTATTTCACTATAGTTACCTAACAATCTTCCTCATGTTTGTACTTGAATTCACAAATTTTGTTAGAAATAAGTAGGTCATAATACAGTAATTTTTTAAATTAATTAATTAATTAAAGTATCTATGAGAATATGAATTATTCTTAAATTTTAAATTTTTACTCAGCTGTATATGGCGCTGTCCCCCTTCCGATCGATTTTATTAAAAAAAATTAAAGCTAAACTTTACATTCGTTTTAATTGGGGTTATAATTTTATCTTATTAATGATAAATAAATAAATTGTATATTCCAAGAACTTAAATAAATTGGATATTTATAAAATTATTATAAAAACATAATTATCTTAACAATCATCTCAAAAAATAAAGTAGAAAATAAATTATTTTTTTTTAAGTAATAAACTTTTGCTCCTTCCCGGTTAAAAATTTAAAGCTACATTTTACATTTGTTTTAAGTGGGGTTACAATCTTTTCTCTTTTTCCTTCTGTATTTTAAACCTTTTCTGATTCTCTTAAGCTTTGCAATTTGCTGTAAAGCCTAAACCCAAGAGAGTAAGAAGTATATGTGTTAAAAATCATACACTTCAAAAACAAATTTTAGTGGTATCACATCATTTGCAATCAGCAACATCTTTTTTTGTTTTTTGAACCACTCTTCTTCTATTTCGTATTTGTTACTAAATTGATCAAATAAACTTTTTTTCCCTGAGAATAAATATAATAAACTTTTATTAAACTGATAAAAATATATGATATAACATATGTATAAAATAGTGTATTGATGGGTTATTTGATTGTATTATTTATTATACATCCAGTAATTATCTGTCTAATTTTTAGAAATCTTCAATTTTTTATTATGTCAGTCATAAACTTAATAGGTTGTATTTTAATTTGAAAATCTAGGTCTATAAAAAAGTTATTAAAGTATCAATTTATTCTTAAAAATAAATGAAGATTGTGATTCATAAAATAATATATTTTTGGATTCTAATGTTGAAACTTTGACTTCTAACTAATCTTCATCCAATAATACACTTTTTGAATCTCACATTGAGTTATAAAGTAATTTTATTGTATATTAAATTAGTTATTGCCTCATACGTTGCACGGATTTTTCTTATTTGTAAATTTATAAATATTAATCTATAAACATTTAAAGTTTTTTTAAAACATTTATATCCTAGAAATATATTAAGTACTCCATTAATTTTTTTTTTTTTTTGAGAAAACAAATCATCATTTATAGAATTAAGGAGCTGATAAATCAGTAAAAACAACAGAATCTAAGTCTGGTGAAATATGCTCCATCCAAACTAACAATGGAAAAAAAAGTCTCGCTCTCTAGGCTAAGGAGTGTGCCACAGCGTTACCTTACCTCATAGTATGAGAGAGAAAAACTCCAAAGGGAGCTAGAAAAGAATAACGTATCCTGACCCAGATGACCAAAAGAATAACGTATCTAGGGTTTGAATTTATTGCATTATTTTTTTACCTATGCTTTTCCATTATTTTATATCTATATATATACATATATATATATATAGGGAAAAATGCTTAAAGAGCCCTTAAACTTTGAAGCAATGGCCATTACACCCCCTAAACTTTTGTTTTAGTCAATTTACTCCTTAAACTTTGTATATGTGGCAAATAGAGCCATCTGTTAGCATAACCGTTAAGTGACTAACGGAATTGTCACGCAAGTGCATCTCATTTTAAAAAAAAATACAAAAAACAAACGTCCAGATTCTAGACCAATTGGGAGGGGGTGAGAAAAAAAAAAACAAAAAATAAAAAAACAAAAGATACTGGTAGCCATGGACAAAATCAAGACAACCTCATCCTTATCCCCCACTGCAGATAAAGATTAAGCACAAGAACATACCAGATCGGATCAAACTTATTTAGAAGAAAATGTAGATCAGATCAAACTCTACTAGAAGAAATTGCAAGCTAAGCTAAATGATTATCTGCTATCTCAAATTTAAATCAATTGTTATCTGTATATTCAAAGAAATTGCAATCTGTACAAAAATTATAAATACACGTACAAGCTCCCAAAATACATTTCCAAGAAGCCACAATTATTTTCAGTCTCTACATCTCATCTCAGTTATTCAGACAGCGATATGAGGGTGGTTTCCAAAACCTAATTGAATTGGGTGATTTAATGCTCACATGCGTGTCATGTGAGTATTCCGTTAGTTTATTAACATCAAACTAACTGAAGTACTAATTTGGCACATGTGTGAAGCTAAGGGAGTAAATTGGCTAAAATAAAAGTTTAAGCGGTGTAGTGGCCACTGCGTTAAAGTTTAGGGGGTATTAGGACATTTTTCCCTAAATATATATAAATATATATATATATATATACACACTATGTGCATGGCTCCAATGCAATATATATTATTGATAAGTAAATTATACCATACAATAAAGGACAAAGTTTAGCTACAAAATTAGTTGCAGTCTAAAACTACAACCTTACTCAATAAAATAGACACTACTACATATTTTAAAAATCTAACCGTTGAATTTTATGTTCTTTACACTCTTAATACACATGTCAAATTTTGTGACAATCGGATATTATTTACTATATGATCTATAAGCTTATATTTTATGCATAATTTTAAACTACAAAAACTTACAATTTAAACAATTTATTGATGATATAGCTATTGATATTTAATTTTTTAGAAATTTTGCAAGCGTGGAGGATATAAAAAAAAAGATGTAATCGAATGGTAGATTTGTTAAAATTCACCTCCAATAAAATATATTAAGTAAAGTTGTAGCCTAAGGCTACAATCAATTTTGTAGCTAAAATTTGTCTTACAATAAAATGTAAAAAGTTAATAACCTTGTTTTAATTGGTCGTTTAAACTAAATGATATGTAACATTATATATCACTTAACTTTTTTCTATAGTCTTCTGTATTAAATTATAGTTCTATGATTTTTTTTTAAATAAGTAAATAAATAAGATTTCTATATTTCAAGAACTTCATATGACAAAGATTTTGTTAACATTTCTAAAATTCTTGAATCTACAAAAGAAGCCCTTAAAAATTAGAGAATAGAAAAAGAGAGCTAGCAATAACTAATAATTGCATAAACCAATAAACAATTTTAGTAAATTTTATTGAAAATATTTACCAATAAATTGAAAAGAAGTACCATTAGGAATTTTGGGTGATATTCATCACAACCTAAACAAATTATACAATTGTTATCATTCTTTTACTTTCTTTTTTTTTTTTTTAATAATATGTTTTACAATAAAAACCAATTGTCATTTCTTATCTGTCCGTATCTATATAAAATTAAAAAAAAATAAAACCATTACGTTGTATTTCTAATCACTATTTTCAATTTTTTTTTTTTTTTTTGAGAATACAAAAATATTTTTAACACACACACGGGAAGAGGGGAGAGGGGAGAGGAGAGAAGGTTTTTAAAGAAAGGAAAAAATCATTGAAGAGAAGCAAGTATACCTATAGTTAGAGAAATATATGGTGTAATCAAACAACTGGTGAATTATTTAAATTGCAATTTTAACAATTTATAATTACATACAAAATGTGAAAATAAACATTAAAATAATTCCTAATGATGAAAAAAAAGGAAAAAAAAACGTTGTTAAATATAAAATCAATAATATTTCTTAATTAAATAGTATGTATTAATTCCTATTATAAAACTTTATCTGAAAATAAATTACAACGTTGTGAGGTCGAGGCCACCATAAGTCCTCCACCAAACATAATATAACCAACAACAAAAATCTTCTTCTTTTTTTTAAGCATAATAATCTAAAATTGAACATTATGAAATTACATACCAATTCAATATCTTAATCTATGAAAGGTACAACATAAAATTTTAGATCATTCATTTACATGTAGCTTCAACAAAGTACCAGCCAAAGGCCTTGTAGCTGAATTAGCACCTCCCCATGCACAAAGTGCTTGGGGGTCTAGGAGGGGAAAATGTTCGAGCTGCGGGGTTAACAGCATGTTGTAATTATCTCTCAAAAAAAAAAATACCAAATTACCAATCCATGAAAAGGGAAGAACCAATTTATATAAAGTGACCCCTCCTATTTCTATGAATAAAAATAAGACTCATGATATATTGACATGTGAAATCAATAATACAAACAAAATCAACCAATTATATAAATGACAATGACAATAATATACACAATAAGAAAGTTAAGGATTGCTAGAATCTAACTTTAACGGTTTATCTTGAGAAAATCATAGTAACGGTATCTTTATCCTCTGCATATTTTCACCAAGAAAAGAAACAAAATCTTAACTAATTACACATATATTTGGAATTGAAAAAAGAAGACTAAAAATATTCTACCTTGAAAGGAGAAAATTTGTAATTTTTTTCCATCATTCTTGAGTGATGATTGATTCAAAACTGAAAATAGAGTATGCCAATCAAATGTGAAATCAAAAGGAAAACAAAATATTAAGAGATTTGGAGAGATTGCTAATTGTATTTTAGCCGTGTGATTGCCTTAGTTTTCTTCTCCTCCTTTGCATAAATTTAGGAACAAATAAATTTAGAGTTAAAACTTGTAATTAATGTTTTTTCCCCTATTGTTGAATAATTAATAACTAAAGGGAATTAATGTGTCGGTTTAAGGAGTTGAACAGGCAACGAAAATTAGTGTTATGTAGAAATTAGTGCTTGTGGTGACATTTATTTCATGTCAATTAAACATGGAGAGAATCAAATTAAAAAGGAAATTAGGCTATTAGATTTTTTTTTTTTTTTGAGTTTATAATACATTACATAATCAGAGTACAACTACAAAAGGGCTTAACCTTTGTAGTTGTAGACTAGGATTATAAACAGTGGACACTAAACACACATAACCAATGTGGGATGAACATCCCTATTTTCTTTTTTTTTAATAAACAGTAATACTTATTAGAACACACACGAAAATAATAATAGTATTTTAAACTGGATTTATAATACATTACATAACCTGAGTACAACTACAGAAAGGCTTAACCTTTGTAGTTGTAGACTGGAATTATAAACAACAAACACTAGACACACACAACCAATGTGGCCGACCCATTTTAGGACTTTGATTTGGACAAATTTCAATTAAGTAATGGCCCAATTTGAATGGGTCTTGGGTTGGAAATTCATTACTTTTAATAAAAAAATCGGTGGCCTTTGGGGACTAATTTTTTGGGCCCAACTGCAGGGGTTTATTCCCACGGGTTGTGGGCTGCAAAAAAGGTGCTTTAGACTGAATTTGTGGGCTTTTAGCCTTTCTGGTTTGTTGTCCAGAAAATTGCCTCTTTAGCACCAGTTAAAAATTTTCCTGAGAGGTTATTGAATCAGCTTTAATTTTTGGGGTTCAGTCCTAAAATTTTTAAAACATATATATCAAAAAGATTTTTTTTTTCCTTTTCGAAAATTTTGGGAGGTCAAGAACATATTGTGGCTTGTATACATATGTGAAACTCTCTCCTAAAGACTTGAATCCTGACTCTTACAACCCCCTCTCACCCACAAGAACTTTGTACTTGTGAAATAACCATCACTAAAAGTTGTAATATTCTTAACATCCGTTATTGAATAACATTTTTTCGAGTATTACAAAAATAAAAACAAAACAAAACAAAAAATTAACTCTGCAAAATATTTGATTTGTGACAAGGACATGCTGGATTAATACCATCCAGGCCAACAATTTGCTACATTTCTTTCCTTATCTTAAATGGCCTAAAGAAATATTTCTTAATTTATTTGGAAGTCACCCAAGAATATTGGTTGGGATATTTTGTAATAATACTGCACGGAAGGTGGGCAGGTAGTGGGATTTATGTGGGTGTTCCTAAATTTAGGACATGAAATATTTATACGAGTTACTACAGGCACGTCCCTCATAAAACAATTAGCTGTGTTTTTAATGGTTGGCTTTATAGATTGAACAGCTAGATATAACCTAAGGTTGTCCTATCAAAAAGAACAATAGAACTAAACAAATAAATTAAGAAATATATGGGATTAGTCTCAAGTTCTTGCCAACAATGTGAGGATCCATCATATTAGAAATTATGGTGAGCGATGTGCAAGTCAATGTGAAAAAAATTATTATTATCTAATATAATAATAAAAAAAGGTATTATTATGTATTAACAAGAATATAATTTGTCATGGGAAAAGTAGCCTCACAGAAATTTCGTTCTGTTAAGGTAGGTGGCTTCCATATGCTTGAGAGAGGGTGTACTTGGGTTGGGTGGTGTGGTGTTAAGAACTTGATAAATACTAATATCGATTGATTTGAAACTAGCTCATGGACACCTAGGACATACTAGGTGTACCCAGTCATATCTTCATTTTTTTTAATATATAAAATTTAGGCTAAAATGCAATATTCACTCTCTATGTTTCACCAAAATTCATTTTCAGTCATCTAACTTTGTTTTCGTTTATTTCAATTCTCTAAGTTTCAAATTTATTCAATTATGATCTTTCCATAATCCTAAGGGGTTGCTTAGTGGTTCCTAAGTTCTCATGATATCCATAAAATCCTATGTTCGAAACTTCTTGTTAGCATCTTGAGGCCACCCCCATGGGATTCCTCTTCATAATTAGGAATGGCAACAGGGTGGGTTTCCTATTCCCCTCCCCCGCCCCACTTCCTCTTCGGGGCGGGTTTTTTTTTCCCCACCCCATTCTATAGAGTCCCGTGAACGCCCACAGGTACCCATCCTGCCACACCCAAATTTTTTATATATAATTTATTAAAAGTTTATTTTGAATGCATTAAATTAAAACTCATAAAATATTTATAAAAATAAAAAATATATATTAAAAAAAAAAAAAAGTTCTAACATTACAAAACATTCTCAAAGCATAACAATACAACAATTCAAGTAATAAGAAGTACAAAAAAAATTCAAACATAGCATTACAACAATTAAAAAATATAAACAACGTAAATATTAAAACATAAAAGTATAAATTCAATAATACAATATTAAAAAATATCATAAATGTAAAGTTAGAAGGCTAAAAACACATATGTATGTCTTATAAAAAACTTATTAAAATATTTTTTAATTATATAAATATAAAAGTGGCGGGTGTGGGGGAAAATGTTAACCCCATCCCCGCCCCATTTGTTATGCGGAGTGGGTAAAACCCGTCCATTAAGGTCGGGTGATGCGGGTACGGGTTTAAGTTGTCATCCCTACCTGTTATAACCTGGTGCATGTGGGATGGGGGAACTACATATACTCGAGGGAATAATCAGATATTCGAAGAGGTCTGGACACCCTCATTTGTCCAAAAAAAAAATTATGATCTCTCCATCAACTTCTATTAAATGTTGTCATTACTTGTCCAAATTCTTAATTTTTTTTCTTCAAATTTTTTAAACTAAAAAATCCAATTAATTATTGAAAAGCATTTTCCAAAATTATTAACAGAAATTGACGGAGAAGCCTTAATTTTAACAGAAATTGACGGAATTTAAAACTTAGAGAACTAAAATGAACATAAACAAAGTTAGAAAACTGAAATAAGTTTTAAGGAAACTTAGATAGTGAATTTTGCATTTTAGCCTAAAATTTAAATACAATTCCTTAGATGCAATATATTAGGTTTTTCAATTATCTTCAAATGCATAATTGTATTGAATTTAATTATTTTCAAAAAAGATAACAATATTTATATTCCATTGGTCAATCTACCATATGCTTGAAATAAATTAAAAAGTCTAATACATTGTACCTAAAGAACTGTATTTAAGTTTTACCCTAGATTCACCAATAAGTGTTTATAAAAAAAAAAAAGATTCACCTATAAGTTTCTAAATCCCAAGATTCCCAACCACTCAAAAATGAATACAAATCATCTGTACTATTTTTTGTGTTCCACTTTATGTTCCACCAACCACAACTTGTCATATATTTGTTTGATATTCCTTATAAAATAGTCAAAGTTTAAAATAGAAAAAAATGAACACATGACAAATTGTGATTGGTGGAACATAAAATGTGGTACTGAGAATTTTTATTCCTCAAAAATAACGCATATCGGATAAATTAAATATCAAAACAAAAATGAATATAATGCTATTGTACAAACATTAATTTGAGAATGCTGAAATTCTCCTACCTTATATGATTCATTTTCAACATCAATCTTAGTAGCAATGCTATTGCTTAGTACAAGGGCGGCTTGATGTATTTAGGGGCCTAAGGCGAAAATTGATTATATTATTTCAGATGCAAAATTACTACTAATTAACATAAATAACGTAGAATTTTTTCTTTTTTAGAAATTTTATAGATACAAAAAAATTAACAAAACTTTTCACACTTTTAAAAATGCAACATTCACAATATTTTTCACAACAAATCCTAGGTTTTAAGTTGCTTCTTGTTTAATTTCTATTTGAAAACATCACTATAATTATTTTTTTGCCATTAATAACAAGCTGTAACAACCTATTATTTAGCATTTGTTGTAAAAGTGTTGTGAAAAATATTGTGGACGTAGCATTTTTCTCTCTTTTTTGTTTGTTTTTCATTTGATAAAAAAATATTATTTTATTTATTGATTTTAAATTACACTATTGGTTAGAATTTGGAGGCCTTTTTTTTACTTGGGGCCTTAGGCAACTGCATTTATTGCTTTTACTATTCTGCCGGCCTTGGCTTAGTATTTACTTTCAAGCTTTCACCATCATTGCACACAAGGCTCACATGCAACTCCGAGTAGATTAAATAAGATATCCATATCCCTATCCCCATCTCCACTCCTCTCTCTCTCTCTCTCTCTCTTTGGTAGGAATTCTCAGTTTCTCACACAAGGCATATACACAAAATGGCTTATGTTAAAAGACAAATTTATAAATTACACATAAAAGTCAAACAATTCACACTATTTAGCCCAAATCATACAAACCAACAATGGCCGGCGAATTGCGGCACAAATTACGGTGACATTGTGACAACAACACTTGTTAGCATAATCCTAGGAGCTAAAAAAAAAAACACGGTTCGCTGGTTTTGATTACACGTTATCTAAAGCCGCGTGATAATTGATAGCATTTTTTTAATTATTAAAGATTATAAGCTTTTTTATTTATATTTTTAGAATCAAAGATTTGAAGATAATTGATAACATAAAACAATGTAAACAAACATGCTTTACAAGCTCAACAAACCATAATTAGTGGGCTCGTGACTCAAGTTAAGTTTTTCACCTACACAATCAAAAGATGAGCTCTAATGTACTCTATTACTATTAGTGCTATTTTTACTGTTAGTGAACTATTTTAAGAAAGTTTTTATAGAAAAAGAGAAAAAATAAGTAATATTTTAACGGTTTTTTCAATTTTCTATAAAAGCAATATAAAAACTTTTCTAAAATGGTTTATTAACAATTGTTCCAAGGGAACATGTTAATATGATCATTTTTAAAAAAAAAAAAAAACATCCCCTAGGCCTAGCTAAGCCCTAAGAAATGGGATGTGTTTAGGTGCTGAAGCCGCTTCAGATATTTATTAATTGGTTTTAGCATAATTTGAATATGGAATTTATTTCAAGATCAAACCTGGTCCTTTTGTTATATATTATTATTATTATTATAAACTAAGATCTAAGGGTTTCTTGATTCAAAGAAGAATTTGGGTACAACCGTAGTAGAGAGGGAGAGTTTTAGGATTTTAATTGTGAAATGTGTTTTTATTGTCACCTTTTGAACCATTCAAACAAAGAGTATCAGTTGTAATATTTTATCCTCATACTTATTTTGTTTTAGGGCCTTCGGCTGGCCCTGGCAATTTCAATGAGCCTTCATTAATTATAGTTTGACTAATCATTTTAGGGTTAACTCAAATGTGGATATCAAATTTGGTGGGTTGGCTTTTCTTTTTCTTTTTTTGGGTAGGGCGTGGGTGGGGGTGTTCTAAATTGACCAAATATGAGCTTTCGGGGTTTCCTTTTTCAACCCTAAAAAACAATATTTGTAGGGCACAAATTTTTTTACAACTGCGATTAATGTATAATAAAAGCTATTTTTACAGTTTTATTTGATATTTGATCACACGTGCCAAGTGTTGGAGAGAAAGAGAAAGATAACATTTTTGAATTAACTGCCCCTCTTTTAAATAAACAAATCACGATAATTGCCACGTTGAGCGGAAGTGTTAAGAATTGTTTAGGTACTCGAATGTTAGAGAATTAATTAAGTCTAGTATAAGGTTGCCATTTCGAACTTCTCTCCTTATTATCCAAGCACTCAATAAGCCAAAATACAAGAGGCCTTTAATCCAACCCATTTGTAAACAACAGGGAAACCCTTGTCAAAACCACCAGAATGATTGGATCCAGACCTTCTTGGGCAAAGGACATTTCTCATAAGCATCAGAGACTAACTTGTTTGTAGTCAATCATGTCCTATACTCTCTCCCATGCAAAAATTTACAACATGCAATATATGTATCTAGTTGCATAAAACAAATTAAGTACCAAGGAATAACTAACGGATCAAGTGGAAAGAGGACACCTCTAAAAATATTTATGGATAGTGCAAACAGATATGGCTTCACGTTTTGCTCATATATCTTGCTAAATAGAAATTTCCTTAATCAGTAAATTAGAAATGCGGCTCTGCGTACCTGAACATCAAAACCATCAAAGGGACATTCACTCCATTAAATGGCTTTTTGCCTCATGCTAAAGCCCTATGCATGCTTGTCTCAAATAAATCTTAAAAATAAAGTATGGGGGCAAAGAGTTTTAAAAAGTATTAATTTTTTTTTTTAAACACCGAACTATAAATAAAAAGTTTATTTTTTTTAAAAAAAAAAAAATTGTATGGAAAAGGGTGTGGGAAACCTATCAGTTTTATCTTGGAAAATTATTATCAAAATAAGCATGTGTAAAAAAAAAGAATAATTTATGAAAAATTATATAGAAACCTATCAGTTTTATTTTATTCTAAACTTTAATGATTTAAATGTAATAATTGAAACTTTGTGCAATTAAAAGTTGTAATTGTATAGCTTTAGCTCTTGCTACAAAAGAGAATGAGGAAGCTATTGTTTAATTAAAAGAATGCCACTTTTTTTCTTTCTCATTGTATATAGTGTGATACTGAATGAATAAAGTCTATTATTGTTTTTCTTAAAAAAAAAAAAACTGTAAAAAAGATTAGCACAATGGGTAAATTGTTAAATATAGTGCTACATACATAATATTTTCATAATAAATTTCATAATTACTGAGTTGATATGTTATTATTGATTCTCAATTGAACTCATCCTTAACATCTCTTTATTATCCATTATTTATAACTTGACATATCAATAAAAATTGTGAAATTTATTGTAACTCAATACTTATTGAATTCGAAGAGTCCAACTCGGTGGCCTTTAATTTGGCAGCCCTTAGTTTTTCCTCTCAAAATTTCTTTATTTATTCAAGGGCAAAAAATAAGAATCATAATTTTAACTAAATATTAGTGTTGTTTAAGAGAGCGTGCGATAATCATTATTCAAAACTAAATATTCTTACCCTAAATTTCCGAGCAAAAAAAGTAATTAAAAAAAAAAAAGACTCGCATGGATACAAGAGTACAACCACCAACTGAAAAGCCTGAGTTGGAATATCACCCGACCGAATGCGTACACACTTTACTGCCCAAGTTGAAGTTTTCACACCAAAAAAACCAGGTTTGAAAATTGAAATATAATACTACCTCGTAACCAAAGTAGATAGAAACAAAGCCAAAGACTTGCACACACAGTAACACCCACACCAGAAAACCAGAAAATCTGTCTCTTTTTTTCTTTCTCTTTCTTCTCCAATACTTATTTCAAGGAGACCTGTTAAAAGCAGAGTTCCATTTCTCTACTTTTCCACCAACCCTTTTATTTGATTACTTTTTTACTCTCTTGGGTAGTGCTGATTCTTGTTGGAATTCTTCAATTTTGATCACTATTATTTTATTTTATTTTTTAGACTTTTCCTCAGTTTGTTTTATTGATGACTGGCTCTTTGATCCAATAATCTAAAGGGGTTTTTCTTCTTTCCACTATGCTACTTTTACTTGATTTTATACTTGATCAAGGAAGGCTTTGACTGCTTTTGGGTATCCTTATTTGATTTTATTTTGTTCAACTAATCTCACTTTTGGACTATCTTTGGTGCAATTATTGTCATCTCTGTCTTGACAGGAATCAGCAACTGATGGATTTGGTGAGCACTTCTTCTATCTGTTGATTTGTGTTTGTTTCTCTTTTGGTATCTATTCGTAGTTCATATGATATGCTATAGTTGAAGTTTTGATTTTGTTATTTCTGTCAAGGTTAGAGCAAAATAGGAAGATGAGGGGTTGACTTGAATTTATTACTCAGCTTGTGAAGATCAGATCTACTATGTTTTGTGCTAACATATTAAGAAAGATTGGATCTTGGTGTTGAAAGTAGAAGAAGTTTTAGAAAGAAATTGGTGCAGGGCGCAATGGGAAATACTTGTGTTGGACCTAGCATTACTAAAAATAGTTTCTTCCAATCGGTTTCTGCTGCAATGTGGCGGACCCGAATGCCTGAAGACTCAGGTTCTACTCGTACTGATGGAGAAACTGTCAATGAGGGTACACCTAGTGAACCTGAATCACCTATGCCTGTCCAAAGCAAACCCCCAGAACAAGTTACAATACCAAAATCGGAAACTAAACCGGAAACTAAACCAGAACCAGCACAAGTCACAAAAGCCAAGAAACAGCCTCACTTGAAGAGGGTGGCTAGTGCAGGGCTCCGTACCCAAGTTTTACAAACAAGGACTGGTAATTTTAAGGAATTTTTCACTTTGGGGAAGAAACTAGGACAAGGCCAATTTGGGACCACATATCTATGTATGGAGAAGGCTACAGGGAAAGAGTATGCGTGCAAAACTATTGCAAAGAGGAAGTTGATAACACATGAGGATGTGGAGGATGTGAGAAGGGAAATTCAGATCATGCACCATTTGAAGGGACATCCTAATGTTATATCTATCAAGGAAGCTTATGAAGATCCGATGGCAGTTCATGTTGTGATGGAGATATGTGCAGGTGGTGAGCTTTTTGATAGGATCGTTAAGCGTGGGCATTACACAGAAAGAAAGGCAGCTGAGCTTACTAGGACTATAGTTGGGGTTGTGGAAGCTTGTCATTCACTTGGAGTGATGCATCGAGACCTTAAGCCTGAGAATTTTCTCTTCGTCAATAACCAAGAGGATTCACTTCTCAAAACTATCGACTTTGGCCTATCGATATTCTTCAAACCAGGTATTTTCTTATGGTTGCTTGTACTTTTGGAAATTATTTGAATTGCTACGCTGATGTCGTTCTGAAATTGTTGTTTTGGTAAGATTTCACAAATTGATGATGTGATAATGCTGTATTATGTAACAAGGTGTACTACATGCTTTCTGTATAGAACGCTCTGCCTGAAGTTCTAATCTTCTATATAGAGCGGGCTGCATTTGATGTCTGCAAATTATTTTGAATCACCAATATTTGTTCAAACCTATCTTAGCAAATCCCTTCAATCTGATAATTGGTCCTCTTTATGCAATGTATGGTTTTAGTTTGATATTTGGTCAAGGACTTAGTCACAGTTTAAACTTTAGGTACAATCAGATGTTAATCTTCTTAAATGAAAATTATGAACTTATTAGTGATGTAATCCATGGTCACAGAAAGTACTGATAAGAATAACGATCATACGTCCCTAAATAAAGGAAAAGGTTAAATAACTTATAAAGGAATCCTTCAGCTATTAATCTAGTTTTGTATCTCTCTACCGAGCCATCTAGCTAGCCCTGGGCCCAGGTCAGCATAGAATGAAAGTGATGGCCCTAATATTGTGTTGGGAGAGCCAGCTTCTTCGGTTGTGGAAGGAGAAGAGCAGATGTGGTGACTTGTTGCCAGTTCAAGAAACATACCCTGGTCCATAGAAATATAACACCACTTGTCAGCCTGAAATAGCTGGCTACTGATCTCAGTCTCTCAGGATAATAATGAACATCTATACTTTGTTATTCTTGATGTTTAAAGCACATAAGGTCATTTTTACCTTCCATCTCAGTTCTTTGGTTTGCAACAATATTTATAAACTGTCAATTATTAGCTTCAAACTTCCAAATAAAATTGATTCTCTAACACCATACATAGGTCTGATTTGAATCTTATTGAGCTTTTAAGTAGACAATTTTCAAGTGGTTTTTGTTGTAGTTGCATCTGAGTGCTATGAATTTTCCATTTCTCGTTGATTAATTAGCAGACTGGGATGACTGTCAAACCATTGAAATTCCCATCCTCCTAGTTCTGTCTTCTGAGTATTGAGACTATCAACTGAGACTTACAACAAATAAAAAAGACTACCATTTCTGAGTCTGACGATACTTTGTTTAATCATTAATTTGCTGAACTATATATTTGAATGTCTGATATTTCAAGTAATTACATCCCAGCGCACTATAACCCCCCCCCCCCCCCCTCCACCCTCCATTCTTTGTTTTTGTTTTTGTTTGGTTAACTCAAGAACAATCCTTGTGAACTGTCCACTTGTACAGTTAGAGTAAATTTCTATGTTAAGAGAATTGAGCATGCATCTATGCTTCTATCATTTACAATATATCTATATTCTTCTCTTTTTTCTCCCCTACTATCAAGTTTTTAAATATCAGCTTAAGGTTAAAGATTGGTCATTCTAGATGGAATTGAAGGAAACTTTTTTTTTTCCTGAGAAACTAACTAATAAACACTCACTCACACACACACAGAGGAGAGGGGAAGGGGTTCTAACTTCTAACACAATGCACACCACAAATTCCACTCAAAAGCCATTGTAACTAAGGGAGGATTTTACATTCTAGATTTAGTTTCCTTTTTGAGTTAAGCATTTATAACCCAAAAAGCAGATTCTAAGATGGAATTCAAAAATTGTAACAATACTTTTATTTACATGAAGATGCATTAAAATATGATGCAATGATACTGCTTTACTTTCGGGCATAAACATGTAATCAACCCATTTTTTATGTAAATTGTAGGCAGCTGCATTTTGACTTCATGGTTCCACCACTCTGCTTCTTTGACACTAAATAGAACTAGAAGCAGTAGGTTTGATTTTCTAATTTCTAAAAAATCAATGGTTTCTCCGTCCAGGCGAAAGATTTTCTGATGTGGTTGGCAGCCCATATTATGTTGCACCAGAAGTTCTACGAAAGCTTTATGGTCCAGAAGCAGATGTTTGGAGTGCTGGAGTGATTCTATACATTCTATTAAGTGGAGTGCCTCCCTTTTGGGCTGGTAAGAAGTTTGGAATCTACTAGTTCTTGAAATTTCATTACTTCCTTGCCTGTATTTATCTAAATATGTTCCAAATTTTGCTTATTGTTTTCCTTTTTTCCCATTTTTTCTTTTCATCCATGTAATGATTATGTAGAATCCGAGCAAGGGATATTCGAACAGGTCCTGCATGGTGATCTTGACTTCACTTCTGAACCTTGGCCTAGTATATCCGAAAGTGCAAAAGATTTAGTGAGGAAAATGCTTGTTCGAGATCCTAGGAGACGACCAACTGCGCATGACGTTTTGTGTGAGTCCTCTATTGTTTTGTTTTGTTTTTGATCAATTAATGCAGATGTGGGAATTATGTGATTAGGGAATGGGGTTGAGTAGAATCTATTTCTATTGTAATACATATAAGATTTTATAAAATTTTCCTTTTAAGGTTTTTCTTGTGACTTTTTGAGCCCTGATGCATGCATACATAGATTAGATTGGAGGAAATATGAGAGTATCTTCTATTTAATAGTAATGTTGGCTTTTGTATTCCAAACGATGAAAGAAGTAATGTTGGCTGTGTTTTGAATCATTAAATTGCCAAAACCTTGAAATGCCATTGAATTCATTCAGCCCAAGTTTGCCATATTATCCACAGCGTCAATGGAAATTTCATATCCAACAAAGAATCTTGTCCTTATTTTTCTATTTTTCCCTTTTTGAATTTCAGACTTGTTCAGAATGACCAGGTCTTCTGCTTCTGCTGTTTGTCTTGAATCATCGTCATTATTAATGTGTATAAATCCTATAATATTTATATTAGGTTTCACACAGGATTTTCTTTTCCTAGCTAATAAAAAGTTTATATTCCTGTCAGGTCATCCCTGGGTGCAAATCGATGGAGTTGCTCCTGACAAGCCTCTTGATTCTGCAGTTTTAAGTCGCTTGAAGCAGTTTTCTGCTATGAACAAGCTCAAGAAAATGGCTCTTAAAGTAAGTGTCTGGATGTGAAGGCTGATTACATTTGAATATAAAATCACTGAAATGCTCAATAGATAGAGTTGCTACATAATCTGTGTATTCAGATTCAGGTTGAAACTATTGTTTGGATTTCTATTAGATAGAATGACTAGTCCGTTTCTCACTCTCTTTTGTTTTTTTTGCAGGTCATTGCAGAGAGCTTATCTGAAGAAGAGATAGCTGGCCTAAAAGAAATGTTCAAAATGATAGACACGGACAATAGTGGTCAAATCACTTATGAAGAACTCAAGGCTGGTTTGAATAGAGTAGGAGCTAATCTTAAGGAGTCTGAAATTTATGATCTGATGCATGCAGTAAGTATTAGTGTGAATTTTGGTCCAAGTCTTTTGCTAAACACTTCAATCAGTTTCTCGCAATTGATATACGCTATTAGTTGGGAAAAAAAAGGTTTCTGAATATCAAACCTTAGCAGAAGACTAATACATGTATAAAAAGAAAAATGAGAGGGAGAGAGAAAAAGAAAGGTGGGGGTGGGGGGGGCAGAGACAGAGAGAGTCCCAACTTTAAACTTTAATCTATTGAAAATTTGAAAGCCAGTGGAACAAAAAATAACAGACTATATAACTTTTCTCTTTCTTTCCTACAAAATAAAATTTTAGCTATTACTCCATGGTAGTATGTATTATATAGGTGTAGAAGTTAATAACAGCATGTCAATTTAACAGATCTTTAAAGCTACTAACTTTTAGTATGTGTTACTTTGAACTAAGGGACTCATGAGCTTGTTCAGTCATTCAATATCGACTCTCCTAGAACATTTGTAATATTGGTGAGATATTAATTGGGATAGAAGATTATAAAAGGATAGCAATCAATATTTTTGTAATTTAATTGTTTGTCAGAGCAATTGCACACAGAACAATTTTATAATGTTTGGCTAGCCAACCACTCCATGATATAGATTTGGAATCTGGAGTCTTAATTAGAGGGCCCATGCTGGTAGAGGTTTTGAGAGGAGGTTATGAATTTATAGCTTCAAGCCATAAAGAATTGTGCATATGAGAAACCATGCCTATACAGTAATTGTAAACTTGTTCCAATTTTTATTTTTTTATTTTTAATGGATGTGAAATTTCATTAATTACAACAACAGAGATACAAAGAAGCAGCTGAGCTGCAGAACACCAGAAAACACGACCTACACCATCAAAACCTGAAAAACTCAGCTAACGTAACACATATAACAGAAACAAAGACCAACTAGAATCAAGGCTCAAAAACAGGAAAGGGATCCTCCACTGACAACAAAAGGGATCTTGTTGTTATCATTGAGTTAATAAAAGTTAAATACAAGATATGGAAGTTCTCATTATTTCGTTTCTTTTCTTCTACTATTTATTTTTTGTTTTTGGGGACTAAAGGAGTTTTCAACGTGCTAGGGGTAAATGGGAGGAAGGTGTTTTCTTCTTCATATCACTAACAACATGATGGACAGTGTTTTGAAAATGAAAATCAAACAATAATCCCTCCTTAATGTTATGTTATTTTTCATAAGAGGGATTAGCCACATGGATGATTGGGATGCGTGCTATTACTTCGAGTGGTATAAATTTTCTATTTCTCCGAATTATTTTGATATATGAGAACATCAATGCATTCTATTATATCCTAAAAAAATGGAGTGACTAGAACTGCTTTCTGAGAGAGCTCACTTGGGAAACTGAATGTGCTATAGGCAAGAATATTTAAAAGGGCTATAATGTTTCAGAGAATTTTGTTAGCTGCCATAAGACTATGAAATAATGTTGTATTACTGAATTATATTTTAAATCTGATGTTTTACTAAATTGCAGGCAGATATTGATAACAGTGGAACCATTGATTATGGAGAATTCCTTGCTGCAACATTGCATCTGAACAAAATTGAGAGAGAGGATCATCTATTTGCAGCTTTTTCCTACTTCGATAAGGATGGAAGTGGTTTTATTACTGCTGATGAGATTCAAAAAGCTTGTGAGGAGTTTGGCATAGAAGATGTTCGCCTGGAAGATTTGATCCAAGAAGTAGATCAGGACAACGTGAGTGTTTTCTTTTCTCATATCTTCTCAATAGTACTATGGTAAAGGATTGAAAGAACAATATTTTTGGCCTTCCCCCAGAACCCAACCCTTCTTCACTACTTGCTTCTGAGACCTTGACAACTCAGTAAAACCTGATTAGGGTAGCACTTTGGTCAAGCTATATGTCCATCCAAGAGAATTTGAAATTCAATTTAAGTTGGATTTGACTAACGGTTTTTTCTGATGAAAATTAAGTACAATTTAAAAAGCTAAAACTATCATACCATGGTGATTAGGCATTTGGAGCAGGGAGGGGGGGGGGGGGTTGAGATATGGATTTTTATTGTTGATCTTCCTAAATAATAAGATGATACAGTTTTTGCAACTATATAGTTTTTTGCCTGAAGGCCATTTCTGTGCAATGGTTGATGGCTGCATTTGATGCAAAAGAGCCTAAATATTAGGTTCCAGACCACATTGACATGACTGGCACTGCATATCGTTCTTTCCATTCACATAGTGTAGAGAAGTAAGTTTCATTCAGCCAGCCCATGAGTCTTGACACCGAGTGGTAAAATGGTAGGTGGAATTAGGTCAGGTATTAGGTGCAAGTCCTGCCAAGGAGAAGAAATCCGCTATTCAGCAATTTGCTCATTCCTTTCATGTGTGATGCCTATAATCATTTATTTCTATCAATTTTGCAGGATGGAACAATAGATTACAATGAGTTTGTGGCGATGATGCGAAAAGGAGACCCTGTAGGTGTCGGTAAGAAGGGTCTAGAAAATAGTTTCAGCATCGGATTTAGAGAGGCTCTACGACTGTAATCGCAAAGGCAGCTGGTAGATTCTTGATTCTTTCTTCTTTGTTTTAACCTTTTGAGAAATCAAAGATTGTATAGTAGGAGCCTTGGTGCTCATCTAAGAAGCAGCAAGGCTTTTTTAGAGTATAATTGTTGGATTTATTCAGATTTCAGTGAGTTTGGAAACAGCAATCAACCCTTCAATTGTATTGCATCATACTATGCAAAGGAAAAACTTGTATGGTTTTAGTGTTGCCCTTTTCCTGTATTCAAATTGGTTATGGCAGAAACATTCGGACATTCTTGGAAGTGCAACAATCTCACATTAATTGGTAAATTATACATGCATCTAGGGGGTTTTGGATCCACAATCTCACATTAATTGCAACCTGTTTTTAAGGAATGGAGGCAAAAATATGTGTTAGTTATAGTTTTTTTTTGGTTCATAATACAGCAACAACAACCAAGTTGCTACTACTAGTGGAGGATAAGAATGCACGTGCCCAACCCAGATTAATTTGTTGAGAAATAGTTGATCCTATAAAATTTGGGACTAAGGCTTTGTTATTTTTATTGTTGTATTTATGTTTAAGTGATAAGATGTGTAAAAGTAAAACAATACTTAAAAAAGAAAAGGTAAGATTTTAAGAGGTTATAGCTTTGGTGTAGAAATTTGTGATTCATTACCATATTGGAATGGTTAAACTTAGATACAAGTCTCTAGGTTTTGTACATTAGGTTCCTAAGTTCAACAATATGATTCTATGAACCAATGCAGTACAAACAGTGAAATTTTTTTCCAAAAACAATTAAATTCACCTATATGTTTTTTTTAGAGAGAAAATTCGCCTACATAATTTATTGGCCAATACAACTATATGGTTGAATTTAATTAGGATTTTTTTGCCTTCAAAAAATAATTTTCAATAGTAGTTATATTAAGTGGGGAATGTGGCATTCGAATCTTTCTCTTGATGAAGAACACCAATTAATGCGACAACCCTGTTGGACTTGACTTTTACCCATTATGAAAAGCAAGTAAATTATAAGTTAGAATATGCAACATACGAAGTTGAAGTGAAGACATGCTTGACCATGGTCGAAGTATAAATGGTCGTAGTATAAAATGTTCATGCTTGGGGGATTAGTGATTAGTCTCTTACAAAATTCAAATAGCAACTATCGCACCTTAACTCTTTTTAAGGATTTTTTGGATCTTAGAAAAGAAAATATACAATCCATTCATCCCAAAATCATTCTGACTTAAAAGAAAATGTCGTGTCTTGGTGGACAAAAAGCCTTATGGTTAAATGGGATTGTATAGTAATTACTAATAAAGAGTCTATGCTGGTGAGTATCGAAAAACTTGCGGTCGACCTGTATATGAATATATTGACTAGCAATACAAGAAATGCATTTTACAATGAAAGATAAGGGCCTCACCAATATCAGACTTTTTACATCGGTCACCGGATGATTATTAACATACTGCCAACACAAATAAGTAAATCACTTGAATTGGATCATTTATTTCAAAAAATATAAATCCTAATAAGATCTTAACCCAGATACTACTGTTAATCCTCTAAAATTCAAGATGCAATTTTTCAATACTATGTAACGTCCTGGTCCGTATCAATCCCAATCAGTCAAGATCACACACCGAGAATCTACATATGAAAGCGAAGCCATTGCCAAAGGGTATTTCTCCTCAAAAGGCAAACAAGAAAGACTCACAAAACATTGTATACATCACGCACACACTTCAGCAATAACCACCCACCCAGCTTTATTAAAGATGAACTTTACTAAAGTTCAAGCGGTAACCAGTAACCTTTTTTAAAATCAGATTACCCTCAATGAAGCTCAAATAATGGTTGATACACGTTGAAGAACATAAACCTGCAAATATACTGCAAATGACACCTTGTGTCAAGAACTTAAACAAAAACAGAACACTCAATTCACGCAAACCTGATATTCATTTGAAAATAAGAGCAAAATCCATATCCATTCTTATTACTCTTCATCTCACTACTGCACAAATTAAAAAGAAATGAGGTACACATATCCTTCTTTTGAACTATTCTCCTATTTATTTCGAGCCTTAGCGCATGAATTACATCTTTTTTTGGGTCAGATTAATGTGTCTGTTATGCTCCCATTTTTAAAGGAATCAAAGAAACATTCTCTTCCCCCCTCCTTTTCTCTCTTCAAAGAGAATGAGAATTTAAGTAAACTTGAGGAACAACTAAACTACTTTTTTGGGATAAATAACTTAATTTATTGAAAGAAAAAAAAATGTTTACAGGACATATACTAGAGACACCATCAATCATGGTGTAGAGTACAGTGATCACTGAAATCTAAAAGAGAGGAAAAACAAAAAAAAAAACCCAAAGAAGGAAGCCAAGCAAAAAGAGATGTAAGAAAAAACATCTTTAGTTCTAGAATAGTTCTTTCTTGATCCTCAAAGCTTCTGGCATTTCTTTCACGTCATAGGCACCACATAATGCAATGAGGGACTGCTTCCCATATACTTCTGTTTCGATGATGCAAGGAACAACTAAACTACGAAACAGATGATAATCTTAACATCAATTATATGCCTCACCATTTCGGCAACAAAACAACAATTTGACTGATCAAATAACAAATGACCAACACACACATAACAAACCCCTCTAATTATGTAAATGGGTTGCTAAGTAAATAGTCTCAACATCTTGTCCCACACAACCAGGCCATCATATTTAAGCAAAAGAACATACAAAGTAACACAAGCTACCAATAACCTACTAGCCCTTGCAAATTCACACACCATTCACCATATTAAAGATCCATAACCGTTCAATATCACATTATACACAACATTATTCACTTCCACGCTGTACCAAAGTCCACCATTCATCCCAATTCTTATTCATTACCCAACAATTCAAAAGATTACATTCAACAAAAAAAAATGATAACACAACACAAATAGCGCCAGAGCATGTCTCTCTCCCATGTCTCAACCATTCATTAACCAATGGAATTCCAAAAATTGTCACAAAACATAAACTATCAAACATTTTAATCTTTAAAGTATAAAGAAGTACAACACAAGGTATGAATAACACACCACCCATGAAAAATTTACAAATCATTAGTCAAATTACCAACCCATAACCATTCCATTCACACAAAACAATCCAAATTATTTACTCTCCACATTATACCCAAGTCTTTTTCATAACCCTACAATTCAACAGATTACATTATGAAAAACTAAGATAAAAACATCAACAAAGTATACCATTAAATCATGGCCTACTCGCATGCCTCAACTATTATTTTTTTAATTATTGGTAAGTTTACACTCACAGCTAATGAGTTTTAAACCCACAACCTTAAACCTGTCTCTTATACACTTTTTTTTGGCTCAAAATGTGTAAAATGAGCAACTTTTTCTATTTTACAAGATTTTGCATCAACTGATGCAGTTGCTCTAACACTCTATTTCACTCACTAAGAAAAGAAAGAAGAAGAAAAAGCTCTCACCTCCATAGCCCATGTTAGTTTTCCTAAATCCTTATATCTTGATTTATATATTTGATTAATGTAGTGGATTACTAAATGGATTTGTTGGTTGATTTATGTTATCTAAATTTTGGGTTTGGTTTAGATATATCTTTCATAATATACAATCTTGTATTGTAGGCAAAGTTCTCGACAATTTGGTACTAGACCATAGTGTAATGTTTGTGTGTATTGGTAGCCCCAACCAATTTGTTGATTAGTCTTAATTATATGCAAGCACCTGTTACATATATAATTTTTTTCAAGTATAACCAACATTGATTTTTTTTCTATTTTATTAAGGTTGTTGAAATTAGTGATAAATTAATTTGCTCATTACAGTTTTCAATTAATTGCTATTCTTGATGCATATATAATTTTATGTGACTTGTTGTGATGATGGATGATTTTTGGTAGTTCTCATTCACAGGAGAACTACAAGGTTCTTAACAGTAATAAGGATTTATGATAAATGCAATGTTTGTGTCGGTAGTAAGGATTTATTTTTGATGTTTTGTCATTTTATCGTGGTGATTGTGTTAATGTCTTTAAATAAATATATTTTAGTTAATTCTTTATTATTTACTGTAAATATAAAAATTTGTGTAGTTATAATTTTTGTATATTTATTCAATTTAATCTAAAATATTGCAGACCAATGTTAGGGAGGAGATCGTAGTGTGTGAATAATTACACAAGATGACTTTGAGGAGAAAGGTGACTCTTAGCTAGAGGAAACTGGCTTGGATAATGAATGATCTTCCAATACTTATGCTTTCAAGTTTAGTGAAGGATATAATATAACTTTCATGTATTATTGAACATCATGCTATTTTGTAGACCTTTTAATATTTTCATTTTTATTGCATTATTCACTTATTAGTTTTGAACAATTATGGATTTGTACTTGTTATTTGAATGGAGAATTTTTTATGAGATGTATGTTTGTAATTTATATATTATTTTATTTACTTTCATGTAATTCATGTGTTTCTTTTTCGACAAAATTGTTTTGTCACAATTAAAGTACTATAAATGACATTTTTTTTTCCGACGAAGCTATTTTGTTGCAAATAATGTATTAGTGACGTGGTAACTAATTTTTAATAACGGTCAAAGTTCGTTGAAAAAATGTAAATGGTCACTAAGATTTTGTATTTTTGATGAAAAGCTAAGTATTTACGATGGCTTTTGGTCGTTGAGAAAAATATATTAATGGCGGCTATAGTTCGTTGCAAAATGTATTTGGTCGTTTAACTTCATCATTTGAAATTGTATTTTTGGCGGCAAATCAAAAAAATCAAATATTTATGATGACTTTTAGTCATCGAAAAAATACATTAACGATGGCCTTAGTTCGTTGCAAAATATATTTGGTCGTCCAACTTCCTTGTATGAAATTGTATTTTCGACGACAAAACAAGTATTTATGACAACTTTTAGTCGTCGAAAAAATACATTAACGATGGCCTTAGTTCATCACAAAATGTATTTGGTTGTCCAACTTCCTCTTATGAAGAAGTATTTTCGACGGAAAAAATGAATTGCTTACGATGGCTTTTTAAGTCGAAAATTAGTGTTAGTGATGGCCTTGTCAGTAATAACGTATTACTGATGAGGCTTTTGTCGACGACGACGATGGCCTTTTGCCGTCAGCACTACTAATTTACGATGGCTTTTTGTATTGTTGTGATAACCACCAAAGAAAGTTGTGGAGGGCACGTAAGTACCATCTAAAACGTTTAATTTTTGGACTTTGGAATGGTCATAGAGGATGGGAAAGCTGATAGCATCAAGGAAAGCAATGACATTAGGGTTGGAGGATATGAATGGTCCTGAAGGCATGTTGGCTCGGAAGACAGTGGATTGGTGTTCTTGCATTTGGGTTTGGAAGAAGGGCTTTTTTCCTTGGTGTAAAAGTAGTCTAGGTGATCTTTGATGGGACCAAAAAAGGGTCTGCCATAGTTGCCTGGGATTGGCTTTAAAGGGAGGTCTATTGAAGGAGAGCCATTACTGGAAGAGGATTGGAGCTTGGAAGGAGATGAGGAAGACTTTGAAGACATGTTTGGGCGATCTGGGAATGACTAGTTGTTGGGGATTTGGAAATGTATAATTGTTGTTTCGGGGTATGAGAGTAACTGGTTATATATAGAATTAACTACAAAAAACGTGAGCTTTAGCTGCGTTTTTTTAAGCAGGGTTTACAAAAACGCGGCTATAGACTACCTTTGAGCCTCATTTGGTAAAAACGCAGCTACACTAGTCGTGTTTGCCAAACGCAGCCTAAGACCATCTCTATAGCCGCGTTTTTTTATGTTTGAGCTTCGTTTATGGGTTGGCTTAGGCCGCATTTTAAAAACGTGACTATAGACCCATCCGTTTTTTTTTTTTTTTTTTTTTTAAATATTTCCTAAAGCCGCGTTTAATAAGCCTTTCCTAGAGCTGCGTTTTCTATAAATGCGGCTACAACTGTATACCTAAGCTGCGTTTTCTATAAATGCGGATTATGCTCCGTTTGGATACAATTTATTTTTGCTGAAATTGAAAACTGAAAACACTGTAGCAAATAATTTTTAAATGTGTGAATAGTATCGTGGGACCATTTTTAATATTTTTTTTCCTGATAAACAGTGATGAATAGTTTCTCCAAAAAAAAAAAAAAAAAACAGTGCACTGTCTCCTAAAAGCTGGTGCGCGTGAAAAAAAATAAAAAAAAAAGGGGGAAAACGCAAACGTGTTGCGTTTGTTTAAACGCGGCTACAGGTTTGGTATTAAAAAAAAAAAAAAAAACACCCTAATCAACTCTCTGATCTCTAACGCGATCTCTCACCTTCTCTCTCTCTCTCTCCCTTTGACTCCCAAACCCTCACCTTCAACCCACCCCTCTCTACCATCGATCCTCCTCTCCGGCATACGAGCACTCTTCTTCGTCTCTGTTCACCTTCTCTCTCACTCTCAAAGGTCAATGCAGATATCTTTCCTTTCTTCCTTTAGAGATAACTAATTGGCTACCTCAAAGGGTAGCACAATCGGCTGAGGACCACAGCTCATAATGTGGAGGTACTAGTTTCGTTTCTGGTTCTGGTACAGATCGTTCTTGGAAAATATGTTAATGGTAATGATAAACGGTACTTGATTGCTTTTTTGGTTGTGATAATTTCGGTAATGTTGGGGTTTTATCGCCTATTCTTCAGCAGCTTACTGCACTATATGCTTCCCAGAAAGAGAGCCAGTGAAGCAGTGGTTGTAGAAGAAGAAGACAACACCAACAACAGCAGCAACTTTAACACCATCAAGAAGTGTGAGGGCGCTTCGGCTTTCAACAAGAACAAGAAGCTTCGAATCGCCGAGGAAAACGCCGTTTTGACCAACAACAACAACAACAATCACAATCACAGTAGCGGCGGCATAGTTGTAGAACAAGAACAAGAGCAAGGAGAAGAGATTCCAATCATGGGTTTAGGCAACACGAATTCGCAGGATATCGATGAAGATCAGTGCTTGTCTTCCTAAGATGTGTATAAGAGACAGAGCTAGAACTCACTGGCCTCAAATTTCAACTATTTATTAATCAAATCAGATTCTATATACTTGTCGTATACCATAAACCATCAAATTTCCCAATCAATGAAATACAAAAACATATATAACAAGTTACCCACAAAAGGATCGCACATCATTAGCTAAATTACCAACCCATTCCATTCGCATAAATGATAAAACACACAATCATTCTGATGCGGAAAACGCAAGAAGATTATTATTTAGTATTATTTATGTTTGCAAGCCAATTGTATTTTTATGTTTTAGGTCCTATTAGTTTATTGGGCTTTTAGTATTTTAATTTAGAAGTAAGGTTATTTTTGTAATAAGGCAATTAGGGTTTCCTAGCCAATTAGAACTAGGGTTTAGCAATCCTTTATAAGCAACCTATTGTATTCCTTGAGAGATAGTTGATATTTTGATGAATGAAAACAATGGCCGTTTGGTCTGGAACTGACTCCAGGTCTGCCCTAGGTGCTGACTCCTAGTAGTTTCCCTGCTTGGTGCTGACTCCAAGCCAGGCCTAGGTGCTGACTCCTAGGTCATATCTTTTATTTTTCCATTGCTTTAGTTTTGTTCTGGTTGTCCTACGTCAATTTTGGTATCAGAGCAAACACCGATCTGTTTGAAGCATCATCGCAAGTCAATCCAGAACCAGACAAAAAAAAAAAAAAAAAAGCTTTCACCGTATATTTTCCACCACCAGGAACCCAGCCACCACACCACCTTCAAAATCCCTTCACGACATCTCTGCCAAACCAACATCAAAAAACCATCTCTCAATACCCACACATATCAAGCCACCAGAAGGTTACCCGTCAACCAAAGCCCTTTGACCCAACAACCAACAAACCCCATCTGTCAATCTTGGCCATCGTTGAAGCACCACACCAGCTGCCAGAAAAGCCAGCCACCACAACCACAAACCTACCCACAACCCATAGAACCCAAGTGCCATCGTACATCGCGCCACCTTCACTGTTCCGCCACCAGCCTGTGACCTCCATCGCCAACCATGGACCCACCACAAAACCAACCCTCACCTGGGCCACCACACTACCATCCAACTGTAACAAAAGTGCCTCCCATCGATCTGATCTCAAAGGTAATGCCTAACCCGGACCTTTTTCTTTTTAACTCAAGTACCCTTTAGTCTTTGAAAACCCTCACTCGACCCATTTGTTAATCAAGTTCCCCCACTTGTTTTTGACCCACCTAATTAGGAAGCCTTTTGGATTTTAATATTCCCTAACCCAGTCCAAGTAAACTACACAAACCAACCGAAGTCAGTTTTTAAACCCAAGCCTTTAAGTCTTTAAGTGAGTGCTCACCCACTATCCCAAAAAAAAAAAAACACAAAATCCAAACCTGTCAACAAGCCCAATCCCAGCAACTATTTGGGAGAACAGCCTTAGAAGCCCATTCCAACGATTTGTCCAGAGAAAATCACAGCAACTATTTGTTGAAGCACTATTTTAGAGAATCATGGTAATATTAGAAGCACCTTATTTTGATGGTTGTGAAACTTATCCACGAGATTTTGTCAACTGGATGAATGGGATGGAGCAATTCTTTGAGCAAACAAATTTAGCAGATAACAAAAAGGTTAGGTATGCCAAGTTGAAGTTAAGAGGTAAAGCACAAAGGTTTTGGGAGAATCTTGAATATTTCCGCTATATGAAGTATGAACCTGCCATTAGTGTGTAGGAAAATATGAAAGAAAAGCTTTGTGATGAGTATTTGTCACCATACTATCGAGCTAAGTATCTACCCCAATCTCAGTGTGGTACTTTTCAAGTTGAAGCAAATACGATGAATCCTCATCCTCATCCCATTTCATGTCCTCAGCGTACTTTTGAACAATCTATCAAGGAATTATCTACCATGAAATTAAAGGAATTATCTGTAAAACTCATGAAAGATGTTCAAGACAGGATTGCTCAGATGGAGCAAAAAAAGACTCAAACAGATTCAATTGGGAAACCAAGGATACTTGATCACAATGAACTTATTGCTGCCCCAATAGAAGACAACATTGATGATGATATCTTGGTCGTGGAGAATCCTCCAGCAACACCAAAGCCTAATGTTGACACAAACTTACATGCTTCGACAAGTGCTGCTTTAACATGCGTGCAAGAAAATGAATCTATTGAAGAGCAGCAAGGTGAAGAGATGTGTCTAAAGAGAGTATTATGTTAGAGGGTGCACATGATGTGATATTGGAAGCTAATGAATCTGCTTTTGATCAGCCTTCCATGGTGCATGAAGACAAACAATTTGCTAAAGTGGAGAAAGTGGATAACATACTGCTTCCAATGGTTCAAGATAAGATTATGTTGATTCCACACATTGATTTTGTTATCCCAGAAGAGTTTGTCATGGTGGAATTCAAGGTTTTTCTTTTCTCTATGCTCCCTAAGGTGATTCCAGACTTGAAGCAAGTGTTACTTGTCAGCATCCTAATCCTTCAACGCTTTAGAACTCGAGGTCGAGTTTTCTCCAACCAGAGGAGAATGATGCGGGAGACGCAAGAAAATTATTATTTAGTATTATTTATGTTTGCAAGCCAATTGTATTTTTATGTTTTAAGGTCCTATTAGTTTATTGGGCTTTTAGTATTTTAATTTAGAAGTAAGGTTATTTTTGTAATAAGGCAATTAGGGTTTCCTAGCCAATTAGAACTAGGGTTTAGCAATCCTTTATAAGCAACCTATTGTACTCCTTGAGAGATAGTTGATATTTTGATGAATGAAAACAATGGCTGTTTGGTTTTTCTTTGGTCTGGTGCTGACTCCAGGTCTACCTTAGGTGCTGACTCCTAGTGGTTTCCCCACTTGGTGCTGACTCCAAGCCAGGCCTAGATGCTAACTCCTACGTCATATCTTTTATTTTTCCGTTATTTTAGTTTTGTTCTGGTTGTCCTGCGTCACATTCACTTTCCACATTATATTTAAGTCCATAATTCATCCTGATTCTTATTAATTACCCAACAATATACAAATTAAGTAAATATATAACAAAAAAAAATTTCAACAAAGCCAGTTTCTCTCCCATGTCTCAAACTAATAAAAGAATCATAACAAAGCCAGTTTCTCTCCCATGTCTCAAACTAATAAATGAATCATATCCAATTCTATAGTAATTTCCACATACCAGATACTATCAAAATTCCAATCTTTGAGGTACAAAAACATAAAACAAAAGCTACCCACCAAATATTCACACATCATTAACCATATAACCAACGGTTAACAAATCCATTCACATAAAAGCACAAAAATTATTCACATAAAAGAACATCAACAAAGTATACCATTAACCATGGCCTTCTCCCATGCCTCAACTATTATTTTTTTTAATTATTGGTAAGTTTACACTTGTTGCATACCATTAAACTCGATGGCCTCAAGTTTCAACCATTTATTAATCAAATCAGATTCTATATACTTGTTGCATACCATAAAGCATCAAATTTCCCAATCAATGAAGTACAATAACATATATAACAAGTTACCCACAAAATGATCGCACATCATTAGCCAAATTACCAACCCACTCCATTCGCATAAATGATAAAACACACAATCATTCACTTTCCACATTATATTGAAGTCCATAATTCTTCCTGACTGATTCTTATTAATTACCCAACAATATACAAATTAAGTAAATATATAACAAAGAAAATTTTCTACAAAGCCAGTCTCTCTCCCACATCTCAAACTAATAAATGAATCATATCTACCCACAAAATATTCACACATCATTAACCAAATGACCAACGATTAACAAATCCATTCACATAAAAACACAAAAATTATTCACCTTCAGTCCATTCATAAATTATCAAAGTTTCAAATCTTAGACACATGAAACATATAAGAAAAGCTGCCCGCAACAAATTCCGACATCATTATCTAAATTACCAACCCACGACCATTCCATCCATGTAAAACACACTACACAGGCTCTTTCCCAAACCTCTCAACTATTCATTACTCCAATCAAACACCACAATACTGTGGCCAATCACAAACTATAACATCTAATACATAATAAATTCACAAAATCATTAGCCAAATTACTAATCCAATGACACAAAACACACAAAAACTATTCTTTAGTCCAATCATTACCCACTTTAACCCAAGTCCATCATTCATCCCAATTTATTCATAACCCAACAATTTTCACAAAATTATATTAAAAATCATAATAATAACAAAACACTACCACCACCATGGCATGGTCACTCTCCCATGCCTCTAAACTATTCATTAATCCAATCAAATTCCACAATATTTTGCTTGTCAACTATCAAAATTTCAAATCTTTGATAACCCCCAAAGACATTATCACATTATATTAAAATTTTGATAAAAATATGAGACTCACATAACCATCATCAAGTTCCCATCTTTTCCATTCAAATGGGCACATATCGCTTCAACGCCTGCTTCGCGGTCACGGCAGCTCCAACCAAAACTCCCCCGAAGGCACCCGCCACCGCAGCCGACCTCACTCCACGCGCCGCCCTATACACGGCGCCGGTACCAAGCCCGGCCGCCACGCTATTCCACACATCGTCCACGTCCCTCAGCGCCATGGCCCCGCTCTCCATGCCGGCGTAAATGAGCCCGATGATCCCCAGCCGGTTCCCCCACGCCCGACCCCCGTGGCCAGAAGAGTTGAGCACCCGACTAACCCGAAGCTTTGTGGTGTCACCGGGCTCGAACGATTTGACTCCGGCAACGAGACCGGAAGCTCCACCGCCTAGAGCCCCGACGAGGTAGCCGCAGCCGGTGTAGAAGGTGAAGTTGTCGCTGAAATTACGGCGGCTCCGGCGAGCTTCTTCGTCGAAGAGGTATTGAGGGGCGGTGGGGAGTTGGTAAACGTTTCGAACCGGTATCGGGACATGGATCCCTTGGTATGGGTCGTAGAATCGGGTATTCGGATCGGACTTTCGTTTGCTATCATCCATTCGTGGATTTTTTTGATTTGTTCTGGTTTTAGGGTTAGGGTTCAGAGAGAGAGAGAGAGATTTCTGGAGCGAGGTGAAACTGTGGCGTTTTGGGGGTTTAAAGTGGGTTTTTGATTTCTTCGTTTGGTGTTTTTCCAGGAAAGTATGGAAGGAAAAGAGTTTTGTTTTCCTGGACCTGGCTTGGGGAAGGGAATTCCTCTTTTTATGCTTAGCTGGAAAGTGTAGGAATGTTAAATTTTGCCCATTCAATTTATTTTTGCTACTATTCATGACACTTATTATATTTTTTGGTACTATTGATAAGTCTCATTGTACTAAATATTGACAATACAAAGCATATGCCAGAGTTTCCCTTTCACCATCACACACTCTTGGGGCGACGGTTACTCAACAAGTATAAGTGCTTATGAAATGTGAAGGGCAAGGGCCGAGATTCAAGTCTTCAGAATGAAGTTTCACACACATATACACTTAAATTAAAATAGAGTAAAATTTCTATTTTGTATAAAAAAAAATAAAAAGCTCCCTTTCTTTTTTTTTTTCTTTTCTTTTCTTTTCTTTTCTTTGAAGATATTTTTGTTAGAAGTTTACTTCAATTAAATCATATATTTCAATATTCAATATTTCAACAAAAAAAAAATCATTATTGTCGTCTATTTTATTTATATCTATATAATGAGAATTTTTTTTTTAATGTCCACTTTTCATTATTTCATTTACCAAGACTCTTATACAGTTATAATTCAATTCCTTGACATTTTCAAGTGTTTTTAAATCCCCGTATCTCTATCATTTATCTCAACAAAAAAAATCCTCCTATCAGGTTGTAATTATTAAATTATAAAGAAATAAAAAAATTAATTATCCATATTAATATAGTTCAAATTATTTTACTAAACAGTTAAAAGATAAATTTTTTTAGAGAAGGTTAAAAGATAAATTGGGATAAAATAAAAAAATAATAATGGGTAAAAATGTAAAATAGTTAAACTATAAAACTATTTTAAAAATAACTAGCTTCATTTCCAATGTTTTATCCAAAGTTATAACTTATAATATAAGTGTAAACACAAAATTTCTCAAGTTTGAAAGCCAAACAATTGAAAGTGCTTCACAAATGTAAATTTGCATTAATTGAATAATGAGTAGAATAATCCTCTGGTTCTATTTTCTTTGTAATCTTTACTCGAACACGAAATCTTCTTCACTTTGATTGGAAAATTGATCGAACAATCTTCACAACGAATCTCTCACTTTAAGCTTGTTAGAGATTTGTTGTTCTTCAAGTTCTTCAAGTCCTTCAAATGTTTTTCAAGTTCTTCGAAGATTCTTTGAATTTAAAGGATTTTAGGTTGAAATTCTTCGGGGCTTTAGAGGCTTGATCCGTTGAACTTCAATAATTTAGAACTTTTTGAAGTTTATGGAGGCTCTTGGGCTTGATTCCAATAAAACTTTAAATCTTGGAAAAATAATTTAAATGAATTTCTTTGAATGTTCTTCGGGCGTTCTTGAGACAGAATTTCTCCAGAACTTTGACGTCTTGAAAAGCTCCTCTAAAAGGTATCCTCTATTTATAGTGGTTTCAAAAGATAAGTCCCACTTTAGATTGATCTCCTTGAAGATAAGTAATAGACTTGGATTGGCCCAAATTTTGCTTATAAATAATTATCTCTATTTATCTTTTGTGATAAATATTCTATTTTGGTAAAGATAATAATCAACAAAGAGTTCTACTATAATTTGTTACTTGTAGATAATTATCTTTATTTTATTTATTTATTTTAATAAAGATAATTATCCATCAATTATAAATAGGAAATTTATCTTTATTTTTTGGGCCAAGCAACACGTGGCAAATTTAATTTGCCAAAGTCATAACATCTTGGGTGACACATGTCATCATTTTATTTAATTAATTAATGACACATAAATTTGAAATTTGTCACTAAATTTTTTACGTGACATTTTGTAATTGGCTTAACAAAATTTGCCTCCTATAGTAACTACTACACTTTTAGAACTTCCATATTTTGAATAGTTAGTTAGTATTTATTTTGAACAAAAATAATATCATAAAGCACATGAAACTAGTATTAATTAATGACTAGTTATAATTAGAACTCATTACAATTTTTTATGCAATTCTAATCAACATAATATATGTCTAAAATGGGACTCAATACGTGTTCAAGCAGTATCTCAATCTAAAGCAACACCCCAATCCATACAATCTTAGAATTTTAGGGGTTCTAATTTCACTCTTAATATATATATATATATATATGTATATATAAGATAGGTTCAAGTTACACATTTTTTAAACTATTGGATTTAAGTAAATTCAACGGTTAAAAAAAGACTATAATTATTACAAATATTCTGATTAGAATCTAATTAATTACTCTCATTTATTACCTTCTAAACCTATCTCTAAATCCAAAAAAAGTTTGACTTCTGACTCTCTCTCTCTCTCCGTTTTTCTCTTTATGTTTCTTTCTCTCTTTCTCCTTCACCACCTCCACAGGTTGCCCCCATAAGCTGTCTCCAGTATGCTTTTCAAGCACCTACTTATTCCCCTAGGTTTGTATAATCTCTTGTCCCACATATATAGAGAGTATTAAACTTTCTCATATTGGGTACCACCCACCAATAAATCCTAAGCCTAGGGTTGTCCATGGGTCAGATCAAATCAGGTTTGGGGTTGACCCGCAACCGACTCGATTGAATCAAATGTACAAAAAATGGACCTGCAATCGACCAAATATTCTAGTCAGACTCGGTACCTCAGGTCATCGGTTGAGCGAGTCAGAGGCATCGGGTGATTTCGGGTTTGAAGAACATAGAAGAAATCAAACCCAAACCCAAAAAACACAACTCACAACCACAATCCAAAACTAGAGAAATCAAATAACACCAAAAATACCACAAACCCAAATCTGAAATTGAAACCAAATAGCAAAAAAAAAAAAAAAAACACCACAAAACCCATATCTAAGATTGAAAGAAAGAGAGAGAAAGAGGAGACCTAGATTTGGCTTTTGAGATTGAAACCAAATATTACGAAAAACACCACAAACCCAAATTGAGACTGAAAGAAAGAGAGAGAAATAGGAGAAATAAGACTTAACCGGCACCACCACCATTCCCTCCTCCCACCATCACCGCATTTATCACAAGATTAGTACATCCACCATCAAATTGCACAAGATCAAAGTCATTTCAAGTAGATCAAGAGAGTGTGGTTTGAGCAAAAGTTAACCTAGGATGGTGGTATTAGGGGGAATTTGTTGACAACAACAATAAGAGAGAGGCTAGGGTTAGGGATTTGAGAGAGAGAGAGAGAGAGAGCATGAAAAAAATGGATCTGCTTCAGTCTTCAGGTGTTAAGCTTGAAAATGGGTAGTACTTAAAATGTTTTCCTTTTAAATTTATGAATGATCAGGTCGGTTTCTACGGGTTTCAAAATCCTTAACCTGCCACTTGAACCAAATTTTTGGTCTTTAACAGCAAAGGACCCGAATCCAACTAACCATACTATTCAGGCCTGCCCGTTGGGCGAATCCGGTCGATTTAGTAAGGTCACCTGACTCATTGGACAACCTTACCCAAACCAATACCATTCAAATTTTGGGGTAGAAGGGATTTGTGAATCATCACTGTGAGAGACCGACATCGAGTGTCTACAATCACCTTATTGGAATGGTTAAACAAATGTTAAACTTAGGTTTTTTACATTAGGGTCCCTTATTAAGTTCAACCAGATGGTTGTACGGACTAATGCAGCACAAATAGTGATATTTTAAAAAAAAATTAAATTCATCTACTGTTTTACCTTGAAAAAAAGTGTAGTTTCAAAATAGGATAACAAAATGATCACTTAATAATAAAATTACCCAATAATCTCAACCTACCCAAGTAAAGGCAAATTAAATACATACTTAATTGTTGTAAAAAATATACTTAATTAATTAATACTAATCAAACTAAGACTAATTTCATATGAAGAATCAAATTTCATAGTTCAAGTGTAAAATTCAACTAAAAGATATGAAAATTTATGATTTTCTTAAGAATTGAGTTTTACTTTAAAAGCTTAAATCTAATTTGATTTTGGTGTTAGAGAGAAAGAAAGGGATTGTTTGGTGTTTGATTCCGTGGGAGATCAAGTGACTAATGTTGACAGTATATTGTACATGTTAGAGACAGGTTTAGCAAAATTGAAACCTTGAGCCATTAGAGAAAATTGATTGTCATTGATGATTTCGACACACTCATACCACTTTTTTTTTTTTTTTTTTTGGTTTTGTTTTGTTTTTGTTTTTTGTTTTTTTGTTTTTTTTGTGTGAAACAATTTAAGATTTTCAATTAGGTGGCATTTTTATTGGTTTACAATTTTAGGGACTTGCTTGAAGGCATGGGAGAATGCGCACACCCACCTATATTTTTATTTTTTGTAAAACTAATTATCTCCTAAATTTGGTACTTATTTTGAATGGGGTCCTAAAGTTGGCACTAGATGGAGTTATTTTAGTTATGGTAAGAATCTATATACACTTTCTCTTAATATGGGACAACTCATTAATTGCGAATGTACTCGTCCAACAAACTTGCTTAATTAATAAGCTTGTTAATTCGGCGGACGACTTAGTTAAAAGCGATTTTATTCCTCCTCACATACCCTCACATACTAAGATTCCCTATTAAAAAAAAACATAAAACTTTTTTTTTAAAGTAATAAAAAGGAGTCAAAAAACTAGTATATAACTGGATTAATGAAACAAGTGTAGGGTTTAGATAAGTTCTTTAGTTACCTCACATTCTTCGTGTGTATGAAATACTTGGTAACTCTAACAATTGACTAATTCTAATACTACAACAATTTTATGTGGCATATTTTGATTGATTGCTTATCACATTCGTGTGAATCCATTATTTTTTTTTTCACTACTCCCAATTAGCTATATTAAAATTATGCTAAAGTTGTATCACCTACCATTTTAGTAATGTAAGGAAGATGCCTTTAAAAACTTAAGGAGCTAGATCTTATCTAGTCTGACACATTGAAATGGGGGGATGCACTGACACTGTGGAAGTGGGATGTCCTGTTTTTATGAGCACTCTCTAGTTTTGTTTGTTTATTTCTCCACAGCTTATGCTTCAATTCAGCTTGTGTACTTGTCACTTTCTGGGCGCCCTTCTTTTACCTTTTTGGAGCCTATATGGAATCAGACACTCAGCATATCCTACTTTTTGGGCCATTTACATATGTCACTTTTTTTTTCTAAGGACAATACATATGTCATTTTAGACAAAAGTCCACCAAATATCCCCCAAATGAATTTATGAATACAATAATTACCTTTCATAAATAACAACATATAGAATTACCAACCAACCTGTCTATACATAAATAATCGCATTAATAACAAGAAAAAAAAACCCAAATCATCACACATTCAAATCAAAACCATCAATCTTATGATTCAGTCACAAAATTTTCCCACAATAATAAGTGTCATTTTGAATTATCACAACTCACTTGAAAGTAATGGTTTACCAATCATCGCATTCAAATCAAAACCATCGATTCATGATTCTGTCACAAATTTTTCATACAACCCTAACATGTGTGAGTGAAACTAATGAACAAAAATTGACGATTAATGTGAAAGTAATATTTCACCAATTACAATTACACACATACTATCAATTCTTAACAAAATGTGTGGTCATAAAAGAATTGTATCTCAAAAAATAGAACGTGTCACACAAACCTTGTCCTAACAAAAAATAAAAAAAAAAAGCCCAAAAAATAAAAAAATTTACCGTTCATATATATAATATATATAGTATTTATTTTCGAAATAATTTAATAGAGTAACTCTCTCTCTCTCTCTCTCTCTCTAGAGTATCTTTCATTTTTTTTTCTTTCTCTCTCTGGCCATTAAAAACCCTAATTTGCACTTTGTTCAGTTTCTCTCTCTTCTCAACCTCTGTTCCCCAAAATTTTGAAACCCTAAGAGCTCTCTCTCTGTCTCTCTTTCTCTCTCATGGAGACGGCGCGGGAAGAGAAGCCTTACGCCGCCGTTTCGTCGGAAGGAGGATTCGGCACCGGCGGCAAGTTCCGGAAGCGTCCGTTCCGACGAGCCACCCAAACGACGCCGTACGATCGTCCTCGAACCGCTATCAGAACCCCCAGCCTCGCCGCCGCCGTGGCCACCAACAACAACGGCTGGCTCTCCCGCCTCGTCGATCCGGCTCAGCGCCTCATCGCCTCTAGCGCTCACCGATTGTTCTCCTCATTCTTCAGCAAGCGCCTCGCTCCTCCGCCGCCGCCACAGCCGCCGCAGCCGTCAAATTCAGGTTCGCGTTCTTGATTTTTTGCATGCGAAAACCAATTCTGCGCGTGTTGCTTTGTGGAAATAGTGTCCTGTTTTTTTTTTTCAATACGGAACGTATAGTTAGGGTTTGATATTTTGTGAGACTCGAGATTTAGGTGTGGAAGTAGCATAATTTGTATTGGAGCTACTTCTAGGGTAAAATTCTGCAATTTACGTTTTGTTAGGGTTTTGTTCGTGAACCAAAAATTTGTGGATTTGGAACAAACTTGCATTTAGAAGTAATGGAATTGCTTAAATTTGGCTATCCGAACTTGTGGCAATATATGTGGTATTGAATTAGAAGAACTTGAAATTATGGAAGTTGGAAATGATTCAATATTTCAATTGGTTCGTTTGAAGTCAATTTTTGTGATGCAATTATGCAATGTATCAGTGGAAATTTATGATATATGTATATTTGCCAAAGAACAGTGTTTACCTCCAAATACCCATTTACCTGTACTTGACTTGTTTAAATAATTTAATGACCCATGTTGTTGAATACGCACGTAGACGATTTTATGAATCACCATATAATGGGTTGGGGCAGATTCTAGAGGAAAACTTTGTTCATGTGAAATAAATCTCTCACTGTCTCCTATAATTTTTGTTATTAATTATTTTAATAGGATCTGTATTTTTGCATGCTGCATATTGCTAGAATTTTCTCTCACAAGATGAACATATATTTGAATTTTTCATGGAGACTTTAAGCTTATAAGGACTAGCTATTATCATTTTTCTTCTGTACTTTATAATAGCTTTTCATAAGCTTAATTTTGCGATTACCATATGAGTTGTTTTGCTTTACCTTTATTGTGAAGAAATTTGAATTAGTTTTGATAATCATGAGCTCATATAATATAAATTTTAATATTTGACCAGAAGCAAACCAGGAATTAAATGATAAGCACCCGGAAGCAAGGGATGAGTACCATGAAGCAGTTGACATTGTAAGTTGTAATGCTTTTTTATGTTACTTCTTGCATGTGTACAGGTTTCTGTTCTTGTCACCTGTCACTTAAATGGTATTCTTAATTTTCCTAATTTTATTTCGATGTAAAATTCTTTTATTTTAATTTTATCAATTAAGCTACATGGCTAAAGTGCTAGTTAGTCTAGTTGGTGAAGTCTCTAGGCACAGCACCATAGGCCTAGGATCAAATTCTGTCTTTATTGCCTTTTAAGGCATTATGTGGTAGAAGAGTTACCTCCCATCTTGTTGCGCATAGGTCCAGTGGGCATTCAAGTGTGAACTGTCCTCTTCATTGTGGAATGCCGTAGAAATTAAAATGGGGTTTTGGCTGTGAAATTGTATTTGCAGAGTGAAGTCCATTTATATTCCACTAAGACCAGAAGACTTAATCCTGTTACTGAATCATTGCTTTTGCAAACAGTCTTGTATGCATCTGATGTAATGAACTCATGAGGGGCTAAAATAGAGGGTAGATTTGGTGAACAAAGAAATTTTAGCATGAAGTAGCGTGCTTAAATGTTTTCAGAAAGAGGGCACAATTCTGTTATAGTCAACTTTCCTGCATGGCAAAAAGCTTGATCTGGAAGAAGAAACTTGTGCTACATAATAGGTAGAAATATAAGATTGTTAAGATGTTAACGTTTCCAAACTAAAGAGAAATATGTAAGATGCTAAGTGTCTTCTGATAAATTGAATGGATACAGCTGAGTTTCTTTTTGACTGGTTCTGGCAGAGATCCTATGGTTAGCAGCAATGTTAGAAGTTCTGCTATTGTGGGCAAATGATCACTGTTTATTGTCTTAGCTGGTGTAGTAAGTAGTACTTGTCTCTTTGTTTAGTATACTTTTCTTTTCCAATAGATATTTCATTTAAAAAAAAAAAATCATGGCACGTGTAAGGGTACCTCACTCACAAGCCTTCTGTTAATACATGTGTTAGGTGGTAGAATTTAAATGCTTTCTAAATTCTGATTGGGAAGCTCTTTCTTCTGTTTCCTTTATTTGTTTTTTAATACACACGAACAGGCAGTGGTAAAATTAATTTTTATTAGTCTCTTGGTGAATTATTTAATGGTTTGCCTCAATGTTGACTGGTTTCTGTACTTCTGTTTCAAATTGATTCTGTGAGCTCTATTTGTAAATGGATTAATGTGTGGACACTACACATCTCATATCCTTTAGGTTGTGTGAACATGTTCTATGGAATTATTACATGCTGTATCTCGTTGGCTGTATGTATCTAGCTGATGGATTGATTCATTAATAATAAAATATTATCAGAATTATTCCATTGATATGGTGTGCTGCTTTCTTATTCATTTTTTTTTTGTTTGTGTTGTTGCAAATTTGCCTGCAAAGGATTCTCCTGGAGTGCAACGAGGAGCCATTGATCGAGTTGACAAAGCAAGTAGTAGTTCTGACAAAGGAGGCTTGACGGAGCTTGAGCAAATTTTAAAGCAGAAGACTTTTACCAGGTAGTCTTTGTAACATTAAAATGTCATCACTCATCAACTTACTTAAAATACTTCCTGTTTTGTAATTTATGGAACCTTGCACCATTGAGTACTTTATATCTCATTATTTTTTATATACTTTATGCATTCTATCTATGCATTTTCTAGCAAAAAAATGAGAGATTAAAATTGTTGAATGTTTTTGGTGCTTTGTTTAAAGTCTGATGCCATCTTTGATCTGAAATCTATTACCCATTTTTGTTATTTTTCCCTTTGTGAGAACTTTGAAGTTCCATAAGCATGGAATGTTTAGGAGTTGTTTTGTCAATTTGGTTTGCACTTGTCTCCATTTTTGTTTGTCCACATGCAGTAGCAGAAATGACTTCAGATTCTACTGTTTCAATTAAACCAGTCTCTGTCATAATTAGATCTGTGGCAGTTAATGTTTCTTAGATACCCATTTAAGTCTGATGCCATCTTTGATGCGGAATTATTACCCCTTTTTGTTATTTTTCCTTCTGTGAGAACTTTGAAATTCAGTAAGTATGGGATGTCATCAGAGGTTGTTTTTGCTAATTTGGATCACACTTGTCTCCATGTTTGTTTATCTGAATGCAGTAGCAGTAATGACTTCAGGTTCTACTGTTCCAACTGAACAGTCTTTGCCATATAAATATATATATATATATTTATTTATTTATATATATCTGTGGCAGTTAATATTTGTTTGATATCATGCTGATGCTGATGCTTTTGTTTTTCTTTCTGTTTTATTTTGAGTCATGACTTCCTTTGATGCTGAACATAATTCAACTACTCTGCAGATCTGAGATTGATCGTTTGACAGCCTTGTTGCATGCAAGAACTCTTGATATCAATATTGGGGATGAAGAGAAAAAGTCTGAAGTGATTCCATCAGAGCCAGTAGGGTCTAATGTTGGAAGGGAGGAACTTTCAAAAGCACAAGCTTTAGAAAATGGGATTGGGAGCCACCTCATTTCAACTCCTGTCATTAACTCAAGTGTAAGAAAAATAGCTTGTATTCTGTTTATGGTTTACATAATTTAAAATGCTTTTGGGTGGTTGTGCACGATGCTCTTATCATGTAAAAAAATTTACATATTGCATGCACTTCTTTCACATGTAATGGTTAAAAAATGTCTTCAGGTCCTTGATGAGGATGTTGCTTCACCTGCAGAGCTTGCAAAAGCTTACATGGGTTCTAAGCCTTCAAAAGTATCCCCATCAATGCTAGGTATTCGTAGTCAAGCTTTGAGGGAAGATTCAACCGTGATAAGCAGTGGGCCTTTTCTGCAAAAGTCACCCATTATGCCACTTGTTTTGCGGTCCTCTGGTCATGCTGGGTATCCTGAAAACGGTTTTATTACACCTAGATCTCGAGGAAAATCTGCAATATATAGCATGGCTCGGACGCCATATTCCAGAGTTAACCCAACCTCTACCATCAAGGTATTCCTACTAGTGAAAATAATGTCCTTTAGAATATCATTGTTTTTCTAGAGTCAAGTTCTTATATAATTTTCTTCTCAGAAAAATAAAAAGAAAGAAAAAAAAGGAAGTTCTTATATCATTTGATCATTTTCTAGGGTGTTGGGCCCATTGTTGTTTATGATGGGCCATCATCATCATCATCTCAGGCTGCATGGGAGCAGAATAAAGTTTCTGGATCTAAACAAGGGGTATAAATTCTGCAGATCATCAGATGCTATCCTCTATGTTTTCATTTCACCACCTTGATTAAATCGTTGATTATGTTTCTTTCCTTTGCAGGCTTTAAAACGCAGAAGTTCAGTCTTAGATAATGATATAGGATCTGTTGGTCCTATACGTAGAATTCGTCAAAAGCCTAGTCTTCTCTCTTCGAGAGGCTTGAGTGTCCCAGTTTCTGGTAGTCCCCTTCCTATTGCTGGAACTGGAGTCAGTCCTGGTTCTGCTCAACGCCCTTCCTTTTTGACACAAAAGTCACCTTTACTGGGTGAATCTAAGGATCGTTTGATGAAGAACTCAACAGAGAATGGAGATAACGGCATGCCGGGTACAAGTTTTCCCCTTGTTTCCTCCAAGTCTAGTGAGATGGCTTCAAAAATATTGCAGCAACTTGAAAAGCTGGTTTCACCAAAAGAGAAATCATCTGAGTTCAAGCTAGCATCTGTGAGGGATAGCTCACCCTCTAAATTGTCACCATCTATGTTACGTGGAAAGGCTCTTAGAAGCCTGGAGACTGTAGAATCACCAAAACTTCTGGAGAATTTATCGGAGAATAACAAGTTGGATAGTTTACCTGATGCTGTGGACATTACTCAGCAGAAGCAAAACAAAGTTGAAGAAAATGGCCCAATGAAGCTTGTTTCTTCTAGTGACATATCGGTTTCTGTAGTGAACGGTGTAGATTCTAAAGCTCCAAACAAGGACACCTTACCCAGCATTAAATTTGCAGATTCTGTGGTGATTAATTCATTCAACTATCCTCCACAAAAGAGACGACCTTTCCGTATGACTGCACAGGAGGTATGTGTTTATTTTCTCATGTCTATTTTAGTCTCTGTCCGAAGCATTTGATAAATGCCTTGGTCAACTTGCTTCTTCTTCCATCCTATTTGATATTAATTGCTGCTTATTTTTATTTATGGTCATGATAATGTAACACAAAATTATAAAATTTTTTAGGTTTGCTTACACTCTCCAAAGAGGTGTTTGATATTCCACTTAACAAATCATGAAATAAATTTTATTCTATGGATCTCTTCTTTAGGATTTTTTGGAGCTGGATGACGACTATTCTAACGGGGCAGCTCCCACTTCATTGGTTGAAGAGAGAGAAAAGGATGATGTTGTTGTGGTGGAGAGGAAGACCAATTTTGCCGAAGTGGTAACACAGGAGAAGCCTCCATCTCTATCAGGATTTAAGCCCCCTGAAAGTTCTGCATTGAACCAAAAGACTGATGTAACTTCTGATGGGCCTGTGGTTGCTGAAAAGAGCATTGGCTTTGCCTTTCCAAAGGCCAACTCTACCAGCGAGGCTGTCCCTCCTGCAATGATATCGATACAGTCATCCTTAAAATATGATAAATCTGCATCACCAAAGCAACCAAATGTTGCACCTCCCACATATAGCTTTGGAGATAAAGTTGCTTCACCAAAGGAACCAAATGCTGCTTCCGCAGTTGCTAGCTTTTTTACTGCTTCAAGTGCTGATAAAAAGATGCCACAGTTTACATTGGCGTCCTCATCTTTAGGTAGTGAATCTGCAGGACATAAATTTGGTGTTAGTTTGGACCCAAAACCGGAGAGCTCTAGCAGGTTAGTGTATATTTATTGTTACTAAATATATTAAAGGAATTTATTGATTGTCTCCATATCTAGTTATGTTTGGTCTGTTTTGGTGTGATAGACGGTGGAAGGAGTGGTTATCTTGTTTGAAATATATTGATGCTGTCTTATATATGTGTGATTTTGTATGTTCGACTGTTTGTTGTTTTGGATAAAAAGGGGGTTCTATTAGAGGAATATATTGGAACAGTAGTGGAGGGATACTCTTAAGTCAAGGATGAAAAATGATTCACAAATGTAAATTATAGTTCTTCCACCATCTGAGGGGAACAAGTTGAAATTTTAGTTAATTTGTATATGCAAGGACTTTTGAGATCTATGTCTAGCTTTGACCCATTTTAGTACATAACATCTGTAGCCTGGATATAATAAGTAATGTTGAACGTATCACAAGTTTGCCTCCCCAGGGTTAGTTAAGAATTCTACCATAACTTTGAATAGCTGGGAAATTAAGGTGATAATTTCCCTATGGTTCTTGAGCATTTGAAGCAAGTGTGATATGGCTCTGAATCTGGAAATAGAACCTGTCAAATCCATGTTCAATTCTTGAGTTCAGTAGTAAGTCTGTATTTGCACAAAAAAAGAAACAAAAAGATGCAGCAGTTATAGAACAGGACACAGCTATAGAATGGAATGGCCATGGAATTAAAATTTGTTTCCTTTGTTGTTTGTACATATTTTTTTGGCTACTTCATCCTTTTAATGAAGTTGTCTTTTCTCAATATATTTTTTTTCTTACCTATCAGAAAAAGAGAATTGTATGTTTGATAATTAAAAAATGGGAGTGGTTTATCAATGCGCTTAACTCAAGTTATGTGTTTTAGAACCTGGGTGCATGTCTAACTTACCAATTCAGGGAAAAAAAGTTGTAATATTAATTGTTTAGATTATATGGAGATGGAGTTGTAGCAGACACCTGTTTGTATGTGGAGCTATAATTTTAAAGAGAAGTTGAGTTGTAATGTCCTTTGGAATTGAAGGGATATAAAATGCGTTACATGGTCTCTTTGTTTTTCTTTCTGTGGTAATTAATATGTATTGATAGTCATGATCACTTCATCAGTGCTATGGCTTACTTTTGAATTTGTGAAGACTCTGCATTTCTATGATGGAATTATACTGATTTTTTGGAACTTATGGCATACAAGACGTATTATTTACTTTTTGTTCCTCTGTCCAGTGATAATTGATATACATTAATTATCCTGATATGCTTCAACAGTTCTGCAACATGTTTTTGTATTGTGAGGTCTTTTTATGTACATTCATCAATTTCACCTGGGTAAAATGCACTGCTACCATTCATTTATGGACAGAGGAGGTCTATTTGCTACAATACCAAAGTCTATGTACTAAATTGGTGAAAAAATAGTGTGGGGGTGATATTGCAACAGCATCAAAGTTTGGCAGTCTAAGGACGTTTTATTTATTTCACTTTTAAGTTAAAGCCTAATGTTCAAAATGTAATGTTTGACTTCTTAGATTTAGACCTAGTTGTCTTTCGTTGAGTAATTGATCTTTGTGAATTTCTTTCTTAAATTTGTATGCTTTTTATCTGCAGCTTTTCAACTTTTGTGGCTGGTGCAACTGATTCTATGCCTAAAGTACCTGAATTGGAAAAAGCTGATAATAAGAACAATTCAAATGCTGGAGTCACTTTTAGGACACCAGAAACTGCATTTTCATCTGCTGCATCAACATCAACACCTACTGCAAGTATTGGTGTCAACACCACTGCCAATAATTCTTTCTTAAATAATGGGTCTCTTTCTTCAAGCCCATCTTTACCTTCAACCATTCCACCTCTTCTTTATAATAATGTTCCCATTCAAAATTCATCAAATAGCTCTACGTTTACTCTTACTTCCACTGGCAGCAGCGGCAGCAGCACTACAACCACCAGTGCCTTTGCCACCTCCATTACCAGCAGCACCAGTCTCTCTACCTCAGCTGCATCAGCGCCTATTTTTAAATTTGGATCCACAGTTGTGGAAGCACCAGTAACAGCTACTTCTGGAATAGCATCAGAAGCTGCCAAGACGAGGCCTGAGTTAAGGATTGGCAATTTTGGCGGCAATCTTTTTGTTGGCACATCTGCTACAAATGCAAGTACAGGAAGTAGCATTTTTGGATTTAGTGCTGCAGCCACGTCTTCCGCTGCTAATAGTCAGTCTCAGGGTTCTACCCTTTTCAGCGCTGGTAGTGGATCTGCGCTTAGTGCACAGGCATCCCCTGCTGGGACTGGGGTTGCAGCTTTTACCAACAGCATTCCCATTCAATTCAGTTCATCTGCGCCATCCCCATCATTTGGATTGGCTGGCAATACAGCTCTCTCTTCTGGGAGTTCATCATTTGCTGTGTCAACTCCTGCTGCTAAGCCTTTTAATTCAGGAGCTGCTTTTGGACTTGGCACTTCTGCTTCTTCAGCAGATGCCAACTCTAATAATGCCATAGGTAGTACTACTTCAAGCTTGTTTGGTTCTTGGCAGCCCTCAAAGTCTCCAATATTTGGTTCAAGTTCAACATTCAACTCTTCATCTTCATCAATTGGGTCGTCCGTTGCAGCATCTACTGCTTCTGTTGCTGCTACAACATCACCCTCAACTGGGTTTTCCTTCCCATTATCATCTACAACTTCTGTTCCTACCATTACATCACCCTCATCAGGGTTTTCTTTTGCAGCATCTACATCTTCTGTTGCTGCTTCTACAACATCCTCAACTGGATTTCCCTTTGTGGCATCTGGTGCATCTCCCTCAACTGGGTTTCCATTTGCAGCATCTACAGCTTCTGCTGCTGCTCCTAGCAGCGCACCTGTTGCATTTGGATCATCCATTGTTGCATCATCTGGTCCCACTTTCTCATTTACTTCGGCCATGGCTACTCCCACATCACAGCCTGTATTTGGTAACCCTAACCCGTTCACAATTAATCCATCTTCCTTGGGAAATAATGATCAAATGAATATGGAAGACAGCATGGCAGAGGATACCATTCAAGCTTCCATGCCCACAGTTCCAGTATTTGGCCAAGCTCCTGTCACACCTCCTCAGTCTGGCTTTGTGTTTGGGTCAACTCCATCAGCAGGAAATCCCTTTCAATTTGGAGCCCCACAGAATTCAGCCACCCCACAGAACCAATCTCCATTTCAGGCTTCAAATAGTTTAGGAGGGAGCAGCTTCTCACTGGGTGCTGGTGGCGGTGATAAGGCTAATCGAAAAATTGTCAGAATTAGTCGCAACAAGACGCGGAGAAAGTAAATATACCAATCATTATATCAACCATTTCGGACAAATTGGGATCATTGTCAGAGGCGACAGTTGCAATTGATGGATAAATAATTATAATGGTTAGATATCAATAGCGGGAGATTGCTGTATCTGTTTGTCACCTGGAATTGATTGGTGCTGACAAAGGTGAATGAAGCCTGTTAGGGCTCAAAATCCAATGATTCTCATTCTCCTTTACATTTTTTTTCGTGTCTTCCATGGTTGCAGTGCGGTCGTAAGTTTTGACAGTTTTGTATCAGTCTGTAGCAAATCTAAAGAACATTTGTGCTGTACTAGTAGTCGTTCATAGAATTTGAGGTTGGGCAACTGTGCCAGTGATGGTGTTATGTGTACTGTGATTTTGTAACATAAAAAGAAAAGGGCATGAATCTGTTTAAGGAAAGAAAGTTGCTCTCGATTAAGAAAGTTAAGAATTTTCTGTGCTTTTTTAGTTTGACAAATGTATCCCGGCTCGACATGTGAAGCCTTTGTGTTAATAATCTCTGCTGGAAGCCTGCAAGGATTGGTGTTAGTAGGCAGAAAATAATGTTGGTTAGTATATATATGCGTCTTGAAGTATAATGGGAGTTATAATAGCTTGTACTTTAAAAGGGAACTGCACAAACGGAATGATCGTTCTAAAATGCTCTTCGTGGCAGGGAAAGGTGGATTAAATTTGGAAAAAAGATGTGCTCAATTCAACTATAGAGAGAGTGTTTGGGTTTTTGTTTTTTGGTAGAAGGATGTAAGGAAAAAAGAAAAGAAAAGAAAAATTATATGCGATACATTAAATCATGTTTACGAGGATGAAAATTTTGATATCAATATTCAAGCACTCAGTGCCACCTTTACGAGAATAAGTGATGTGATGGAAAGCAGCCTTAAGCAGTCTATTCAAGCGTGAAGAATATTATGGAAACACCTATTCTCATACGCAACTTTACAATCAACCAATAATGGTGGGTTTATGTAAACAAGAGTTTAGTGTTCACTACTTGCATAAATAAACATATTATCAACATATTATAAAATTGGGCGTGTTTTCTAAAATAATTGATTTAAGTATAGCATTAAGACCAAATAAAGTTCTTATATTTTCAAATGAAATCAAAATTGAAATATTAATTAAATAGTTTTTTATAATATCTATTTATTTATATTTAATATATATATGTGATTTTTTTTATTATAAATATTAGATTGTATTCATAATTACATTCTTTTTTTACAATATGCGTATTTAAATATAGCAATATATAGATGGTATGTTGCATTTCGTTTTTAAAATCAAATAATAAAATTCTTCAAGTGCCAATGTCAATATTTAAAAAGAAATGAAGCACACCATCGTCATTAAGATCTATAAAATTGCTCAGAAAAAAAAAAGGTCAAAAATATGAAATTGCAAAAATACTTAACAATTAGGTTAATCAGGCCGAAATATAAACATAAGTTGGAATGGCCAAGATGAGTTAGAATAGTATGAAGGATGGACCAAAAACAAGCTAGAATTTAGAGCCAGATGGAGAACGGTAATAATATATTTCATCGGTTTAGTGATTTGTACAACATATTTAGGCCACTCTGATTGGAAGTTAACGTACCTATTGATAATGATGACTTAGAGTAGAGCACATGTAAGCCAAACTTCTCATCTAGGTTCTTATATATTGGAAACATACCAATTTCTATTGCCTTTCGTAAGTTTGGATATAGGGAATTATTTATTTATTTCCTAAAAAGTTATCTACTTATTTATTGAAATTTGAAAGTTGGTTGCAGTTATATTGAAAAAAAGCTAAGGTTTTAGAAAACTATACATTAACAAATAAATTATAAAGAGCTTTATAATTCAATTGATATCTCATGGTATTTTTAATTAATTTAAAAGTTACTAAACATTGGAGAATTACTCTCGTTCTTTTTAAATTACATCTACGGACACAAAATGGATTGTCTACATAGCCTCAAAACAATAGGAATGTCTTTAAAAAGTGAGTCCCTTTCAAGTATTTAAAATGATTGAAGCATGCATGATTAGAGCAAATGATGAGCAAGTTAGTAACTATACTTGCCATTTACCAACATTTGGGTGGCCTAGTTGGTAAGATACTGGGCCGGCAAGTCTCAGGATTTGGGTTCGAGCCTTAACAACTAGCTATGTGTTGGTACTCCTTATATCTCATCTCCATCTCAAACAGTCCAAAAGAATAATAAGTGAGTTTCTCACAGATTGGGAGTATGAGGTTTCGCCCGGGAGCGGGTAGGATGTTACTATGGTTACGCCCAGGTAGGGAAGCCACATTGGTCGCCCCCCTCTACCCATTTTTTATTTACCAAAAAAAAAGAAAAAACAATACTTGCCATTTGATCCAATCTACAATTTCAAAGCTCTATGAAGCTTTGCCATTACAAATTTCTGTCCCACCCTTTTAATTAGACCAAGTGAAATGCAATTTGATGTTTTTATTCGAACCATTTTGAGACGTAACTGACTGAAAATTCCTCCATGCCATAGTAAGTTGTTCTCAAGAGTATTTCTCTTTCTGGCAAAAAAGTAGTGTTTTTTTTTTTATAATTTTTTTATTTAATTTTTCCTTATTTAATGGTATGACTAAATCATCTAAACACATGACAGTATTTTATTAGGTGGATTTTTTTTTTTTAATGATATGATTAAGCCATTCAACAAATGGCAGTATTTTATTAGGTGGGAGAATATTGGACACTACAATAGTCCTTTCGTTGTATTAAATAATTAATTGGTGCTTCAAGGTGAAAGCACCTAAAAATGACTGTTAAAGTAAGTTGTAAGGCTAATTCCCTAGCATTTATTCAGTTATTTGCAGGATAAAGAGAGATGAAAAACATTTATTAGCTCTTAAGATGTGTTAGAATCTAACAGTGAAAATGATCAGAAACTGTTGATTAGGTTGCACCTAGTGCACAAAGATTCCACTTTTTGTAAGAGAGGTTAATTTCCGGACTTGAACCTGTGATTTTAATGAAAGACACTTATTATCGGTTTTGATGAAAGAAACTTACCATTACACTAAGACCTGATCTCATTATTGCAAAGGTATTTCAAGCAATTTGAATCAACAATCCAGCACCACCACAACAGGCAGAGAGAATACACCCAAAGAAAGATGATATGTAAGTGTACAAAAGTAGGCATCAGTACTTACAGCCAGTTCTTGAAGCATATATATATTGGTGGTTTCTAATTCATTGCCAGAAAAAATAAAAGAAATAGTATACTGATCTAAGTTCATAAAGGGCCTCATGCTACGTCATTAGTAATGGCGGGCAGCATTGTTGTAAACACGGCCGCTAGGGTATGGAACCCTCTCAGTACCCTGAGTTCTCCCACTTCCCAGCATGTGCTGTCGCTCTCTATAGGACTCAAACTGACTAGCAGCATAAGCTTGATGTGCTTCAGCAGCAGCTGCAACTGGAGTCCCATGAGTATCGTGCATACCTGTATTTGGATAGTGATTTAATCCAGCTTGCTGAGACTGATTCAACCGTGCCTGTGATTCCTTGCGGAGGAATTCTTCTGGAGTCCCATGAGTATCCCGAATACCAGTATTCGGATAGTGATTCATTCCAGCTTGCTGATACTGATTTAACCGTGCCTGTGATTCCTTGCGAAGGAATTCTTCTCTTCGAGCAGCTTGTTGAGAGTGAAGTGCTAATATTTTTTCCTGATACTTGGTATTTAACTCAATTATTTTCTGAAGCAGCAAAACAAATTAAAGTGTCAATATTTGCACCAGAGAAAATGTTTTCAAGGTACAGCACAAATAAAAGGATTATATTGTAATTGAAGCACCAAAATGTGCACGAGTAGCACTAATATGTGAATGCTGCTCATCATGTCTGCTCTTGAAAGGAGTAACAGTGCTGCTTAAAAACCGAGTAAATCAGGGCAATGAACACATTTGGATGATGGGCAGTTAAAAGATCTATTCATACATTATCAAGTTCTGCAAATGCAAGAAAAAATGAAAATTTGATTTATTTTATTTTATTTCTGTGAACAACCACCACTAACCCTTAAACCCAAATTTTTTGGGATCAGCTAGGGATTTTCAATAGATCAGTTGGGATTGGACACATTTATTCCTTTCCGTCATTCTATTCTATCTGAAGTCATAATTTTAGTTACTTCCTTAATTGACAAGTTTTTGTTTTTTTCGTTTCATTTTGTTTTGTTTTTTGTTTTTATTTTTCGACTCACTCTTTCTTACTGGTGCATAAATCACTCTTCTGTGAACATTTTTCCCCCAAAAAATAAAGCAATGGCTATTTCCAAAACGTAGTCCATACCAAGTATTCTAAAAATTCTATGCTTAAAAACAGGTCACACACACACACACACACTAACTTCAAGTTATAAAAACAGTATTACCATTAAGCTTTTTGAAACTCAGGTCCTACACACCCCACAAAGACATACAAAGCCCCAAAATGAGAGAAGTTTATAATATTTGTCTAATAAGTATTTTACTGATAATCTCATGCAAATTTCACTTTTAATGAGTCGGCAATGTTATATTATTTCCCCACTCTTGCAGATATAGATGCAGCATATGTATCATAATCTACTGACCTCCCTGTGCCTTTCATTTTCCACAGCTTCAGCATCATTCTGTTCCTTTGCTAAATTAATGATTTCATCAAGGAATTTTTGTTCAAGACCTTCAAAAGTCAGCGATGATGGTTTGTCCTCATAGCCAATTTCCATGTCTTGTTCATGAGGCAGGCTTCTAGTTTCTCCGTTTGATTGGTTATCCGAACCTCGTTTCTGGTCTGGCATCTGACCCTGGTAGTAAGATCTTGTCCCACTGTCCCCTTGGCCTGCACATATATATAAATTTATAAATGGAGTTCCCATTTTGAGCAATCGGAACTGTTTTCTATGAACAATTTTCTGTATTCAAAAACAGGAAAAAAGAAAAAAGTAAAAAAGGAAAAAAAGAAGAAGAAGGCTATATGTTTGGTTAGGTGTTTTGGACGTTATCTGTTTCCCCTTTTTGAGAACTATAACTCAAATGTTTTTTCTGAGAACACAAAAAAAAAAAAAAAAAAACGCAAATTTACTTTCTGTTCACTGAAGCAATTTCTAAATACTAAATCTGAAAATACAACCAAGAAGGGCCTTAATCTTCAATTTACTATATTGTTATTAAGAAACTAAAAGAAAAAAAGAAAAGTTGTTTGTTTTTAACATGTTTTTAGTTTCCCACTCTTCCCTTCATGAATCCAATTTGATCAATGGTTTAAAGAATGATCATCAAAGCCAAACTTTGCACATAGTGATCAAATACAATGAGAATTTCCATTTTGAATAAACTGTTCATAAGAGGAACAAATAAGGTTGTACTGCTATATGCTAATATCCACCCAAATATATACCATGCATGTCTACACTGGTAGCAAATGTACATAAACTCTGCTTAGTGAATGCATCTTACTAACACAATTAACACCACTTCATCAGTTACTCTTGTGGCGGTTTGGGAAGGAAGAGGATCGGTTATGGAGGAGGGTGGTAGTTTCAAAATATGGGGAAGAATGGGGGGATGGATCTCAAAGCTAGGTAGGGGAGTTCATGGGTGTGGTTTGTGGAGAGGCATTCGTATGGGATGGGAGGATTTTAGCAAAAATTGTCAATTTCTTATTGGGTTGGGGAATAGAGTGAGATTTTGGCAAGATGGATGGTATGGGGATCAACCCTTCCAATTGGCGTTCCCAAGGCTGTATGGTATTACCATTGACAAGGAGGCATCTGTAGAAACTTCTTTGTCAAGGCAGGGGGCGGAGGATAGAAGAATTTGGGATGTTCGTTTTAGTCGAGATCTTAATGATTGGGAGTTGGATGAAGGGCTGCATTTTCTTCGTATATTGGGAGCTAATACTCCTCCTCTGGATGTTGGAGACCGGATGAGATGGAAGTTGAAACCTAATGGGAATTTTGACATCCGGTCGTATTATAACAAATTGCGGGATTCCCCCTCCATTGTCTTTCCTTGAAAAGGTATGTGGAGAGTAAAGGCACCTAGACGGGTTTCTTTTTTTGTTTGGTGTGTAGCTTGGAATAAGATCCTTATGGGTGATAACTTGAGATTGAGAAGATTGGATTTTGTAGACTGGTGCATTATGTGTCGTCATTGTGGAGAGACGGTAGACCACTTACTTCTTCATTGTGAGATGGCTCATCGGTTGTGGAGCTTTGCCTTTACTACTTTTGGCTTGTCTTGGGTTATACCTAGATTGATCCCAAATTTGCTTTTTCGCTGGTGGAATTGGTTGGGGAAGCATTCGTCTCAGATTTGGAACTTAGTTCTGTTATGCATCCTATGGTGCATTTGGAAGGAACAGAATCAGAAGACTTTTGAGGATTTGGATAGTTTCGGGGATCAGATGCTTGCTTCTTTTTGTGGGACTCTTTTTGATTGGTCTCGGGCATGGGGACTCACGACTAGTGATTCTCTCCCTTCTTTTCAGAGCTCTCTTTCTCCTTTGTAATTATTATGTTGTCTGGGTTTCTTTTTTGTTTTCTTTCTGTTTTTCTTCTTGTATTTCCTGGGTCTGCTCTATGTTATTCATGCATAGAGTAGCCGTTCGTATATATATCATTCTTACTTATCAAAAAAAAAAAAAGCCCTATGCTCAAACAGAAATCCTTCTAATCCATTTTTCAGAAAATAAGAATGTACAACACTTTGCAATGATAATTTTGAATACCAGAACCCACTAAAATATTATCAAATTGTAATGTTTTATGAATCAGGAATAGGCTCTTTTAGCTCACAGAAGTATTTTATTTTTTAGATACATCCTAAAAGATAGGGGTGCAACACAGAAGAATGTGCTTGAAGTGTCTTGACTCAATAGGAAGTGTCATGAAGAAGCTTTGACTTTGGTAGTTGAGATGGCTTCTTCTGATTGGATTTCATGCCGCCCACATTGGCAACCATGTTCGTCATCTTCATCCTTCCTATTGCACTATGAAGTATGAACACACTCACGCATATGTTTTCCGGTAGGTTTCAGACTTTCAGTCAGTGTCGGTGAGGAAAATTCCAATACCAACACTGAAATGAAAACCTATTTTTTTTAGGATTCAAAACGGGCACCGACCAGTGCCCAAAAAAACTGCCGATCAGTTCAGATGGCTGTTTTTTCAATAGCCCTCTTCTTAATCATTTTTTAAAAACATTTTTCTGATAAATTGCTGCCACACCAAAACCCTGCTTTGATGTTAATTATGGCAAGTTATTTTGTCACTCTATGAAATAAATATAATTGTGAGGGATCTATTAGTTCTATGATCCAGCTCTTCTTTCAAAGTTACATACTAGGATGTATTATTCTCAATACCATGATTTCATTCCCAGAGTTAGCCTTGCTCTAGTGTCATGTTGACATTATATTGTTGGCAAACACACATACACCTTGAATTGTCATCTTGAGAATGCCTAAGCCTAGCCAATTCAACATCTCAAGATAAACCAAATATAATCAAGTGTCTTCATAATAGCAACCCCTCTGGCATGCATGTTCTTGATCGTATCAATATGCTTTGCATTGGTAACCCCCTTTTCCCAAAGCCTGACATATTATCTACATGGAAATCCTAAAGTTTTTTCTGACTCTCTCCTATACACAGTAATAGTAGTGCGCACAAATATGTTACGCATCTAATATGCCCTGAACACAAATATAGCCCAAATATAGATATAGCAAAGATGAAAAAGAAAAAGAAAAGAAAAAAAGAAGTAAGCCTGTGTGGATCTATATAAAGGACATCAGCAAAGTGTCAATGTTCCATAATAAAAATGTTATTCTAACGGTTTCTAGGGATACGAAAAGTCTAAGAACAGTACTTGCCTTCAATGAATGAATGAGATGATGTTTGATTCACAACATTTGGTGCATCTCTATCCCGCTGCCATTGCCCCTCTACTTTTGAAGACTTATATCGATACTCTTCCTCAGTAGAGAGAGGGTTTAGATTTCCTGGAAAATTATTCAATGCAGCATTTGGCTGCATTATTTGTGCAGGCATGTGCGGCATATGAGAAGCAACATATGGATTGACATGGGAATCGGCATAAGATGCTTGCCTTTTCATTCTCCTGTTAGGGCAACCAAAAAACACAACGGACTTGAATAACAATGATGCAATGGGAGAAAAGTCACAAGTCATGGCAGAAGTTTTAGTTTCAATACAAAACATACAAAAAGGCATACACTATTCACTATGCACAATGAAGGAGGCAGCAATAAGACAGAGATAAAGCTATCCACTTTCTCATCACTTCCCCATCAAAGTTTGAATCTTTTTATCCCTTGGTCGTTTTTATATATATACACACACATATTACAAAACCCTAAATTTACCAATTGGTAGGAGCTTTTTTTTATTATTCGATAGATGGGGTAGGGGGGATTTGAACCCGGATGTCTCCGTTGGAAACACCAGGAGGTGCTAGTTGAGCTACAAGGACTCTTGGCCCAATCAGTAAGACTCAAAAGTCTGCAATGCTGAGGACTTCCCCATGTATGAGGCAGCTACATACCACTAACACAAGGTAAATACTAATAATGATAAACACGCTTGAATTCAATTTTTTTGACACAATTACGAGGAACTCATTTCATCATATTAGTTCAGCTGCTGATAAATACAACAACCCTATTCAGTTAATCATTTGGAGGCATGGATTACTTAAATTTAGAAACAAAAAAAATAAGTTATCAACAACATTTTGTATTTGATTATTTTCTTTCATGGCAGAAAATCACTCAAACAATCAAAAACTCTTAAGAATTAAAAGAATATTAGTAAGATAAGGAGCTCGAAAACATAACATATAACCCAGAATTCTCAAGGTAACTTAAAAAAAAAAACAGTGCTTGTCGTCTTGGTTTTTGTTTGTCTAACCTTTAAAAAAAAATCGCATAGACAAGGAATGAAGTGCAGCAGAGGCCAATTTGGACAGTGAGGTCTGAGGGCTTGGTGTGTTTCAATTCGTGGTTTAAGGATCGAACTTTAAACTTCTACTTTGACTTCAAGCTTTGTCCTCACTCCTCACTTTTTGAGTTAACACATAACACACACACACACTGTGTCTGTTTGTTCGCTCTTAAGGCTTAACTCTATCGATCTATTCTGTTAGGTTTATTTATTTATTTATTTCTAAAAAAAAAGGGTCTTTTTATTTAAATTTTATATATATATATATTACTTTTATTTTTTATTTTTAAATTATACTATAACTTAAATTTATTACATCTTAAACTATAAGGTTTAAAATATAATTTTTTTTACTTTTTTTCATGACATCCTTTTAAAATATTTTATGTTGTTAAAAGTTTTTTTGGTTTAATCTCACAAATTTTTAATTATGTTGTGTTAAAATCTCAATTTATCAAGGTTTAAGTGATAGCTTGAATTGGAATTCTTTGTGATGTCTCATCTTTGTGGTTTGAACTCCACTTTTTCTTGCCTTAGTATTTACTAAAATAAAAATAAAAGACTTTTCACCTTTATCTAAAAATGTTTCCATCATGATGTATTCAAATCCTAACTTCTTGATTCTCCAAAAAAAATAAAACAATATCTCTAAAAATTTCCATTTGAGGTTGTCATATGATTATGAGTTTGCATTAGTCGGGTTGCAATGGGTTTTGAGTATTTTGCAACTCAACCCATTGTTATAAGATTGAGAAATCTCAAACCCTAATCTATAATAATACTAAAAATAAATCCAATTGGTTGAGTTTGGGTTGGATTGGAATTGAAATTATTTTATTAAGCCTAATAAAAAAGAAGAAGTAAATTTTCATTCAACTATTTAGAGTCAATGTTCAATAAATGATTACAACTTACACAATTGAACTTAATATTTTAATTTTCTCAAAATTATTATGTAAGTTGACTAAGTTCAATATTTTAACAATTTCTTGAAATTAGTCATGGTTTTAATGTATATAGGAAAAGAATAAGTTAATTAAGTAACTCATGAACAAACTCGAGTTGATTTAACAAGAAAATGAACTAAATTTGAATATGTAATCTTGTTTTGTAATAAGCTCAAGTTGGCGTCGTGCTTGAAATAAAATCAAATGAGGGGTTCAGTTAATGGGTGCCTTAGGGGAAAATTATTGAATATTCCGGAAGTACCATAAATGCGTACTCCCCTCTTTTACATAAATTATGGGTCTACCATAAATTTAATTAGTGAGACTTACAGTTATGTGAGAGGGAGATAGTACGCATTTATGGTATTCCGGGAGTACTGCCTTAGGGCATTTTTTAATATATCATTTTAGGAAAGATTTTTTTTTTCTTAGGTAAAAGATAAGACATTTTAGGAAATTTTTTATACCACTTTTGACTTTTATAAGATATATAAAAAGCCGTAAAAAAAACCATTTACCTTTTTCTTTTCACATAAAAAGCTACTAATTTAAAATTTTTTTTTTTATACAAGATAAAAATTCTACTCTATCCTAATCTAAGTGTACATGTGTGTGAAACTTCCTTTAAAAAACTTGAACTTTGGCCCTTGCTCCCCAAACCTCACAAGCACTTATACTTGTGGAGTGATCACCACGCGGTGGTCTAAAAATAATTTCTAAATCAATGCCATTATGCATTCATTAACTTTTCCATTAAATGAGTAAGTCTAAACTTTTAATATTCTAGCTGGACTTCTATTATAAACATTTATTTGATTCGAGTTTTAATTAGTTCAATTTGTTAATTGACCATTAAAAAAAAAATACTACTTTAATAAGAAATATAAAAAGTTGTATAAAAAAATCATCAATTTTTTTTTCTCCTTTTTCTATAAAATATTTCTAAGAATATTTCGTAAATCAATTCCTTTTGCATATATATATAATTGTGACTTGAATTTGAATGCCCATAATTTTCAAATGCTAATAATAAAAATAGAGTAATGCTACGAATATAAACTATTTTACAATATTTTTACAAAATGTTGATGTAGCCAACCTCTTATTAGTTGTCATCTAGGTTCACTATTAATATCACTTTTTCATTGACCACTAATCACTTGCCACATTAGTAATTTGTAAAATTTTTGTAAAATAGTTAGTATCTCTATCATTATTCATTACAAAAAAAAACGATTATTAGTAAAAGAAAATACTAGTTTCTATCTGCTACTACTCTACAGTACAGCCCCAAGCCCTCCAAGCAAAGCAAAGCAAGGCCTCTATACGAAACTCGAGTCTGGAAATCTGCAAATATTGTGCCTACTGCATCACAAAGAAACACAAAAGGCAGAAAATGTGGAGGAAAACATTGGCAGCGGCAACATCACTTGCACTTCGGCAGCCATGTCTCAGCATAGCTTGCCGCCGCCACTCTTCCACCAACACCACCGTCTCCTCCGCCGTCAACTCCATGCTCCTCCGCTCCCTCAAAGACCACTATCTCGAAGTCTCCAAAATGGTTCCTCCCCCTGTAAGTACCTCTCTCTCTCTCTCTCTCTCTCTCTCACACACACACTCAGAAGGGTTTTAGAAGAAGGGTTTTTCATATTATTAACGAATTAGCCTATTCCTAAAACCCTTCTCTCTAAAACCTCTAGATTTTTAGTGGGTTTTAGTTCTTGTATTCCAATAAGAGATTTGGGTTCGAACTCGTCTGATGATAAAGATCAATCATTAAGCCATAGAATTTTTATGTATCTATAAAAAAAAAATGTAGATTTTTTATTTTTTATGTAAGCTCTTATAATAAGGGACTGCTTTTAATTAATCAATTGAATAATACAGAAGGTGAGCCCTCCGGCTTCATTCACAATCTTGGCAGGCGCCTTAGATGGCAATGGTCCAGTCCTCAAAAGGACTTTCAATGACAACGAAGAAATCAACATTTCCGTTATGCGATTAGCTAACATAATCCCTGCTGGTAATGGTAATGACAATGATGATGATGATGACAGCATCAATCAGTTGTTTCTTCATGTCAACGTGTCGAAACCCGGGCAGCAGGATTCTCTGCACTTCCTCTGTGGATTGTATCCGGATGCATTGGGGATTCACTCCGTTTCGATGCGGCCTAAGGCTGAGAGTTCTGGCATTCTTGTCGTTCCGTCTCAGTACACCGGGCCAGTTTTCGAGTGAGTTGGAATAAAATTCTGCCTTTGATTTGGTTGTTTTTCATTTAAATGTGATTGTTGTCATTGGTTTATTTTGTTTGGTACTAATTCATTGTTGGGTTTTGGTTGAAAACTTGAAATGACACATGTAATGAGCGAATGCCATGAGTTTTTTTGTTTAGTTTTTAGCTTATTTTGTTTATGTATAGCTTTTTAAAACCTTACTTTTCCAAGTACGAGTATAGTTTAGCTCACTTCTAGAAAAACAAAAAACAAGTAAAAGGCCAAATAAGTTGATGCCAAACCGATGAGTAGTTGGTTTTTAAGTATGTAGGAAATGTTTTTTTGGAAGTGAGTTGAGAATTAGGAAATGTTTTGTAAAGATGTGATTTTGTATTTGCCTTTTAGACAAGACCGAAACCCTTTGACACTCATTTTGTTTCATTTTTTATTAGTTTGATGAATTACATTTTGTTTTAGTTTTGATTAGCTTGATGAATGGGTTTTCTTGTTTGGATTTCTGGAGTTAGCAATAACTATTATTATTGGCATTTTTAAAGCTGGTTTTTGGGTGGGCATTGAAGATGTTTGTTGAAATGCTTCATAGAGTTTTAGTTTATCTCTCCGTATTCTGCCTTTTTTTTTTTTTTTTTTTATTTTTATGCTAAAACTATGATGCTATGTGTATGGAAATTAGACTTTCAAGTTAGTGTGTTATCTTTGAAAACTTATCTCAAGCAGACAGTAGATAATTATTCTTATAAAAGCTATGATTTTGTATTCAAAATAGCACAAAAATGAAAAACCATTTATTTGTTAGCTTCATTAAGTGGTCTCCTGGCTGCCTAAGTTGTTTGAGTAAATATCTAATAGGTGAGTCTTTACTTTAGTCCTTCATGCTTTTAGATGGGAGCAGACATTGAAAACTTTTAGTGCTCTTGGGTTTTTTTGCTGAATTTTCAATGCTCTTGGTTGGTTGTAATAGCATTGGAATAGCCAAAAATTTACTAGAAATGATAGCAAAATATGATTTGTTTCACAGTAATTTTCTCTTAGTAGTAATTATTTATATTTAGGTACTATGGAAATTTCTCTAAAGCAGTCATGTTACCATTGTTTAGATGGATTGCATACAACTCAATAGATTATTGCCTTAGTTTATTAGGGTGTCCATTTGATGAGGTCTTTTCTCCTTTCCAGCTGTGTATTCATCTAATTAGGTCTTTGTTTTTTGCGAAAAAATTAAGATACAGCAATAGCTACTGTAACGTTTGAGGTCCTAGGATATGAGACTGTGTCTTGATGGATCTATTTTGGAGGAAGTTGAGACTGGTTGGTTTTTGTGTTGGGTAAGTCTAGTTTATCTTTTAAAAGGATTGAGCTTTGAAGAAGATCGTAAATGGAGTCAAGATTTCTTGTTAGGGTCAATTGAAGGAACATGCTAATTGTTGAGATATTTAAGTTGTGAACAACATGGTGGAAAATCATTGACAAGAGAAATGTGATTGCAAGACTTGCAGGGGAATCCATGGATAAATACACGCATAAGTAATGTTCTGCAAAGTGTGTACAAAAATTGGCAGTAAGAGTTGTTTTGATCGTAGTTAGTCCCATAATATAGAGCAATTTATGAATTTGGATATTTTTTTTGATTGTGTTACACACCCATCCAATGGGTCTTATGGGTTCCATCCCATATTATGGGAGAAGGAAGTGTCACTTGAGCAGCTATAGCTCATTGGCGATGAAATAGGGGAATTATCTTATCATTTTCCTTGGATTTTTTTGACTTTAACCATCTTTCGTAGTTATTATCAGAAAAGGTTAAAATATAGTAATCTTCCTAAAATGTCAATAACTTTAGTAAAATTATACGACTTTACCAAGTGGATCTTGAACCCACGACCTCACCTTCATCCCATAATCATGGTAGGAGGAAGTGTTATCTGAGCTAGAGTTTACAGCTTGAAGTAAGTGTAAAATAGGAAATTGAAGAAATGTCCACATGTATGTATTTTGGGATGTCCAAAAAAATAAATTATAAGTATTTAAATTAGGATAGAGGGAGTATCATGTTTTTTGAGTGACAAATTACACATGTATTCAATGAGTTTGAACCCACAAATTCATCCTTTACCTTGTTTATACAAGAAGAGATGGTGCCCATTTCAGCCATAGCTCCTTAACATCAAAATATTATCATATTTATTAGCTTTTTAAATAAGATTGATATTCTGTTTAGAACAATATCCAAAATTTGTCAAAAACAATGGAAATAGGCTCCCATTATTTTGAATATTTCATTTGGTTTTGACATAGTTGAGATGCATCTAAAGAATACATTAGTTCTCATGTTGGGATTTTCTTTCAAAGAGGCATAAAGGGTGTACATCTCTTGTACATGAGATCTACACAAAAGGTACAGTCCAAAAAGTCTCATTAAACCTACAAGAGGAAAGCGTCTAAAAATATCAGTTGAAAAAGTGGAAAAGAAAAAAATGGTCGACAGACTAAGTAAATAAGCTCCTTATGAATACATATTTGGTCTCATGCAGTGGAATTTGAAATGATTGTTAATAATGAAATTCTACTATTGAATTGGCCACCATATGATGTTTACTTAGCATCATCTTTGCCAAAATGCATTATATTAGTCACACCTTTGAATTTAATTCGTTTGTTTTGTCTCAATATATATTTTGAACATTCATTTTGTTTGCTTCTCAACATTGTTGATAATGAATATAAAGCTTCCCTAATGGAACAATTGCTAACTTTTTTCATCTTAAAATCTGTATTTGGCAGTAATTTGTCAGAAAATGTTTATCGTGTAAACATCTAATGACTTTATGCAGTATATGTTCTGAAGGCTTCTTTTCTAACTGTGAGAAACTCTTGTCTGTTATGTGGCATGGATATTCCTAGAAGGGATCCATACCCTTCTTGTATACTTATTGGACAATAGTTGGACTTTTCGTGCACTTCCTGATATGTATATGATGTTTCACAGATGTGTCTGGTATCTGAAATCTGTAACTTTTTAAACATATTTTATTCTTTCGATACTCTTTTTAGTATTTGATAATGTCAATACAGGTGCTAGAGTTTTTTACCTATACAAAAGATTAATATTGGATGATCTTTAAGAACTGGGATATGACCTATACAGTGTAGAATTAATATAGTTGTGAGTGAAATCGTCAAAAACGATATAATTAACAATCACATGGTATAAATATGGACCAGTTAACAATTAAACAAACAATGATAGGATTCTTATTAGTGTATCACCATCATATTATATCCTAGTTTTTTTTTGTCTTTTATCAATAACTCTATCCTGTATTCATTTCCACTCTTTATACCCCCTCCTTATGAATATGTAATTCTAAAAGTGAAATCTACTGTGGTCTTTTTAAATTTTATGAGATAATATTTTGTCAAAACAATTTCCCCATGCATTTTCTATTTCATCCAAATATACTCAATGGCCCTATAAAATTGTTTGTTTTTATGTCCTATTGAGCAGATGTAATATCTTCTTTTTAATTTTTACTTTCTGTTGAATTAAAATTATATTGTGTTATGCAATGTTGGTTAACCTATATTTGGCTCAAATTGTTTGTCAATTGACAGAGATCTTGATGAAAGTATGAGGGATGCACTTCACAGTTACATAGATGAGCGAGGAGTAAATGAGAGTCTCTTTCCTTTCCTTCAAGCATGGCTTTATGTGAAGGACCACCGGAATCTCATGCGTTGGTTCAAATCAGTCGGCATCTTCATTAATGAAAGCAAGTCAGCTTAAGCTAGTTAACAGGAGCAATTTTCAAATCAAAAGTTAGTCATGTGTCTCCAATTTGTTTTACTGGTAGATGCGCTAATATATTAGGGATATAGTTTTGTTAAAACTATGTTAGCACACATTAATATTTTTCCTGCTGTTTCTGAATTATAGATGTTATACATTTAATTGGCCTAAATTACAATTTCATATGTGAATTGGTTTTCTTCCTTTTTGCAATGTGTCATTTTGCATTGTATAATTGGTGCCCTGCCCATGCATTAATACGAGCTCTTGTTATCCTTCATGGTACTTGATTTTCCAATGTATGATTCTTATCATATAATTATTTCCTAGTTGAGCAAAATTCTCCTCCAGTGTGCTTGTTGATTTCTAGAAATTTATGTTACTCTGTCTAGGTGGATTTAGTAGTGATTGATTAACAAGCACTAGCAGCCTTCTTCGTCTGTATGGAACATGCTTCTAGCATGTAGATATTAAATCTTTAGCAAAGGTTATCTAAAAAAAAAAAAAAACTTTAGGAAAGGTCGAAATGAATTCCCAAGCAAGCATTCCAGCTCCTTTTTAGTAGTGCCTCTTTTAGTCATATTCTATAATTGAATTCATACCACCAACATTAGATTGATATAGACAAATTAGGGAATAGAGTCACATCTACGCTTAATTGTTATATTCTTGTTTGAGCTTATAGAAGGTATAATGCCCCCCTGGCTAGTTATGATTAGGCACAACCTGGGGTTATATGGTCAATTGCTTTATCTATGCCACTATAGTTTGACCTGCTTGAGTAGATCATTTGCACTGCATTTGTGTTTACCCTTCACTTTCTATAAATTAGTTGTTAATATAAATATTGGCCACATTATATTTAGGTGCTTGGACTTGGCTGTCCATGGGCACATCTTCACCTTGTTTTAAATATATATTATAGCTATTATATTTCCTTCCATTATATCTGGCCAATTTCCAACTAACTGTACTTACTTTACTCCCCCTCCATCCAAACTAGCCATTAGGGGGGGGAGGTTCTTAAGGGTTGTGCATAGACACAAATGAGAGAGCTGTGATTGGTTGCAGTGTCGAATAGAAAATTCACATTTTTGTACTACGCGGAACAAGTGAAATGCATGGTCTCCGCTGGACGGAATAGTGATTGTAGAGATCTATGCCTTCAACTTCAAGGTGAGATGGATAGCAATATTTTAGCTGGTTGTATAAAGATAAACCTTCCTAGTAGTAGGTTGACTTTTAATTGATTAAACTTTGAGAAAAATTCTGTTGATTTCTAGGCATCCCACCTTAAGAGTTAAGTCTCCCTAGGTTTTAATGGATGTGGGTAAAGTGACATAATGGATATGATAATGTTGTTTATAGGAAGCTTGAGAAAGAAGAAATGGTAGTGGGAATTTAATTATCAAAAAAGAAATGGAAAATGTAGTGGGAATTTCCAGGAGAAATGAGCCGCCTTTGGCATTTGACCTCTATGCTGGGTCAGAGTAAAGGATGTCAATGGGTATTCAAGAACTTTGTTACCTGATGATTCTATACCTAATTGACAGGCGGTTGGGCCTAGTGATTGGGTTGGGTTTGTGTCTGCAAAATAATAGCAGAACTGAATTAATAGGGCCTATGTTATTTTCTTCTTTTCTTTTTGTTTTTTGTTTTAATTTTCGAGAACCCTTTGTAATTTAAATCTATTTTTGTCCAACTTGCTATGTGACTATTAAAGAGACTATTTATGTATAGTTTTAGTCCCATAACTTTTTTTATGAGCTATGCAACTTGTTTAAATAATGTACATAAATTGCCTTATACATCACATAGTAGATTAGAGAATTCCTTCAAATTGGTTTAAAGCTAAAGCTTTGTCGGTATATTACTTGTCCTTGTTTTATTTACCTCCAATCTTTTATGAACCCATACAGCACATGTTATTTCCACTAGTACATGTTGGGGAAAGGTTCTTAGGACTAACATTTTTCCTTTAGAGTCATCATCAAGGCACCATTACTTAGTCATGTCTGTTGGAAATTCTACTTTCTATCATTATCAATTTCTGTTCCTAGTACATTTCACAATTGAGAGATTCAGGACCCTTCATTTTGTCAAAGTTCATAGGTTCCATGATATCTGTACCAGACTAAGTATATAGTTATAGACAAATCCGTTTGAGAACAGCTTATTTAGCTTTTTGCTAAAAATGTGTTAAAATTTATTTGTACTTTGAAAAAGTGAGAAAATATTTAAAAAAAATTTGAGATTTAAAAAAAACTGTACATAACAACTGAAAAAAAAAAAATCTGACTTATAATATGTTCCCAAATACACACCATCTAGGATTAATAAGATGCACAATTCAACAACGCAATTGAGACAAATAAGTAGCTGATTATCACCTAAAAAATATTAAAGAAATGTTTTTAAAAAAAAAGAGAAAAAGATTAAAGAAATAACAAATATTTTATAGATGAAAGAAAGAATGAAGGAAGAAACATGAACCACCAAAATTTGATGCTTAGTGGGGTTGGTCGGTAATAGGCATAATCATGCAAAATAGTCGGCTCATATTTTCCTGTTCATAGTTGAACTCTTTAAGAGTTAAAAAAATATTGCAAAATGCATGACATTTGGCAGAATGTGACAACTTTGGAGGCTAGATATGCATGTGTGTGTGTGTGGGTGGGTTGGTAAGTTGGTTCCAATTTTTGAATTTGTTAGTCCTAATTCGAAACCGCACAAGCTTTAGCATCATTACTAGCTACAGAAAAATGGTGGAAAAAAATAGAGCACATCAATGCTAATGAAAATCATATTATGACACCAATTACCAATATAAGACGTGTAATCAATTAGGGAATCTGTGACTTTGTGCACCAATTTTACAGAAACATATTGCTAATGGATATTTAGCTCGATGGTACCTATCACATCGAATGGTACAATAAATAAATAACCAATTCAATGGTCAAACTATGATTTTTGTTACTTGTTCTATAAGTTAGGTTCCAATTTGGTCTTTTGAATTGTTGATCGTCGTAATTTAATCTTGGAATAAAAAAATATATCACTGTACGTACCCTTATTTTATTTATTTATTATTATCTTAATAGATTTTTTCGTCGATCACAACGCCTTCCACTGAGTTCCACATCTTTTTGCCACATATTATACACGCTCTTCACCATAAATTTTCTACTAGAGTTTACAATTAATCAATTTATGAATAGGCAATTCAGAACTAAACATTATCTCCTAAATATCATTTACTTCAAATGGCAAACAAATAAACTCTAATAAATCAGTTTTCCACAACTTGATTTAAGAATCAGGGTCTGATTGGGATCCGCTTATTTTGCTGAAACTGAAATTTGTTTTGCTGAAAGTATTGTAAATAAATGGTCCATTTGGATACAACTTATTTTTGCTGAAACTGAAAATTGAAAACACTGTAGCAAAATAATTTTTAAATGTGTAAATAGTACCGTGGGACCCATTTTTAATATTTTTAAATGCATGAACAATGTTACTGCAGTGCGTGAATAGTAATTTTTGTCTCATGCACAGTAAATTCATGTGATTTTATTGTTCATGCGCTGAAAAAAAAAAAAAAATACAAAAACGTTGAACGCAGACGCGCAATCCAAACCGTACCAAAGGTAAAAGTTAGCTGAAATAGTACAGTAGGACTTATGAATAGTACCAAAAAGTGCAGTGAAACCTATGAATAGTAGCAAAAATAAGCTGAATAGTAAAATAAGCTGGCTTATTAATTTGGAGCCAAACAGAGTGTGTGTTTGGCTTCAAATTAAAAAGCCAGCTTATTTAACTATTCAGCTTATTTTTGCTACTATTCATAGGCTCTACTGCACTTTTTGGTATTATCCATGGGTCCAACTGTACTATTTCAGCTAACTTTTATCCTTATCTATAGTACTTTTAACAAAAAAATTTCAGTTTCAGCAAAATAAGCGGATCTTAAATAGACCCTCAATGTCATTGTTGCTTTCTCATGGAGTAGTTTCCTCGCGTCCAAAATACTACAAATATATGAAGCATTTTTATAGTACTTAATTAGCTTCTAAAACTTTGGAGAATCATGGTTGTACACAAGTCTCCATCTTGTTTAGTTAAATGGCAAAGGTTGAAAGCTTGCAAGTCTTGGAAGCCCATACCCCCATGCTTTATTGAGACATTCAAACGGTCCCATTTCACCTAATGAGTTCTTTTCTCGTCTTTTTTTGGGCTATACCAGAATATGCTAATCAAGGCATTTAACTCCTTACTTTAACGTAGTTGGGAGCTTGAAAACACTCATCACATACGTTGAAATCGCTTCTGCCACCACTTTGATGAGTTTCTCTCTACCAACTTTGGACAACAACCACACTTTCCAGCCTTGAATCTTTATACAAACTCTATTTAATCTCTAAAAATGTTTGCTTCTTTGATTTTCCTATAAGTGATGGGAGTCCTAGATATTTCTCATGTTGCTCGATCAACTTAAGCTCCATATTTTCCTTATTTGTTCTTAAATCTTATCTCTTGTGTCTAACTAAAGAATACTAAGGTCCTCTATCAATTTATGGAGAAAATTGACCTTTGCCCCTTTTGCGCAAAAAATCCAGCATTTTGCCTCATTTCCCAAACTAATTAAGGAAATGCCCCTGTTTTGAAACTCGATTTTCTCAAAATTGAGTTTCAATGTAAAACTCGATTTGTAGAAAATCGAGTATGGGACGATCAAACTTAAAAAAAAGAAAAGAAAAAAAACTTGCATGGAACTCGAGTTCCATTTAAAACGCCACTATAGGGCTCCCTGAATGCAGCTATACGTATGGGGCGATCAAACTTAAAAAAAAAAAAAAAATTGCATGAAACTCGAGTTCCATTTAAAACGCCACTATAGGGCCCCTTGAACGCAGCTATAGGTATGGGGTGATCAAACTAAAAAAAAAAAAATTGCATGGAACTCGAGTTTCATTTGAAACGCCATTATAGGGCTCCTTGAACGCATCTATAGGTATGGGGCGATCAAACTTAAAAAAAAAAAAAAAAAAAAACTTGCATAGAACTCGAGTTTCATTTAAAACGCCACTATAGGGCTCCCTGAACGCAACTATAGGTATGGGGCGATCAAACTTAAAAAAAAAAATTTGCATGGAACTTGAGCTCCATGAACTCGAGTTCCATGCAAATTTTTTTTTTTTTTTTTAATTTTTAGTTTGTTATAACTCGATTGTCCAAAAATCGAGTTTTAAATTGAAACTCGATTTTTAGAAAATCGAGTTTCAAAATAGAGGTATTTCCCTAATTAGTTTGGAAAAGGGGGCAAAATGCTAGATTTTTTTTTAAAAAAAGGGCAAAAACCCATTTTCTCCATCGATTTATCTTATGCCCCAATGCTTCTTCATATTTGCTCGGAATATCTTAAATTTCTTGGCATCTTTTTTTTTTTTTTTTTGGCAAAACAGAAAACTATTCTCCATCGATGCTTGACATTTTTCACATAAAAAAAAAAAATAGTAAGGAGAGAAGGCCTCCCTATTGTAATCCCCTTAATGGGTTAATGTAATCTTTGGGTGCACTAGTAATAAAAATGGAGTTCCTCATTAATTTAATTAGAAGTTTCCAACCAGACCACTGGATCAAGGAGTTGAATTGGTTGACAATGTTTCCCCACTATATATCAAAACCAGCAATATCAGTTCCAATGGTGGGTTCCTCGCTTGAAGAACCAATGACTTTTACCTATATATGTGACGTTTCAAGTATGCTGGTGCTTCGCCAGTGTTGCCATGAGTTACTACTCACGCTTTGTCTAAGAGTTTTGAGGAGATCTAAGCTAGATTCCACAATATCTCAGTTAGATTTTGGTTAGATCTTTGCCAAATCTATTGGGATCTCCATTACATAGCAGTCGGTGACCCGTCTAGTCGTGGTTAGCTTAGCAATAGGTTTGTAGTTTTCAGAATCACCATTTTCAGGTCGGTTGTCACTTTGATGCCAAATTCGAGTTTGACTAATGGACACCTCTAATTTTAATGCATGCATAATCAGAGAAGTCCATTTATCTTGAAAATCCAACTTTTATTATTATTATTATTATTATTTTTATGAGACTTTTATTATTATTATTATTATTTGCACAAGGACCCATTCAATCCTATCTTAGAGCAATTACATTAGCTTGTGCATAAGATTCCGTCTATTTTACACTTAAAACCTACTTTTTCTATTTTACACATCCATTTTTACAAAATACTCACATCAGTTTATCTATTTTACACGTTTATTCAATAAAATATTCATTTTTTTACCATTTTTTATTACTCTCCCTCACCGCCCTTCTCTCTCACAGACCAACACTCCCTCACAGACCCAGACCCAACACTCTCTCACAGACCCAGACCCAACACGCAAAGCGAGCTCTGTTGGCGTGCGAGCTCACAGACCCAAACCCTCATCGGAGTGCGAGCTCCGTCGTTGTCGTCGGCGTCCGGTTCCGGCGGTTCTTGGATCTCGAGCGAATTGGAAGCGGCGGAGGTGAAGAAGCAAACTCTGCGGAAAACGCTGGAGCAAATCCACAGCTCTTCGTCTTCGTTTCTTTTGTTCTCGCTTCAATTGAAGGATTTGGAAGACCACTTCGATACAGCGCGTCGTTTTTTCCAGGAACAGGTGCAAGGGCTCGAGTCCAAAGAGAAGCGGTTCGAAGAGCTTGAACTGAGAGAGAAGCAGGTTGAGGAGTTGTTGAGAGGTTTCGAGGCGAAAGAGGAACGATTGAGAGAGTGTTCGAAGGAATTTGAGTTGAAAGAGGTGAACTTGGAAGAGAGAGTTAGACCCAGACCCAACCTTTTTGTTGTTAATTTTCTTTATTTCTTGTTTGGTTGGTGAGAAAGTGGTGGAAAATAGTAGAAATAGAAGGAAAGACGATCAGCAACCAAAGATCTGTTGATTTTCTCTGTTTTTGGTTAATTTTCTTTATTTCTTGTTTTCTCTGTGTTTTTCTCGGCAACCAAACAAATCCTGTGTAATACTAATTTCTTGTTTTACTTGATTTTGGAAAATTTTTTTTGATGTGGTTCTCTCTGTTGATGAATGTGTGGCGTTCTCTGATGATCGGCGACAGTGAGAGCGAGGTGAGAGTGAGAGCGAGAGCAACCAGAGATACAGAGAGAAGGAGAGAGAAAAAACTAATAAAATAATAAATGGAAGCGCTACAGTAACTGTGCATATATGCACAGTTACTGTAGCAATTGTGCATAAATGCACAATTTTACACCCACTGATGTGGGTGTTGTTTGAGCCAAAATGTGTAAAAAGACTACCTTTTTCTATTTTGCAAAACTATCCACCAGCTGATGTAATTGCTCTTAAACCTTTCTCGTGTCAAATTTTACAGCCTTAGACTTAGAGCATCCACATCAGTGGATGCAAAGTCTTCCAAAATACAAAAATTCTTTCATTTTACATATTTTGATAAAAAAAACACCCACATCAGTGGATGTAAAATTGTGCATAAATGCACAATTGCTACAGTAACTATGTATATATGCACGGTTACTATAGCACTTACATTTAATATTTTAATAATTTTTTCTCTCTCCTTGTCTCTGCTCTCACCTCATCTCACTCTCCCTTTTCCTCATTTGCTCTCACTCTCCCTTTTCCTCATGCCTCCACTGCCGCCGATCAAACCATGCCTCCACTGCCGCTGATCATCAAACCCTCACTCTCCCTTTTCCTCATCTGATCAAACCATGCCTCCACTGTCGCTCATCAAACCCTCACTCTCCCTTTTTCTCATTTGATCAAACCATGCCTCCACTGCTGCCGATCATCAAACCACTGCCGCCACTGATCTCTCACTGATCGCCACAAAGGCCTCTCCGATCGCCGATTGCCACACTTGATCTCTCGTTGTTTGATTAGTGGGTTTCGGGTTGGGTAGGTGATGATTTGGCTTTCGAATTGAATGGGTTTGGGATTGAGTGGGTTTCAGAGTATTTGTTTCTCGGATTGAGTGGGTTGGTTTTCCTTGATGATGCTGGTTGGGTGGGTGATGATGGTGGCTGGGTGTGGAGTGATCGTTGGTATTGTTGGGTTTGTGAGAGAGAGGGGCAGTGAGGGAGAGAATAATAAAAAATTTTAAAAGAATGAATATTTTATTGAATAAATGTGTAGAATAGATAAACTGATGTGAGTGTTTTGTAAAAATAGGTGTGTAAAATAGAAAAAATAGATTTTTTTGTGCAAAATAGATGGAAAGTTTGCATCCACTGATGTAGATGCTCTTATGATCTATTGATCCCATAGGCTGGTTTTTAATATAATTAATTATCTCAAAAGTAAGATGAGGAAGGATTTAATTTTTTTTTTTTTTTTTGAGTTGGTTGACTAATACATTAAGCATATGTAACGTTTTTTCTTTTCAAGCAAATGACTAAAATTATTCAGAAAAAAAAAAAGACTAAAATTATTATTATTTTTTAGAGAATCCTAAAAGTTCAAGTTGAATAGTTGACAATACATTTTTCATAATACTAATATTGTCACCTACTACATGCCAATATTCTTTAAAAAGAAAAGAGGGGCCCATATCATTAGGCTAACCGAGATTTTTTTTCTGGGTACATTTGGGATAGGGCTTACCATCAGGTCCAATATTCACAAGTACCAAGTTGAACTTTTTTTTTGAGAAATAAGTACTAAGTTGAATTTGAATATGATACCGAATGAAATTGAGATCTGATGCATATTTTATGGAACAAAATTAATTTTATTTTGACCTAAATTCAAGTCATTTTATAAATTTAAATATCAACAAGTAATTTTGAAATAATATATCTAAGTATAGAATAATAGTACTATAGAATAGTAGTTAAAAACACTTTTAGGTCTGAATTTATTCCTTTGCTTCTCCTTTATGCTGCCATTCTCTTCATTACTCACAGGGAAGCTTAAGGTAATCTCTGCTTCTTCAAACATCCAAATGCAAAAGGTAGAAGTAAGCAAAGACATAATACAATGGGATAAGATTCCTCTCATTGAGGGGTTGTTTGGTACATGTGTTCAAACACATGTTTTCAGTTTTTAAACAACATTACATGCATTTCCACACACTTTTTCACCCACACATATTTCCAAAAAAATAAAAACTGTTGTTTAAACACACATACCAAACTGTTCTAATTTTCTCAAATTTTTATTTAGATGTAAGACATGTATAATTTAAAAATCAAATAAATGTCATATGTCGTATATCTGACTGTCATTTTACACCTGCCATTAACTTTGGGGTCTAAACATGTTTCATCTGCACTAACTTCTCATTTTGCTAATGTTAGGTTTGTAAAGAGGGAAAATTCTCAACTTATTACAAGCTACTACATTATACTACCAAGTTCACAAAGCACTGCAAATTATAAAGTGCCACGTACTACTAGTGGGTTCTATTGTCACTATTCAGAGACCAATAGAAATTTGTCTAGTGTCACTGAAACAAAAGCATAAAGCATGCAAGAGCCAATCACACGTTGACACGTGTTGGCAATAACCCAAGCAATCCAGTCGAGTGCTGACATGTGTCATCTAGAAAATTAAGACATTTAGGCCCATCAAATGATACCATGTGTCTTGGAGAGAAAAGTTTTAAAACTCCTCCAGTCAAATCATGCCATGTGTCACCAATTAGATTCCGTTGAATGTCGCTCAACCACCCCTAAACTCCTATAAATAGAAGCCTTCTTAAAGCATTTCTACACATTTAGGAACACATCAAGGAAGACATCAACATAACAAGCAGCATCGAGAAGATTCAAAAGTACCAAAGCTCTGCTGGAATCAAGCCCTAAAACCTCCAGGAACTTCAAAAACTTCAACCTTCGAATATGAAGAACATTTGATGAGAAATCATCAAAATCATCTTCCTAGATCTCAAAGTTCATTAGAATCAAGCTCAAAAGCCTTTAGAAACTTCAAGAAACCACAAATTGGTGATGCTCTATGGATTCAAGCCTCTAAAGTCCCGAGGAACTTTCACCACAAATCTTCAAAGAAGAAAAATGTGAAGAACAAAGGATTTTTAACAAGCTCATAGCCAGAAATTTGTTGTAATTCTATTTCGAAGATCTTCGATCCATTCCTCAAATAAATTGAAGGATATTTGATGTTCGAATCAAAATCACATCCTTACAATTCCAATCAACAATTTTTTCAAGGAGATCGAATTAGAGGATCAATTTTTTGTAATCACAGAGAATTGTACCACTCATTCATCAATACAAATTTACATTTGTGAAACTATTTCACTTGTTTGATTTTTTTGTCAAACTCGAAGTTTAGTTGTTTACAAGGTTAATTAATTAATTTATTTATTTATTTTTTTTTATAAATGGATTATAATAAACAAAAAAGAAGGGGAGGGACCAAAGCCATTTCTAGAACTTGAGGAAGATACCCAAGCAGGAAGGGAAGAGATGTTTATGGGCTCATCCACATACAAAGAGTAGCTCAACTAGCTATATTGTATGCCAAAGAATTAAAATCCATGTATACATAACAAAAATCCCAACGGCTAAGGGAGTTCAAAGACTCCAAAATAGAGGGCAAAATGGGGGAAAATAATTTTAGAGTACGAAGGTGGGCTCAAACAATGCCTACCAATTGAAAAGTACTCCTCTATTGTTAAGGACAAAAGTTGACATGGCAAAACGGGCGGGTTGGGTCAATTGGGTTGCGGGTCAAATGGGTTGCGGGTAAAAAAACGAGTAATTTTAAGCGGGTTAAAAACGGGTTCGGGTTAATCGGGTTGCAGGTTGGGTCGGGTTGACCCGTATTTTTCACATGAATTTTTTTATTATAAAGAAAACAACATGTATTTGCCATTTGAAAAGTCATGAAACAAATTACTTGATATAAAATGCATTACTTTGAATTCACCACTTATATCAAGAATGAATTCAGTTACACTTATTAATAATTATTCAATAATTTTAAAATTATACAAATCCTAACATTGCTGTCTAAAACAAAATAACACAAAGATAAGTAAAACAAAGACACAAGTTTTATTTCTACACAATATCAACATCCCAAAATATAAAATAAAATTACAAATGACTTATTGGATAATTCATTTGACAAAAGATAAAAACATATAAGAAATTTATAATCTTAAAAATTAATTTTATAATCTATTGTCAATTGTGGTTGACACTCTATTTAGATTTGAGATATACATTAAAATTTGATTGTTTACTTATTTATACATGGTCTCTTTTATAAATATCATATTGTAGGGGTGATAGGCCCAGAAGTACGTATCTGTAAAATATATTGGGTCAAGGGCCCAATCCGAGGACATTAAGTAGTCCGAGGATGGGTAAACACCTTTATGAGAGTCCATATTGGTAAGTGAATAGTTGAAATCTGATCACGACCAACTAATTAGATAGTCCGAGGATGAATACTTTCTTGGCTGATCAAGGCTGAGGTCAGAAGGTATGGTTTGACGCCAAGAGCAACGACCCAGACGATTCCACTGATGCGGATAAGTATCTAGAAGGAACAGGACAAAAGGAAGCCATGAAATATCTCAAGGGAAAGCTGCTACCACCGCATTAAATGCTCTACAGCTAACTTTCTGATCGCATTAATGTGGAAGTGATACCTAAACAGTAGTTTTCAGCCTTACAGCTACTACACAAAGATTTCAGGAAGGTGCTGATGGGACAAGTATCAACACCAACCATCTGGTCTGCACGTGGAGGGTAGAAATAGAAGGGGAAGATAGTATAAAGGAAGGAGAGGGCAATGAGAGAAGGAGATCGAGAAATCAAGAGAGAAACACTATAGCAATCAGGAACCAAATTTGTAATCAAACTTAGTAGAAATATATAAGAACAAATCTCCTCGGACTGTGCCAAGGACGATTTTCTTTGAGTTAAATCAATCTATCTTTCTGTTTTTATCATTTGAACCCACTTTATTTGTTGTCCAACTCATTTAACCTAGTTTTTCAACCCACTCTCTACAAATTCATTGTTTTGAACTTTTTTGGGCCTGAGTCCATCCATCTTTTGGGTTAGGGAGCAAAATCGGGTCATTACAATTGGCGTCGTTTGTTGGAAATTCTGGTGTTATAGTGAGTCTGACGTCCAACTATGGTAGGTTCAGGTCCACACCAGGCAGAATCTATGGAGTCCCAATGTGAAGATCATTTTGTCAACCTCGAGCGAAGAAGGGATTGGGAGGGGAGTGTGTATACTACCCATACTAGTAGGAGCCATTCTAGGGGTGGTAGTCACCTCTCTCAGGAGAAAAATACCAGAGCCATGCAGTAGGAGATTGATCATTTAAAGAGGAAGTTGCGCCACAAACGGAGAAGGCGAACTCCCTCCATTTCTGATTTCTCTTCTAACGATGAAGAGGACGATAGTTATATGCAAAGACCAAGGACTCCTCCCAGTGAGTCTTTCTCGTATGATGAGGACTATCACCATGAGCACAGAAACAGAAGCTTATCTTCTAAAGGCCTGGGAAATGATGCGATGAGCAGAGCGCTTAAACAAATTTCTAGATCACCTTTCACACGCAGGATTGAGGAAGGGAGACTTCCTCTGCGGTTCACTCAGCCCACGTTCACCATGTACAAAGGTCGTACAGACCCCGTGGAGCACGTAAGTCACTTCAACCAAAGAATGACTGTATACTCCAAGAATGAAACTTTGATGTGCAAGGTGTTCCCCTCCAATTTAGGGCTTGTGGCCATGAGGTGGTTTGATGGCCTAGGTGCAGGTTCCATTGATTCCTTCAAGGAGCTCACCTAGGCATTTGGATCTCGTTTTGTCATGTGCAGTAGAGTTCCTCGGCCCTTGGATTCCCTGTTAGCCATGTCCATGCGAGAAGGGGAGACCCTAAAAACGTACTCGGACAGATACTGGGAGATGTTTAACGAGATTGATGGGGATTTTGATGATGTGTCTGTAAGGACCTTCAAGGTCAGCCTACCCACCCAACATGATTTGAGAAAATCCTTAACTAAGAAGCTGGTAAAGAGTGTGCGTCAGCTTATGGACTACATTGATGAATACAAGAGGGTCGAAGAAGACCAACAGCAAGGCAAGGGAAAGGGTAAGGTTATCCCTCAAGAGATGAGAGATTTCAGGTTGGACCGCTACAGCAATAACAGACATCGAAGGGATTTTGCTGGACAATCTAGGTCTACGTCTTCTCAGGTGGTTAACACTGTGTTTTGAGAACCAGTGCATCAAGTCTTGGAGAAGATCAAGAATGAGCCATACTTCAAATGACCAAACAAAATGGGAGGAGATCCATTGAGGCACAACCAGAGCCTCCATTGCCAATACCACCAGGAGCGGGGGCATACCACCGAGGACTGTAGAACTCTATGGAACCATCTGGAGCAACCAGTTAGAGAAGGAAAGTTACAGCAGTTTTTGTATCGGCCCAACAGACAAGGGGACCAATCAAGGTCAGGGACTCAAGGGAATGCTTCTTCAAGGCCCCCATTAGGCACAATTAATGTCATCTTTGCTGCACCTGGGAGGACTGGTTCTCATCCTTCTAGGGTGATGTTTGTAGCAAGGCTACCAGCCGAGGACTCTAATTTTGAGCCGAAGAGGGCTAGAGTGGAAATTCGACCGGCGTTGAGTTTTTCGGACGAGGACAAAATGGGAACCATCCAGCCACACGATGATGCTTTGGTGGTCACCCTCAGGATAGGAGGGTATGATGTGAAGAGAGTAATGGTAGACCAGGGCAGTGGTGCAAAGATTATGTACCTGACTTGTACAGGGGCCTGAACTTAAAGCCTGAGGATCTGACAGCCTCTGATTCACCTTTGATAAGTTTTGATGGGAAAGTTGTCATCCCAAGGGGTTAGATTAGGTTGCCCGTGTAGGCAGGTTCAGAGGTGGTTGAAGTGGACTTCATTGTGGTGGATGCATACTCTCCCTACATGGCCATTGTGGCCAGACTCTAGGGGCCGTTTCTTCAACTCTGCATTTGAAGGTGAAGTATCCATCAGGGGACTGGATTGAGGAGCTTGTGGGGAGTCAATCCATGGCTAGGCAGTGCCTCGTGGCTGCCATCATGCATCAGCCTGCAGCTGAGTCCTCGACCTTTGCTAAGGGGGGCTTATAGCAGTCAAAGTCTCCAGTGTTACTTGTCAATGGGCCAGCCGAGGAGGCGAGATGTGAGGATTTGGAGAAAATTGTTATGGGTGATGATTCAGAGAGGTTTTTTCAGGTTGGAGCTCAGCTGCCTTCTTAGGAGAAGGAAGAGCTGATAGAATTTCTCAGGAGGAACGTTGATGTGTTCGTGTGGAATACTTACGAAGCTCCGGGGGTGAATCCAAGCTTCATCTGCCATAATTTGAATGTCAATCCATCTGTCACCCCCAAAAAGCAACCACCTCGGCGCTCATCTAAGGATCATTCTGATGTTGTCAAAGACAAGGTGATGAAGCTCAAGCAGGCTGGTGCTATCAAAGAGGTATTCTACCTTGAATGGTTGGTTAAAACAGTGGTAGTAAAGAAGAAGAATGGGAAGTGGCGGGTGTGTGTAGACTTCACAGACTTGAACAAAGCCTGTCCAAAGGACCCATTTCCCATGCCTCGGATTGATTAGCTAGTGGATGCAACTGTAGGCCATCATCGGATGAGCTTTTTGGATGCCTTTCAAGGGTACCATTAGATACCTTTAGCCTTGAAAGATCAGGAGAAAACAACTTTTGTCACCCTTATTGGAAACTACCATTACAAGGTGATGCATTTTGGATTGAAAAATGCAGGGTCTACCTATCAGAAGATGATGACTAGGATGTTTGAGCCACAATTAGGCAAGAATATTGAAGTCTATATAGACGACATGGTGGTCAAGAGTAAGTTGGAATTTGAGCACGTTAACGACCTCGAGAATATCTTTGAGATCTTGAGGAGGCATAAGCTACGACTCAATGCTTCTAAGTGTTTTTTTGGGGTCGGATCAGGGAAGTTCTTGGGGTACATGGTTACACACTGCGGAATTGAAGTTAACCCTGACCATATTAAAGCAATCAACAATCTGCAGCCACCTCAGAATCCCAAAGAGGTTTAGAAGCTAACAGGGATGACCGCTGCTTTAAACCGATTCATCTCTCGGTCAGCGGATAGGTGTAAACCTTTCTTTCAAGTGTTGAATAAGTGGAAGGGATTTGAATGGACTGAGGAGTGTGTCCTGGCTTTCTAGCAGTTGAAGGAATATCTTTCTCGGCCACCCTTTATATCCAAACCCGAGGTGAATGAGGTTTTGTTTGCCTATATTGCTGTGGCTTCCCATGCGGTAAGCTTGGTACTTGTACGGGTTGATAGTGGTGTACAGAGGCCAGTCTATTATATGAGCAAGTCACTACATGAGGCCGAGGTCCGTTACCTACCCCTGGAGAAGGCCATTTTGGCAGTTGTACATGCTACGCGCAAACTCCCCCACTACTTCCAATCACACACAGTTGTTGTCCTGACCTAGCTTTCGCTCAGATCTCTACTTTGGAGTGCTGATTACACGAGAAGGATTACCAAGTGGGGTACGATCCTAGGGGCTTTTGATATCAAGTATATGCCTCGTACCTCTGTCAAGGGTCAGATTCTCGCCGATCTTGTGGTCGAGTTTGCTGAAACCCCACTAGAAGAGAGAGTAGAGAAGCAGAACATGGATGGAAAATCAGTTGGTGCAATCTCCTTACAAGAACCTTTGTCCTGTAAGGTATACGTAGATGGTGCAGGGAACCACAAAGGATCTGGAGTGGGGCTAGTTCTGATATCTTCAGAGAAGATCACAATTGAGAAATCCTTGAGATTGGGCTTCTCGGCCACAAACAATGAGGTTGAGTATGAAACTCTGTTGGTAGGGATGACCATGATTCAGAAAATGGGTGGAAAAGTAGTGGAAATCTTCTTTGATTCAAGGCTGGTTGTGGGCTAAGTTCAAGGAGATTTGGAAGCCAAAGATCTCAGAATGTAGGAATATTTGAACCAGGTAAGATACTTATAGTCTGTATTTGAGTCCTTTAATTTGTCACAAATCCCTAGAAGTAGAAATACACATGCCGACTCTCTTGCGACGCTAGCAACATCCTCGGCACAAAGTCTACCTCGGGTGATCCTTATGGAAGACTTGTGTAAACCTACTAAGGTAAGGGGGGATGAGGTATATGTTCATCAAATAAGGGTGGGTCCTAGCTGGATGGACTCTATTGTGCTATTCCTTAAGGAAGATGTCTTGCCCGAGAATAAGTTTGAGGTCACACAGGAGCTACTCCTAGAAGAGTTACATGAAGGGATTTGTGGAAGCCACACAGAAGGCAGATCTTTATCTCACAGGGCCCTCACTTAAGGCTATTGGTGGCCAAATATGCAGAGGGAAGCACAAGACATTCACCAACCAGGAGGTGTCCTTAATCCTTTATCTAGCCCTTAGCCATTTGCTCAATGGGGCTTGGACATCGTAAGTCCTTTCCCCAGGGCAGCAGGGAATTAGAGATATTTGTTGGTTGGCATAGACTACTTCACCAAGTGGGTTAAAGCTAAACCATTGGTGAATATCAGGGACGTGGATGCCAAGAGATTCGTTTGGAAAAATATTGTCACTCGGTTTGGAATCCCTCGTACCCTCATCTCGGACAACAGACTTCAGTTTGATAGCAAAGCTTTCAAGAGATATTGCTGTGACCTAGGCATAACGAATAGATATTCCACTCCGGCATATCCCTAGGGGAATGGACAGGCTGAAGCTGTCAATAAGGTTATAATGAGTGGGCTTAAAAAGAGGCTGGACGACGTAAAGGGAAAATGGGTAAAAGAGTTGCCACATGTCCTTTGGACATACCGGACTACACCTCGTAGGTCCACTGGGGAGACCCCCTTTTCAATGACTTATGGAGTCGAAGCTGTTATTCCTCTGGAGACTGGATTCCCAACACTAATAACGAGTTCTTTCACTCCAAGCAACAATGATGAGCTGTTAGGAAAGAGCCTAGACTTAATTGAAGAACGAAGAGAAAATGCCATGGTCCAATTAGCCTATTATTAACATAAGCTCAAATAAGGGTACGATGCCAACGTGAAGCTAAGGCCACTGGCGCCTGGAGACTTGGCGTTAAGAAAGGTTCTGGGTACTGCAAAGAACCCAGTGTGGGGAAAGTTATGGCCCAACTGGGAAGGGCCATATCACATCACATCAGTAGCTGGAATAGGTGCATATCATCTTGAAGACCTAGATGAAAATGTTGTATTACGCCCCTGGAATGTAAATAACTTGAAAATGTATTACTATTAATCAAAGTCTTCCTTGTCACATTCTCGTTTATTACATTATCTGTTGAGCTTCATATTATTGTTATTCCAAGTATCAAATAGAACCTTGGTTATGTTTGGCTCCTTGGACCACATACCTTAGGTAAATTGATATGTTTAGTTACTTTTATGAGTATTAAATAGAACCTTGGCTATGCTTGGTTCCTCGGACCAGATACTTTGGGTAAATTAATACTTAATGACATCTTTCTAAGTATCAAACAGAACCTTGGTCATGCCTGGCTCCTCGGACCACATACCTTGGGTAAATTGATATATTTTAATCATTTTTCTAAGTATTAAATAGAACCTTAGCTATGCCTGACTCCTCGTACCACATGCTTTGGGTAAATTAATACTTCTAGATATCTCTCTAAGTATTGAACAGAACTTTAGCTATGCTGGTTCCTCGGACCATATGCTTTAGGTAAATTAATACTTCTAGACATCTATCTAAGTATTGAACAGAACCTTAGCTATGTCCGGCTCCTCGGACCACATGCTTTGGGTAAATTAATACTTCCTGACATCTATTTAAGTATCAAACAAAACCTTTGTCATGTCTGGCTCCTCAGCCTACATACCTTGGGTAAATTGATATCTTTTAATCATATTTCTAAGTATTAAACAGAAGTTTAGCTATGCCTGGCTCCTTGGACCATATGCTTTGGGTAAATTAATACTTCCTATCATGTTGACAAGTGTCAGGGCAAATCCTTAGTTATTTCAGACTTTTTGGACTACATACTTAAGGTAAATTAGTACTTCTTGTTGATTACTTTAATGTCAAGTATAATAAGCCACTCTAAACAGCAAAGATTTCCACTGTGATAACAAACCCAAGTAGATGCTCATGAGCATCACTTAAAGCATTTGCAGGCATACCTGTATTTATTTGAGAATTGATTATCCCTTTGGCCCTTTAAACTTACTTATGAGTAGGGAACAGAGTAAGTTTAAACCTATATGTATGCTACATTACTGTGTATGTTCTTGAAGTTAAAATTACGCTTTGCCGAGATGATGGACTTAGTAGATTTAACTTGTTTAGCTGCTAACCATATGAGATGGGATAAATTTTCTACTACTTATGCAGATTAATGAGAAGAGTTTTACCTCATTACCATAGTCATTAGGTATTAGATAAGATGGAAATTATATCAACACCAATATGTGAATCACACGAAAAAAGAAAATATGCATAACTTTCATTAATAAAAGACTTGAAGCAAGGCAAATTGAATACAAAGGGGCAACTTGGTTACAAACTATGAAAACCAAAACAGAAGTTGCAAAAATAATAATAATAATAATAATAATAATAAAGAGAAAAAGAAAAAGAGAACTGTATCAAATTCTACTTCTTTTTTATTACAATTTTTCCTTGAGGCGGGGCCTGGGACTGTGGGATTGCAGCCTTCGAGGATCCTTGGCTTGTGCCTTTGGGGTCACCTTTGGCAGGTAGTGGAAGAGTTGCAAGAACAATCTCTATCCTAGGTGCCTCCTTGTCTTTAGTAGGATCCTGGGGAGCAGCCGGGGGCTTGGTGGCATCCAGGGTCACTCCCTTTGTCACCTCAGCCTTTTTTCCATTCACCTTAGGCTGCTCGGCCACTTTTGGAAGGCTGCTAGAGGGAGGAGGGGCCTTACTGGGGCTGCTCTTCTCAAGATCTGCCACCTCGGGAGGGGTGTCTGCCTTGGAGCTGATGGAGGAGGAGGCACGAATGGCTTGAGGGTAGTAGACACTTTCTGCCTTCCTAAGCACAGAAGAAGCCTTAACCCCAGCTTGGTTGAGAGCTTTATTCCATACTTGGAAATAGTAAGTCCTACATACCCCTGAGACCTCAGCCTTTAAGGCTTCCTCGGTTTCAGCCACTCCAATGTCATATCCTTGCTGCTCTGCCTCCTCCCTGGCCTTCTTGGCTTGATTTTTGGCCGTTTCAACCTCCTCTAATATTTTCTTCAGGGCAATGATTTGCTCTTTGGAGGTGGCCAGTTGATTCTCGGCATTGTGAAGAAACACCCGCTGGCCTTCGGCTTGCCTCTCAACTTTATCCAAGGCAACTGCAGCACTTTTTCTTTCCCTCTCTGCCTCGATCAGCTTAGCCTTCAGATCCTGGTTGCTCTTCTCAGCCACTTGGAAGGTGTTCACAGCGGCAATTTGCCTCCCCTCCTCCTCCTTCATCATGCGATGGGAGCTGTTTACTATCTCCTCGGCCCTAAAAGTGGCTTAAATGGCCTGGAAAGGAGAAGGTACACGATTAAAAAAAAAAAAAAACTTACCATCGCCAGATCCCTCTTCAAGCCTAGGAAGACCTCATGCTTCCTCATGGATCTGAGGTAGGCCATATCCTTGGGTAGCAGTAGGGGTTGCTCCACAGCATTGGCTACATACCCAGCCGTGCCCCCTTGGAAGTCTCGGATGGAGGCATCGCTGGGAAGAAGAGCTCCATCCAGCTCCAAGGGTGGGGCCCAGGCTGGGGCTGTAACCCGGTGCTCACCCCTCTTCTCTCCCTCATAGGCTGGCCTTGTCTACATGCCCCTAGGTTGCTTGGCCCCCTTCTGGAGCTCGTCCTTCGGGGAGGGATGGGTTCTTCTCATCTCCATCACCTTTTCACCCTTCTGATCCCTTTTCCTTTTGTGGTCGGTGGGATCAGCTCGGATGGGTGGATGGGGTGGTGGGGAGGGAAGCTTTGTCTGGGTTGCCTTCCCATTAAGTTGGGACTCCAGAAGCTCTTGTAGAGATGATTTTTTCTTGCATTGAATCCCCATTTCCTCAGGGATGGAGATGTCTTCTGGGGAGTTGTCTGCTTGAACCCAAGGAGGGTGGCAAGGATCGCCGACCTGAGGCTTTAGAGATAATGGCTGGTCGAAGATAGCAAATTCGTCTTTAGAGTCAGTCACCTCAACCACTTCTTTGTCTTCTTCTTCCTCCTCCTCCTCCTCCTTGGTGGTTGGTTGTGATGAGGTTGCCTCCTCGGCAGTGCGTTGGAAGGGTAGTGCTAACCTTGGTATGCCTTCTAGGATAGGGGTGGTGGCTAATGTGCCTTCTGGAATTGGGCCAGTGATCAAGAAGCCGGGGGCAGCAACACTGATTCGTTATAGCCGAGGATCCCTAGCTTTAATGACGTACTTAGGCGCCTAGAAACTCTTGGATATTGGAATGTAGTCCAATATCAGGTAGGCTGCCCTGAGTAAATCGTCTATGTGGACGAACACCTCGGTCTTCAGGATCTTATCCAAACTTGCCTGGTTCACAAGGCTAAAGTTAGGAATGGTAGTGTTTTTGTCTGCAAAACCATTGGGAAAGACAAAAAATATCATCAGTAAAGAACAATGCAAATTAAAGAAAATTTCATGTACAAGTACAAGCAAAAGAAAGAGCACAAAGGGGGTAACTTTAAAATAACCATCCTAAGTCTGAAACCCCATCTGGTTGCCTCTCTCTCGTCGGGTAGGGGAGGCCATTGTGTCATTCCCCTGACATGATCAAGAAATCCTTTTTGAGGCCCTTGTTGGATTTGGGGAGGCATTGAATGAGCCTGACCTTGGGGTACCTAGATTTTAGGTAATACCCTTGCCCCGTTAAGTGATGGAGGTTGTAAACCCAATTGACATCGTGGTGTGTGAGGTTTAAGCCCATCCTCTCATTAAGGGCATCTACAGAACCTAAGATTCTGAACATGTTGGGTGCACACTGGGTGGGAGCTAACCTATGGGCTTTAAGGTAGTATCTAGTAACAGTATCCATAGGAATTCTCATCCCTCCTTCTATGAAGGCAATCATTGGGATCACCATTTCTCCCTTTTGCCTTTTCTCATGCCACTCCCCTTCCTTATAGTACCTAATGCCTACTCCTGGAGGAATCCTATACAGAGCTCTAAAACTCTCTATTCCCTCATCGGAGTCTACCAGATGAGAAAATCTATCAATTCCTAAGAGAGACTTGGATGTGCTAAGAAGATAAAGAGAGGAAAGAAGAGTCGAGGAGAAAAGGACGCAAAGAAAAGAAAAGTATATGGAAAAATAAAATGGAAGGAGGTATGAAGACTTAAAGGAAAAAGAAAAACTCTCCTCGGACAAGCTTTTGGTATTTGTAAGGGCGTGAGTGAGTTGGGTAAGTTACAAGTTCAATGTATGAGCTCTAAAGTGAAGTGAATGCCAAAGTGAGAAGAATGATTGATTTGGGCAGTATTTATATCAAAAGGATAGCTACAAGCGGGAAAACTCCCGCCTTGTTTTTAGTGAAATCCTCAGTCGTTGGATTCGCATCGCGCCGTAGAACGTGGGGGACAAGGAGCCTCAAAAATTTAATGAAGGCGTGTCTCGTATGCCGAAGCGTTAGGAGCGTGTCTTGGGCAGTTAAAAAGGCGTCTACACGAGCAGAGTTGATGTACGATGAGCACGGACTAGCTAAGGTGACATCGAAATCCTCATTTCTTCTCGAGGAGCCAGAAAGAAGAATCTCGAGGGGCTATTGTAGGGTTGATAGGCCTAGAAGTACGTATCTGTAAAATATATTGGGCCGGGGGCCCAATCCGAGGACATTAAGTAGTCCAAGGATGGGTAAACACCTTTATGAGAGTCTATATTGGTAAGTGAATAGTTGAAATCTGATCATGACCAACTAATTAGATAGTCTGAGGATGAATACTTCCTCGGCTGATCAAGGTCGAGGTCAGAAGGTATGGTCTTGGTGTAAATATGCATGTACGCAGCGGAAAATTAACGGATCTACTTCATTCGCAATAGATAACATGCACTATGTAAGTTTTAGAATATAGAACAAGAGAGTGTACCTTGGTGCAGTGAATTTCAAAACCAAAGATCAGAAGTTCTCGGGAACACTTTCAATCTTCACTCCAATTCCACTTGATGCCCAAGAAGTGTGGTCTCTCAATCAGTTATGTGTGTATGTTCTTGGTGCAGTGAAAAGTTACTTACCCATAACATACAAACCATTTAATATTTTTAAAATTCTGTATGTTTTTCTTCACATAATTAATTATCTAATTGGGCTATCCTTTTGGGCCTTCTCAATTGGGTTTTAGTGTGTGGCTTGGAGTGGGATCAAAAGGGAACAAATAAGACTCTAGCTCCAATGGGCCTTGGGCTTTTCTGTCAACTCTTGATAAGTCCAAAGTTACCATTAATTATATTTAATACCACTATATAAATATAATTGCACTCTAGGCCTTATTAATAAATTATATCCCAAGACTTTATTGTACATGCAACCCCTTCATAAAATATTCGTAGTAACACAAAGTTATGAATGAAGACTGCCACTTTGTGAATTACTACATCTTAATCCTTGAATACCCGGTTTAATCGTTTTAAGTTATTCACCATATATTTATGAAATTCAATTTCATAAATATATATTTTAGTCTTACTAAAGTGGTTAGGCCTAACTTTCTGAATAACAAACCTATTAAACTTATCTCAAGAGAATATTTTGTATATCCGTTAAGAGACTATGAATTCCATCTTGAGAATATATATTCTATTAACACTAAATGTGGTTGCCCAACATACTGAGGTTTTGACCATTACTTTAGATCTCACTCCTGATATATCAAAGCAATTTACACTTCATGATCAGGTCCATTATTCTCTCAGGATTAAGAGTTCATGTAAATATAAGTCGTGAGATTTATTATTCAATTGATAATCGTTAGGAGAATAATAAATCTCACAGCGGTCCAGTTAAATATGTTTTAACTCTTAAAACATATTAACATATCAACTAGAAGTCACCACTTCCATGATCAAGACAAATCATCTTAGTTAATATGTTATAGTCTTCACAGATGAAATGCCCAATTTCATCACCGACTATGAACTAAATTCTGAGTTTACAAAGAACTTGTGATCTATATCTTCTGTGACTAAATCACATAAATCACATACTATGCATCTCATGGACTATATGATAATGTCCGAATATTCATGTTACCAATATTTCAAATAATCATAAAACAACTTTATTAATCACAATATTAAGTCATACATAATGTCATACACAATGTCATACATAATATCATACATAGTATCATACAATAGGATTTAAGGACACTAATCCCAACAATCTCTCACTAGCCCTAAAGACTATTGTGCACTAATCTAACTCCAATACCCTCCAAATGTGACTCGAAAGTCCTTTGAGGCAAGACTTTGGTAAATAGATTTGTTAGATTATTTGCACTTTCAATCTTTACTACCACCACATCTCCATGAGCAATAATATCTCTAATGATGTGGTACTTTCTCTCAATGTGCTTTCCTTTCTTGTGATTCCTTGGATCTTTTGATTGTGCAACTGCACCACTATTGTCGCAAAACAATGTGATGGGAACTTGTTCCATTCTCATTACACCAAGGTTAGAAAGGAATTTCTTGAGCCATACAGCTTCTTTTACTGCTTCACAAGCAGCAACATATTCTGCTTCCATGGTGGAGTCCGTAATACAAGATTGCTTGACACTCCTCCATGTTATGGCTCCACCTCCCAAGGTGAAAACACATCTTGATGTGGACTTTTTGAAATCTAGACCCGATTGAAAGTCTGAATCCGTATAGCCAATGGGAATCAAATCCTCACTACGGTAAACAAGCATATAATCTCTCGTTCTCCGTAGATACTTGAGAATATGCTTTACAGCTTGCCAATGTTGTGGTCCTGGATTTGATTGATATCGACTGACTATGCCAACTGAATACCAGATATCTGGTCTAGTACAAAGCATGGCATACATGAGACTTCTCACTGCAGAAGCATAAGGAACTTGTCTCATCATATCTACTTCCTTTTGAGTTTTAGGCCTTTGGTCATCAGACAGAGGAACTCCATGTCTAAAAGGAAGTAATCATTTCTTAGAGTTTTGCATGCTAAACCGTTCTAGAACCTTATCTATATATCCAGCTTGTGATAAGCCTAACGTCTTATTCTTACGATCTCACCAAAGCTTGATCCCTAGAATAAAGTTAGCCTCACCCAAGTCCTTCATATCAAATTGGCTTGACAACCAAACCTTAACTGATGACATTACCCCTACATCATTTACAATGAGTAGAATATCATCAACATAAAGCACTAGGAACATTACTACTTTACCTTGATGTCTTTTGTACACACATGGTTCATCAAGATTTTGTTCAAAACCAAATGACTTGATTGCTTGATCAAATCTGATGTTCCATGACCTAGATGCTTGCTTAAGTCCATAAATGGACTTTTTCAACTTGCATACCATATGCTCTTGGTTCTTTGCTATGAAACTTTCCGGTTGCATCATATAGATTTCCTCTTCAAGATTGCCATTAAAAAATGCAGTCTTGACATTCATTTGCCAAATCTCATAATCATAATGAGCAGCAATGGATAAGAGAATTCTGATAGATTTAAGCATGGCTACTGGTGAAAATGTTTCTTCATAATCAATACCTTCTTTTTGTGTATACCCTTTCGCCACTAGCCTTGCTTTAAAGGTTTCAACATTTCCATCTATCCCTCTTTTCCTCTTGTAACCCATTTGCAACCAACAGGTTTAATGCCGTTAGGCGCCTTTACAAGATCCCAAATTTAATTGGAATACATGTAATCTAATTTAGATTTCATAGCTTTGATTCAATGATGTGCATTTATATCATTTATTGCCTCTTCATAAGTGTAGGGATCCGATTCAGCCTCTTCTGAGATAGTTTCATAAGTTTTTCTCAAACCTATGAATCTTATAGGAGGCCAAACAATTCTCTCACTACGACGAGGCACCTGTGTACTAAACATCTCTTGAGTAATATCTTGTGGTGTATCTAATACAGCCACATCATCCCTAGTTTTATTCATTGGTTGTTCATTTATAGGTTCATTCATTTCAGCCAAAACAACTTTACTTCTAGGATTAAAATTATTCATATAATCATCTTCCAAGAATTTGGCATGGGTACTAACAAACACTTTGTTATCCTAATGAATATAGAATAAATAGCCCTTAGTTTCCTTTGAATACCCTAAAAACATGCATACTTTTGTTTTAGCTTCCAGCTTATCAGACTTCCCTTTCAACACATGTGCTGGACATCCCCAAATGTGGAGATATTTCATGCTAGGCTTACCCCCACTCCACAATTCCTTAGGTGTCTTAGGAACAGATTTTGATGGAACTAAATTTAGAATATGCATTGCAGTTTTTAGTGCATATCCCAAAAAAAAAACTGGTAAAGTTGAGTAACTCATTATGGACCTAACCATTTCCAAAAGAGTCACATTCCTTTTTTCTGCTACACCATTTTGTTGGGGAGTTCCAGAAGCAGTTAATTGGGATACAATCCCATTTTGAGTTAAGTAATCCTTGAAATCGCCAAGAAGGTATTCGCCACCACGATCAGATCGAATGGCTTTTATGCGTTTACCCAATTGATTCTCAACTTCAGCCCTAAACTCTTTGAACTTTTCAAAGGTTTCGGACTACCGTCTCATTAGGTACACATAACCATATCTTGAGTAATCATCGGTAAAAGTGATGAAATACTCATAACCTCCTTTTGCTTGGGTTGACATAGGACCATATACATCAGTATGAACTAATTCAAGCAACTGTTGGGCTCTTCTCCCTTTTGCATTAAAATGTCGTTTGGTCATTTTGCCTTCCAAACAAGATTCACAAACTGGAAATTCATCAAAGTCCAATGGCTTTAAGAGACCATCTTTGATCAGTTTTTGAATCCTGTTTGAATTAATATGACCCAAACGCAAGTGCCAAAGATATGCATCATTAGTAGAAAGAAACTTTCTCTTTAATGATTTTACATGAGAGTTATTATCTAATTCAGAATTATATAATTCATACTTATCAGGAGTTAAAAATATAAAGACCATCCACAATATTGCCATAATAGATAAACATTTTACCCTTCTTTATTACAACATTGTCTTCAAGGATAACACAATATCCATGTTTACCTAAATAAGTTGTAAAAATTAAATTCCTACGAACATTAGGTACATACAAACAGTCTTCCAATATTACAACCCTAGACTCAAAGCATAAATTAAAAACACCAACAGCTACAACCGGAATCTTGCTCCCATCAGCCAAAGTAAGAAACAATTCCCCTTCATTAAGCTTTCTGGTCTCCTGGAACCCCTGTAAAGAATTGCAGATATGATTAGTACAACCTGAATCAACACACTAGGAATTCGTGAGATTTTGCACTAAACATATTTCAAGGAGGAATGAACTATTCATACCCTTATTATTGGTAGCCTTGAATTTTGGACAATTCCTCTTTCAATGTCCTTTCTCGCCACAATGAAAACATTTTCCTTTAAGCTTCTTTCTTTTGTCAGCAACCTCTAAGGCAATTTGTTTACCCTCTTGCTTGGTAAAGTCCTTCTTCTTCTTCTTTTTACCCTTGCCTTTTGACTTAGGTTGAGAAGTAGAAGTTTCACCAATATTGGCTTCAACATTAGAAGTACCAAGGATGCCTTCTGCCGCTACCAACTCATTCATTAATTCAGACAAAGTATAAATCTTTTTATTCATATTATAGTTAAGTTTGAATTCCTTGAATGATTCTGGTAGTGACTAATATCATATCCATTTGGGATTCTCCATTAATGTCGGCACCTAAAACTTCCAATGTATTCAGATTAGAGATCATTGTAAGACAATGCTCCCTAACTGAACTACCTTCAGCCATTTTGGTATTATAAATTTGCCTCATGGTTTCTTGACTTGTAGAACGGCCTTGCTCACCAAACATCTCTTTTAGACTTAGCATAATGTTTGAAGCTAGTTCTACATCCTGCATTTGATGCTGTAGAACATTTGAGATAGATGCTAGGATGTAGCAGTTGGCCATTTTATTAGATTTCTGCCAACGATCATATTGCTATTTTTCCTCAAGAGGAGCATCTAATGAAGGAAAGCTAGGACATGGTTTAGTAAGCACATACTTTAGCTCTTTAGCAGTAAGAACTATTGTCAAATTTCTTTTCCAGTCAACATAGTTGGATCTAGTCAGTTTGTTTTGATTAAGAATAGTAACAAGTGGGCTAAATGATGCCATGACAAATCTGAAAACAATAAACATGAATATAATGAGTAAACTGGACATTATCAATTTAGCATATAACCATATAATATGGAACCTTAGTAAAACCATAATATAATATATGCAATGACAACCCAATCCATGTTTATAATTCCTTGGTAGCAAGTTTATTATAAACACATCAATTGATTGAGAACTATACTCATTATTAGTGCTATCATGATAACTCTTATCAAACACTAATAATATGCCGTATTAGCTTTAGCCTCTAAGTAATAATGACATAGATCCTTTGGGAGGTTAACATTACACTTAGTCTAGTGTATACCATCATCTAGAATCATGTGTAGCCACATTTCATCTCCCTTTATATTGTTTAAATTTGTAGTACCATGGAACAAAACACCCTCCTTTGGGATCGCGAGGCATATACGCCAAGACGAGGTGCTTGTCTACACTACTTTAAACAGGTATGTTCAATCTTGTAGTACTATGAAGTAAACACCCTCCTTTGGGATTGTGAGGCATATACGCCAAGACGAGGTGCTTACTCACACTACTTTGAACTGACAATGGAGGCCGTGAGATCTAACCCTTGTATCTCTCTCCCACTAGATGTTTTAGAATAAAGGTTTTTGATTATTAAACATGCATAATCTAATTACACATAGCCTTGCACTTTATATATGTGAAAACACTTAGAAAAATTCAAAAATTTCCTAAGCTTGACAGCTGGTTGATCGATCAAGAAAGAATCTTGCTATCTCTACAGCTAATCGATAGCTGGTCGATCGATTGAGAAATCTTCTGCTTTCTCGATCGATTCTCGATAGCTTCTCGATCGATCGAGCTTTTGAATCTCCAGGCTCGATCGATGCTCGATAGCTTCTCGATTGATCGAGCTTCACGAATTTTGAAATTCCAGAATTTTTCTAAGGCAGTTTTTAACGACTTTTCATGAACAAACAACCATCATATGAACATGATAGACAGAGATTGATATCAAAACTAAATTCCATTGATGCTATTGCCTTAAACTTCAATTTAACATACTTAAATTCAAATTTAAACAACATCATAACATCAATATCAGTTTTTATCAAATCATAGTTTCAACAACTATGCAGAAAATTAAATACAAGTATAATCTTCTAACATCATGAAACTATTATCTCTAATTCTAAAACTCACAAAACATGTTATACAGATTGGAATTGAAGACCGCTCTGGTACCATTTGATGAAAATATGCATGTAAATAGCGGAAAATTAATGGATCTACTTCATTCGCAATAGATAACATGCACTATGTAAGTTTCAGAATATAGAACAAGAGAGTGTACCTTGGTGCAGTGGATTTCAAAACCAAAGATCAGAAGTTATCGGGAACACTTTCAATCTTCACTCCAATTCCACTTGATGCTCAAGAAGTGTGGTCTCTCAATCAGTTATGTGTGTATGTTCTTGGTGTAGTGAAAAGTTACTTTCCCATAACATACAAACCATTTAATGTTTTTAAAATTCTGCATGTTTTTCTTCACATAACTGATTATCTAATTGGGCTATCCTTTTAGGCCTTCTCAATTGGGCTTTAGTGTGTGGTTTGGAGTGGGATCAAAAGGGAACAAATAAGACTCTAGCTCCAATGGGCCTTGGGCTTTTCTGTCAACTTTTGACAAGTCCAAAGTTACCATTAATTATATTTAATACCACTATATAAATATAATTGCACTCTATGCTTTATTAATAAATTATATCCCAAGACTTTATTGTATATGTAACCCCTTCATAAAATATTCGTAGTAACACAAAGTCATGAATGAAGACTGCCACTTTGTGAATTACTACATCTTAATCCTTGAGTACCTGGTTTAATCCTTTTAAGTTATTCACCATATATTTATGAAATCTAATTTCATAAATATATATATTTTAGTCTTAATAAAGTGGTTAGGCCTAACTATCTGAATAACAAACCCATTAAATTTATCTCAAGGGAATATTTTGTTTCTCCGTTAAGAGATTATGAATTTCATTTTGAGAATATATGTTCCATCAACACTAAATATGGTTGCCCAACATATTGAGGTTTTGACCATTACTTTAGATCTCACTCCTGATATATCAAAGCAACCTACACTTCATGATCAAGTCTATTACTCTCTCAGGATTAAAAGTTCATGTAAATATAAGTTGTGAGATTTATTATTCAATTGACAGTCGTTAGAAGAATAATAAATCTCACAGCGGTCCAGTTCAATATGTTTTAACTCTTAAAACATATTAACATATCAACTAGAAGTCACCATTTCCATGATCAAGACAAATCATCTTAGTTAATATGTTATAGTCTTCACAGATAAAATGCCCAATTTCATCACCGACTACGAACTAAATTCTGAGTTTACAAAAAACTTGTGATCTATATCTTCTGTAACTAAATCACATAAATCACATACTATGCATCTCATGGACTATATGATAATGTCCGAATATTTATGTTACCAATATTTCAGATAATAATATAACAACTTTATTAATCACAATTTTAAGTCATACATAATGTCATACATAGCATCATACAATAGGATTTAAGGGCACTAATCCCAACAGGTCTGACGCCAAGAGCAACGACCTGGACGATTCCACTGATGCGGATAAGTATCCAGAAGGAACATGACAAAAGGAAGCCATGAAATATCTCAAGGGAAAGCTGCTACCACCGCATTAAATGCTTTGTAGCTAACTTTTTGGCCGTATTAATGTGGAAGTGATACCTGAACAGTAGTTTTCAGCCTTACAGCTACTACACAAAGACTTCTGGAAGGTGCTGATGGGACAAATATCAACACTAACCATCTGGTCTGCACGTGGATGGTAGAGATAGAAGGGGAAGATAGTATAAAGGAAGGAGAGGGCAATGAGAGAAGGAGATCGAGAAATCAAGAAAGAAACACTGTAGCAATCAGGAACCAAATTTGTAATAAAACTTAGTAGAAATATATAAGAACGGATCTACTCGGACTGTGCCAAGGACGATTTTTTTTTTAGTTAAATCAATCTATCTTTCTGTTCTCATCATTTGAACCCACTTTATTTGTTGTCCAACTCATTTTAGCACAGTTTTCCAACACACTCTCTACAAATTCATTGTTTTGGGTTTTTTGGGCCTGAGTTCATCCATCTTTTGGGCTAGGGAGCAAAATCAAGTTCTTACACATATCATTGTTAAGTAACACACATTCTAGGAAATAACATAATTTATTTTGAAAAACCATTAATTTTGGACATAAATTGTTAAAAAATAGGTCTAAGTATTCATAATTTATTTTAATTTGATACTTTGGCTTCACCTTTTTCACACTTGTGAATGTTTCTCACACATATCTACAATTTTAAATCTATGTTTTTAACTGTATTGTAACTAGATTATCTTGGTATGTACTTTGCTATTTGATATCTATTAATCTTTACTCATTACAGAATGCTCAACCATTCATCTTTCAATTAATTTGCATGCAATTATGTAAATGTCTCAATTGTTTCTATAGGTATGAAAGGCCCAGATAAGGATATTGGGCCGTGGGTCGCATCCGAGGACGTTAAAGAGCCCGAAGACAGGTACGTATTAGTAAGGCAAGTAGATTACTGGGCTGAGGAAGAGGTCTGATTGTAGTAAACAGGTGACGTTGTCCGAGGAGCAACCCCTCCTTGGCGAATAGAGTGGAAGCCTAAAGTCCGATCACCCATCAAGTACTTGGCAGTGGGCTACCGTGCTTGGGAGGATAAACTTTAGAGAGAGGTGAGTCAACAGAGAATTGAGAAATATCTGGGAAGAAAGCTGCTACCATCGCATTGAATGCTCTGCATCTAGTTAACTGGCCGCATTAATGTGGAAGTAATACCTGAACAGTGACTTCTAGCTTTACAACTACCCACAAAGACTCCAGGAAGGTGCAGATGGGACAAGTATCAAGGTGATTAACAATCTGATCTACACGTGGAAGCCTGGGATGAAAGAAGGGAAGGGAATATAAAAGGGGAAGGATTCCATTACAGATGGGGAATGAGAAAAATCAGAAAAGAAATCATTGTGTAACCAAGAACTTGAATATTTGTATAAGTCTAAGAGAAATATATAAGAACATACCGTACTCGGACCTGACCGATGAGTACTTTTCTTTTCAATCTGTTTGTCTTACTCATTCTAACATCAACTAGCCTATTGTGATTTGCATTCTAACTCATTGAACGTTCAATAACTAGCCTACTCTCTAACAAATTTATTGTTTTGGGCTCATTGGACCATTGTCCAAACCTCTTGGGCTATGGATCAAAACATGTCCTTACAGTTTCCTTAAAGCTCACAACAAACAATTAAACTAATATTGTCTTTATTTTATTTTATTTTTTTACCAAAAAAAAAAAAGTTTTATAAAATGGTTTGGGTTTGGGTCAGGTCGCGGGTCGGGTCGGGTTGACCCACTAAAAACATTGGTCGGATCGCGGGTCAACCGGTTTTTGCTTCGAGTAAAAAAAGTCGGGTATTTTTTGGGTCGGATCAGAAAATTTTGACCCGTTTTGCCATGTCTAGACAAAAGCTTATTAGAGAAGATTGTTCGGGTAGGATCTTTACAGCCTCTTGAACTAAGGGATCGTTTTCAAGATTTATTACGAAGGAATGTAAGAGCATCTTCAGTAGTCTCTCTAAATTTTTGTACTGTTTAGAGAGTGAACAATTACTTTTACCTTTTGCCTACTTACTTTTTCAAATATATCTTTCGATTCTTTATTCATTTCTCTATACTATTTAAATATTATTTTTTCATTCTTTTTTTTTTATTCTTTCTTTAATCATTCTTTAATCTTTTTTTATTAACCCATTTATTAAAAGATCTCAAAGATTTACATCCATTTATTTACCTTTTATTTTCTTCACCACACAAAAAAAGAAAAGAACAACAAAGACCACCAGAGGAGACAACAACACATATGCAGGAATGAAAAACACAACATCGGTAATGGATCAAGCGGAAAATGACCGGACAATCAGCAGTAGATCAAGCAAAAATTAGCTCCCTTTATGGTATGATTTGTGTATATCTAGGAATAAATTATCTGTTTTTGTTCCTAAAACTTCTCCAAGGTTGAGATCTTTGCCTTCAAATTTCTTCCTGGGATAAAAAATCCTTTGATTTTTTATTTTGATCTCAATTTCCTTTGGCTTTTCTTTGGTAGTGGATCAAGTGGAAATTATTTTCCTTTGGCTTTTTTTTTTTTTTTTTCAAGGCTTTGAGATAGAGCTTCTTTGTTCTCTAATGAGAAGTGAGAGAGAGTGACGAAACAAAGAAAAAAGAGAAAAAGAAGAGAGAGAGAAAGAAATAATATCTTAATCTAACCGGTATTTTTTTAATAGAGAAAAAGGTTTTGGAGTTGCTACAGTGCTCTCCATGTCAAGAAAGCTACTGTAGCAAATCTAAAAAAATAAATAGAGATAGAGAGATTGTTGGAGGTTGATTTTTCTGTGTTTGCTCTCCAAGTAAGGCTTTAGAGAGCCTATTGGAGATGCTCTAAGACATGTTAGAGCATTTCCATCCGGGAATGTAAAACACAATAAAATGTAAAATACATTCCAAAATATACAAAAATACACAAAATCACCCCACATTCTGGAATACAAAATGTAAAATATTTTTTACAACTTGTTATAGTAATATATATATTTTTCACTCTTTTGTAGTAACATCTATTTCGTTCTTTTTTATTCAATCTTCTCCTTCTGGCTCAGGCTTTTGTCTCTCTCTCTCTCTCTCTCTCTCTCTCAAGCAGATCGATAGTGGGGTGGGTCTCGATTAGGGATGGCAATGGGGCGGGGTAGGGCCGAAGGATAGGGTCTTCACCCCCACCTCGTATGATTTTGTTTTGCTCTATCCCTGCCCCGTGCCGCATGACAGGGGAAATTTTCTTGCCCTATCCCCGCCCCACCCCATAAAACTCTATTTCGTGTGGATTTGCTCACAACTATTACAATATTTTTCTAATAAAACATGTTTCATTAATAAAAATATACTTGAAATTACAAATAAATTTATACCATCAAATCAAACTAATTTTTAGCAAAAACTGAATAATATTATCCAAGTGTTTTAGAAGACAATATCACAATAAAAACAAAAGTCTCTTAGTACAAAATCAATGATTCAATAGTATATAAATTTGTTTCTAATAAAGACAAAAGAAAACGTTAAAATTGGTACTTTATTTCCAACCTTGCTAGAGAGAAATAAGAGGCAGAGAACCACGTTAGGTAGAATAAAATAAATTGATGATATGTTTATTTAAATAGTAGGGTTTTAGGGTGTGAAAATTTTACAATTTAACCCTTATGTGTGAAAATTTTACAATTTAACCCTTATCAATGCAGGGTAGGGTAGGGATGGGGCGGGGCGGGGCGGGTCTAAAAAGTCTAAATCCATTCCCACCCCGCCCTGTGGTGTGGGGCTAAATCTCGCCCCATCCCCGCCTCATCACCTTTGCGGGGCGGGGAAAATCCGTGTGGGGCAAAGTGGGGAAGGGCGGGTCAAGCGGGGCGGGACAAAATTGCCATCCCTAGTCTCGATGTTGTGTCAAGGTGGGTTGCATTGTGGTGGTGGGGTTTTGGTTAGAGGTGGTGGCAGCGTTGTGTTTGGCAGCGGGTTGTTGCCAGTGTTACTATCATTAATGTGTCTAGAAAATAGAATATTTTATTGGGATGAATTATAAAATAAAGAATGAGATGTATGATATATTATTAAGTGAAAATATAAAATAAATAAAATATTATTTTGAAAGGCAAAATGCATATTTTTTACATATTGGCAATGCTCTTAGTATGAACTCACCAATACATGTCCAAATTTGACCCAAAAATCATGGTACACATATAATGTGCGTCCTACCTTTTGTTTTTAAGAATCTATGTCTTACCATTATTAATTAATGTCAAGTGATTTGGGATAAAACGTAATTTTATAATATAGAATAGTACTCCTATATGATTTGGATCTATTTTCTTATTATTATATAATTTTTTTTTAGAACATACGATAATTGACTATTTTATAAAAGTTTTGATATCAATTTTATGAAAAATATAAAAATGTATCAAAAAAGTTAATTTCTTTTTTTATAAGAATTAAAAAAAAATCATAAACTAATGATTTAGGGCATTTAGCTTTTTCCTTAAAAAATAAAAAAATCTATTTTTTGTTTTACTCGATTCTCTTATTATTTTTGTTTGACATATAACGTTGGACCCGAAATCCGAATATGTTGTTCGGTGACTAGAAATCATAAATGTGCCCCCGTGTGGGAGTTAAGAAGATCTGAGTCATATGACAGTGGGAGCACTTTTCCATACGAAAAAAAAGATGATTATTTGGTTGAACGTTATGAACGTGTGTGGTGATAGAGATGTCAGTCTTGATAAGAAGTGTCATAGTTACACTTCCCAATTCCTTCAACTTCTACTTCTATAGACAAAAACCGATAGCCCTTTTTTCCCCTTAATTTTTTTTTTCCCATTGGAGAACCAAAAAAAAAAAAAAAAAAAAAAAACTAATCATAATAAAAAGAGAAATGTTATTTCAAATTGTCAACAATATTTTTACAATAATTTTAGGGGTGGGCAAAAAATTAATTTAAGTAGTGAGTTCAAAATTTCAAATTAAAACAAGTAATAATTTACAATTTAAAGTTTGTTTACAAATTATTGCGAAAATATCGTGGACATAACATAATTTTAATAAAAATTCACAATATCCCTTAATTTATCAATCATCACATGCTTAGGATCACCATAATCTGTAATTTAAATTTTTTTAGTGACCCAAATGTGAAATGATAGATAAATTTATAAGTATTATGAAATTATTGTGAACGTTTGTTATGACCTACAAGGACTTGGGGATGAATTGTTTGTGAAAAAAATTTATTTGACTGTAAGATCAATAATCAGAGTTAATGTCTAAGAGGTGTAAATAATTAGGTGGTTCTTGGGAAAAAAATTGCAGCAATGATTAAGTTAAATAAAAAAGAATATAAACCTAAAAGATATAATATATATACATGTTAGTAATAAAATATAATTTAAAATATAGAGCATGTTTGTAACAATTTAAACCTAAAAGATATAATATAGAGCATGTTTGTAACAATTTAAAATATACTATTTCCCCATCATTTATAGCAATAAAATTTAAATTAAGTTAGTATTATATAATTTCAAAAATTTTCCATTAAGTCAATTTGAAAACTATGAATTGTCTTTTAAATCATATTGATCGTAGTTAATATTCTTCAAACATTTTAAATCAAGATTTATTTGTTAAATAAGTTAGAGATTAAATAGTTAGATTATACTAATTTTTTTTTAAAATTTATGAAGCATATTAAAATTAAATTAATTTTAAATAATAAATATCACTTTACATATCCGAATAAAAAAAAATTATTTCAAGAAAAATAGATCGATTATAAAAGTTAAAAAGAAAACCTTGTTTTTTATATGACACACGAAATAAAAATCTCTAACTTCCAAGTTCCAACCATAATTATCCTTTTTTCTAAAATTAAAAAATAAAAATAAAATTGAAAACAACAAGAGATGTCATTTAACCTAAGCGTTATTGGCGAACAATATTACAATAAAACTACTGTGGTGGGCCTTTTTGTATTCTGGACTGGGCTGTTTCTTGCCGCATTGTGGCCTAATAGTTCTGGGATAGGAGAGTCAGGACTGGCTCAATTGAAACTCACCTTAAGCCAACTTGTGCACAAGCTAGAACCCCTTTGTACAAATCTTGGTCACATGCCCACGACAGGGGATGCTATCACAAAAATGTTATAGCAGGAGACACATAATATAACAGGATAAAAAAGATATTCTAACTAAAATGCTTGTTGTCAACCAAAGATAATATTTAAATAGCTTTGCGACAGAAAACGCGATGATATGAGTATGACAGAAATAAGTTAACAATAATGAAATGAACAGTGTTAATGCTTAAACAATCATGATAAAAGAGGGGAAGAGGATTGGTTTGCTAGACTTAGCTCTTTAGCAGTTTTAAGTCCAAGAAGGGAATCAATCTCTAATGTAGGTAATCTCACAGAGAAATCCTGCCATAGAAATTACCCACTTTGAAAGAACAGACCTAAGTGGCTTATTCTCGAATCTCTTGGCTGGCTAGAGAGTAGGCTGTTGAGAGGGAGAGAAGGGAGAAGCCTATTGGTGCATGCCTTATCATACTTTTGTTTTCTCACTTCACTCCCCAGTCTCTTGTTTTTCTTTTTGCTTTCTATTTCTTTCTATGTTTTCATTCTTCCCTCTTGTTTTTCCTCCCGTTGTTGTTGTTCACTGTGTACAGCTAAGGCATTTTTATACTGCCTGCCATGATTAGGTTTACCATTTTACCCCTCAACTACCTTTAGCCTGGTGTGAATGTCCTTCCCGGGCCATCTGCTGGTTTGCTGACTACTCAGTCACCACCACTACTCTGTGCTGGCTGTGCCACATTCCATTCCCAGACAAAAGGAGTTTTGTTTTTATTTTCTTACTTTCCGTAGCATCCCTATCTGGATAAGTGTTGGGCGTTTTCTCTCACTCACTCCTATGGCATGCACCTAGTGATTCCAGCCCATCTTTCCCTCTTTTGGATGGTATGTCATCTCAGCAGGACATTTCCCCCAAAAGAGCTTGAGCAGGAATCCCAGAATAGACTTCCCCTTTCTCCCCACCGCCAGACCATACACTCTCTTACCTCTGACCTATGGCCTTCTGCGCCTATATTGGTTGGGTACAAGTGGGTGGTGCTTGAGCCTTGTGCGTGCTCCATTCCCATGTGAGTCTATGCATGGCTTGTCTGCTGTTCACGCGTTTGCCGTTGCCTGTGGGTTTGTTTGGTCTCGTTGTGCGTTTCTGCTGCTTATTTTTAACCTTTTGTGGCATGGGTGAGTCTTGGTCTTCATTCTTTGCATCCCATTTCTTCTCTGGGCTGGGTCTTGCTTAGGCATGGACCTTTTCTTCCTTAATTCGGCCCCTGTTTCCTTTTACTGCTGGTTTATGGGTCGACTAATATTTCTGCCACACCACTGTATTATTTCTGCCATGCACTGCTTAGCTGTGCTTGCTGGGCCTCCTTTGGGCCTGCCATGTATTTATTTTTTCTTTACTTAGTTTGTGTTGCTCAATACTTTTGCTGGGTTGGTTTTCATATCATCTTAGGCTTTCTTAGCCCATTTTATTTCTCTGGGTATCTTTGACCTGCTTCATTCCTTTGGGCATCCTTGGTCCATTCCATTCTTACATTCTCATGGGCTTTTTGCTAAATCTTTCGAGCTTTTCCGACCCAATTACCATATCCTTTACTTTTGGAATTTGTTGGCTTTTGCACCAACCCCCTTTACTAATTTCTTTCTTTGGGCTCCTTCGACCCATCCTTGTTTGCTTTCTATTTCTTATTATTCTAATGAGCTTACTACTTCCTTCCTTGGGGCTCCCTTGGGCCCATTTGCTTTCTTTGGAGCATTTTTACTATTTTGTGGGTCTGTGTACCATTGTTCCTGCCATTTGAGCCTAATGGTTTTACTTACTTTGCTAATTCTTCTTTCTTCACCCTTTGTTATATTGTTAGGCTTCTTCTTGCCATTGGCCTTTTTCTTTTTTTGCCAAAATGGGCCTCAACAACTACCACATTTAGGTATGGTGATCTCAGAGAGTTACACCTTTTCATGTTCTGTATCATGAAGTTGAATCAAAAGAAGTTAAAGTGAACAGCAAATTATATGAAGCAAGATCAATTTAAGGATGTATAAATTTGATTTGTTCAACCCAAAAAAATAAATAAAAAATGCAAAAGATGAACCGACTTTCTAGCCAAAAAGGGAAAGAAGATAAACCGATTTTAATTTTTAATTAACATTTAAACAAAGTATCATATCCTACGTAATTCTATTTTTAGAATAAGAAAACCTTAGTATCTTTATCGTCATTGTTCTTCCAAGCAAGTGATAAACATAATGATTCAGAAAAAAAAAAAAAATTAGATCAGCTGGGGCGGTTCTAAGACATATAATTTGGGTTATTTTATGAGTAAATTAATATTGAAAGATACATATGGTAGGGGGCTTCAAACTCTCCAAATTTAAATTAAAAAAACAAAACATGTTTTTCATATTAAAAGATAAAAGAATATAAAACAAACTATCAGGTAAGGTATTGTCAATTGATCGATGTCTCAGCAGATCTAGATATTATTATGTTCACATTTAGATAGAATCTTTCACTTGTTCTCTATCATTTTTTTTTTCCTAAAGAAAAAACATTTGGTCACTTGGAAAGAGTCCCAAACATTTGGCGATATATGATATTATTGTAGGCACAATATGCCAGATTTTGCTTAATGGCACAATGTGCTATGCACTTTAAAAAGCTTTGGAGATACTCTCTCGATTTATGTATATATATTGTGTCAAGAGCATTCCAATTTTTAAAGTAGAGTGCTTGTTAATTTATTACTATGCAAAGTAGGTAATTTGTTTTGTAGTACATAATGCAACGTGTATTGGGTGCATGAGTGCATCCATGGTTTTAAAACCTGGACCTGCATTCTTTAGGCAGGTTAGCATGTCCTGTGCGGTAATCATTGGGCCACATGTTTTGTGTTGGTTAAAATGGAGTATTATTAGGAGTCCGGTTATCGGGTATCATTAGAGTGTTTGTTAATGAACTATTTTAAAAAAGTTTTGATACAATTTTTATGAGAAATAAAAAAATTTGTCAAAAAAATCAATTACTTTTATTTTTTTTCTCATACAAACTTTCTTAAAATAGCTTACAAACAAATATTTTTAGAGCATCCATTAACTTATTCTCCCTAATGTGTTTGTGCATTTGTTTCTTAGGGAAAGAAAAGTCAATTGACCAATTCGGTTATGAACAACAAATTTTCCTTTTCTTTTGTTTTAGTATCTTAGAAATGATTTGGTGGATTTCAGTTCTAGGGTTTGGTTTAGTAAAGGTGGTGGTGATAGAATTGGTTTGAGTGAGTTTGGTTTTGGGTTTAGGAGGCGACAGTGGGTTTGACTTTGGTGTGACTTCGACGATTGAGGTGGTGTGTGTGGTGGTGGTGGAGTGATGGTGGATTGAGTCCATTTGGGTATGGTTTGGGTTTCAATTTGAATTTGCTTTCATTTGGATCTTGTCTAGGTCTCACAGGGTGTGGCATTTGGGGAGTGAACATGGGAAAGGGAAAATATATATATAAATATATATATTTATATAAATAGGTGTATTGCAAAGGTAGATTTTTAAAGTAGAAAAAATTAGGAGTATGTTTTTAAAAAGTCGAATAGAAAAATTATACAAAATTGGATGTGAATGCTTTTAGTGAACTACTTAAGCAGAGTATTGGGCTATTTTGTCATTGTATATATCCATTAGATTCAATTAAAATGCTATCTAGAAAAATTTGAGAAGCAGCTCAGATCGTCAGCATTTTCCATTCACCACTTAACAGTACGGATTATTTTGACGTAATATCAAAAGGATAGAGACCAAATTAACACATTTAAAAGGTAATTGACCAAATTGACAAACAATGTATAAGTTGGAGACCAAATACGTAGTATATCAAATTTTTATATTTTATATATTTATAATTCAATTGGTATGGGCCATGGGGAGGTAAATTTGAGCCCTAATTCTCTTCATGAAGAAGACTAGAATGCCATAAAACTATAAAAGACACGTTAAGAATAAATGCTGCTGCCGCAAAAAAGGAAAAAGTCTGCTTCGGCAAAAACTTTCAAGCCATGGACCATGGTGTTCTAAACTTCTCATTTTTATTTAAACATTATTTTTATCGACCCAAACTCAGTGAGACAAATTCAACTTTTCTCTTTGATGGAACTCAAACAGACAAAGCAAGAGCCTCTAGAGCATTATTTGTGCTGTGTAATTTCAAAAATGCTAATACTGCTAAGGATCAGATTTTTGTGCCTGTAATTTCAGATTTAATATTCTTATTTTTAGATAAATTAATTTAAGGATAGTTTTGAAAATTTATACATTTTTTTAAAGTAGACAAAATAATAAATGATGTTCCTTTAAACAGTTTGATTTTTGAAACAAGACAAACAAATTGGAATGGAGGAAGTAGTATAGATAAGGTTGAGGGTTCTGAATTCCGATATAAGTTTCATAAATAAAAAAAGAAAAAGAAAAAAAGAAATCTGATCATATAATTAAGTATTAATTAAATAAAATTAAAAATAACAAAGTTGATGGGTCAAAAGTTTGATTCCTAAGACTCCTCTTATGCAAAAAGTTAGCATCACGCTGAACTGTAAAATTGAATTCATACTTCTGTTAAGAAAAGCTAGAGTGGAACATTGTGCAATCAAGAAGATTTCAATATCCTACGAATGGGTAAGATATAAAAAATCAAAATCCCAAGATTAGTGGGATACAATAACAGTGAATATTTTCAACAAATATACAGGTAAGATAGGAATATGGTCAACTCTGATAGCTTAACTTACCCATTAATCAATCTTTTAATCTAACAAGTAACAACTCTTTAATTGTATTGAATCTTGAATTATAGAAATACGTTTTTTTTACTCTTTTATGAAAGGTTTTTTTTTTTTTTTTTTTGAAGAAAAAAGAAAAAAACTTGTTCATACACTAATACATCTTTTTTTGTTGATATAGTCAAATATGGTTTTATAAACCCCAAAAGGCAAGAAACTTGTTCATACTGTATTTGACTATCCCAAAATAGAAAGGACTAAGTGATTTCTTTTTTTTTTTTGCTTGTTTGAAGACGCATATATAGTGTCCCAAGCTTGCTTCCAAATTCTGATATCAACAAGGATATAGGCGTAACCCAATAAAATCTACCGAGGAATAATCCCAGCCAATTACTCAACCACATATCATGTTTGAATTTTGATTCACTAATAATATACTACTATCTATTTAATTTACGTCACGAAAATGTCATCCTTATTGATGTACATTGTAGGATCTTATAGTTTGTTTCTTCACCCTTTACGGGTAATTACACGTAAGGCTACTAGTCAAGACAAAGAAAGAAAAGTTTAATGGAATTAGTAACCCTCCCAATCAGGCATCTTATCTACGTGCCCATGACTCCTTCAGAATCTAATAGGTTAAGTATTTTTTTTTTTTTGATCGTTGAGTTTGAAAATAATTAATTTTTTTAAAATTTTGTTTAAATTACAAAATAAAAATAAAGCAAGTATAAAATGTAAAGTGTAAGACCGATCGATCATGGAAAAATATTTGATTAATTATCAAAATAATATAATATAAATAATGATGATTCTTGTAATTTTTTTATTATAAAAGTTTAATGATAGAATTCTAATTAGAGTACTACCGTATTTAAATTTCAATGTACGCAAGGCAAAAGACTGTTTATATGGGAAAAAAATGTAATAAATAAATAAAAGGGAGGGTGTTAACTTGGTGTAAACAAATTGTGACATAACGAATGAAAAAAAAAATGTTTAATATAATTTAAATACATAGGGAAAATTCTTTTGAATTTTTATAAACTTTCGGTAATAGAAATTTGGTGAGAGTGTTTACTTATAGGACAAAAAGACAAAAGAGTGACCTAAGATTAAGTTGAAAAAAAAGACGACGACTTTTATTTTTTATTTTTTGAAGAAAGATTATGTTAAAAGAAAAAGAGGATGACTTTTGATTATTTATTTTTTTGACAGATGAGAATATCCAAATCTTCTTAAGCATCTGATACAGTCCCTCGTTGTTCACATACCAGACAAAAAACGGTTTGCGTGACCTAAGAAGAAAGATTAAGTTAAAAAAAAGAGGATGACTTTTATTTTTTAATTTTTAATTTTTGAAGAAAGATTAAGTTAAAAAAAAAAGAAAAAGAGGACGACTTTTATTATTATTTTTTGATAGATGAGAGTTTCTAAATCTTTTTAAGTATCTTATTATTTTTTCGGGTGCATATAGTCTACCCGTTCCCCACACACTAGGTTATCATAGAAAGAAATCCTTTAAAGGTGGCCTTAAAATGCTTGTAAGAAGTTTCGAATTCAGTATTTCATGAATCTTATGAGACCTTAAGCAACCATGAGGTTTCTATAACAGCGTATCTTAGTCATATCCCATTATTGGTAATTCACATTCAATTAATGGCTGTGTTGTTCATACGTATACTCACAGGTTGTTTATCGAACCCAATAAAGTAGAAAATTGAAGGAAAAAACATAGGATGGTGCCACCTAAGGAAATTAATTTACAAAAATAGTAGTATCATAGATTGATGGGTAATGTCTAAAGAATTAATTGTTCAAATTGGAAAGCACGACTAAATAGATTCTCACACGAAATCCAGCTATCCAAGGATAAGATTTTGATAAAACAGTTAAGAGAAATCTTTTTTATTTATTTATATATATATATATATTTAAAATCTGATATCATTTTGTTCACCAAATTTATCTCTTTAATTCCAGTCAATTTCTGAAGATAAAGTTTTATTTTGCTAATCCTTTAAGGCTTTTACTTGAAATTCGCAATTTATATGTTATCTTTATTCTTTTTTTTTTTTTTTTGTTCTTTGTTATCTTTATTCTTTAACACCAGTCACAAAATGTTTATGATATACAAATTTCTGTAGACAGGGCTTGTGAGTTGTGACATTTCTGGTCCAGTAATATCTGCCAGTTTCTTATTGGGTTTAATTCCAGTCAATTTCTGAAGATAAAGTTTTATTTTGCTAATCCTTTAAGGCTTTTACTTGAAATTCGCAATTTATATGTTATCTTTATTCTTTTTTTTTTTGTTCTTTGTTATCTTTATTCTTTAACACCCAGTCACAAAATGTTTATGATAAATTTCTGTAGACAGGGCTTGTGAGTTGTGACATTTCTGGTCCAGTAATATCTGCCAGTTTCTTATTGGGTTTAGTTTTGAGGTTTAATCACCTTACATTAAAAAAATGAAAATAAATTGTATTCCAAAATATTGGAGACCATGTATTCCAAAAAGATAAAACTTAGGTAAGTGTTGTTGCTTAAGTTCACCTCTTAAGATTCAGTCATGTGACTACTTAACTAAAAAAAAACACTTTCATCCCATGAAAAAAATCCACATGACAGAATTTTAAAATGAAAACCTAAGAAATAGTCCCTAAATACTGTATTTAAGTCTTACTCATTCAAAAATATTCATTCAGTACTTTGAACAGACGCCTGTATAAGGGCATTCAAGATTTTAGGTATACATCATCTCAAAAAAGAAAAGAAAAGATTTTAGGTATACAGAAAAAGTAACCGGTATTCATTTTGGTTTCTTAAATAGAATAAGAGACCAATTTAGGGAACCAACCCTCTAAAAATCTCACATTGACTTTTTTTATACATCCTTTAAAATAACATCATGCTACGATAAGAACGGTTTACTCCTTAACACTTTTGGTAATAAAAAAAGAAAAAAGAAAAAAAATGAAGGCATGTATTGCACGCTGTAATTTTTATTTTTATTTTTGAGAAAATGTTTGTATGCTGTAATAGATTCTATAATGAAAAGCTTATCCTTTATAATATGTTTTGATCTTTGGTTGGATTTTTATTATATGTAATAGTTATTCATTATTAGCAAAAAAGTGATGTAATAGATATTTTTTAGTATATTTATTATCTATTGAAATTATCAAATTTCTAAAAATACAAACAATCTCTATGTGGATAATAAAAATAATAGTAATTATAAAGTTATTATGTTTTCAAATATATAAATTTGTGGTTTAATTTCTATTTCTTAACCAAACATATTAATAGGAATAATTATTCCAATGCATTCTATTTCCAACAATACAGGTTATTATTTCTAAAATGAACTCTTAATATTTTGAAAAGTGTGAGAAATAGTAAAAAAAAATTAAATAAAAAAAATATTTTAACAAAACAGAGTGTAGAGTAGATAATTAGAAATGGATATTTTCAGATATAATTGATTAAAATAGAAAAAAACTAGATTTTTATCTAAGAATAGGGAATGCATTTTGGGAAAATAAACTTGAATGGTCAGTGAAAGTCCAAAGTACAAACAACCAGAATCCAGCGAGAGAGAGAGAGAGAGAGAGAGAGAAATGAAGCATTGTGATGTGAGTTTGTGACAGGGTTGACATTGAGAGATAGTAATTAACAACAGCAAAGTGAAGGAGGACACATCACACACGTGCCAAACTACTTTCTAGTTGGAACTATGAAAGACGTTGGTTCTTAGGTAGATTTCATTTTACAGCCAAGCCGGCTTTTCTCTCTCTCTCAAAATTGTTTTACTTAGTTAGCAAAAGCAATGTTTAGCATATTCCAGTTATATAAATACATGTTGCAGCTTTCTCTTCCTTAATTCTCTCCTTGAATCTTCCTTCAACTTTCAAATTCCAGTTGTCATTATCTCTCTCTCAAAATAACTCCCACCTTTTAATCCGACCTTCATTTCCAAATTCAAACCGTCTCAGAGTCTTTATTTATGTGTGTTTCTGTTTCTACAACACCCATTTCCTCAAAAGTCTTCAACTCTCTTAACAACAAAATCCTTATTATTATCTACACCAAAAAACTCCAACACCCACTTCTTCAAATTCCTTAAATTTTGGTTCTTTACAAAACTCAATGGTGGTGAGGCTCATAAGGTGGCCTTCATGGCCACCATTCCACTCTAAGAAATTCGAAGTAATAATTGTTATTCGACGGCTGGAAGGTTTAAGATTAGCACAATCTGAGGGTGAGAATATGTTGGGGTGTGAGATTAAGTGGAGAGGTCAGAAGGGTATAGCTTTGGGCTCACTTAGGCGCTCTGTGAAGAGAAATTTAACAAACAAAGTGGGTGTTGGAGATGATGGGGTGGTGGAATGGAACGAGGGGTTTCAGAGTGTGTGTAGTTTCTCCTATTATAAGGAGGGTGTCTTTAATCCAAGGGAGGTCTCATTTACAGTGTTCAATGTGAGTTTCTCATCTTTGATTATGATTCTTCTTTCTTTCTTTCTTGTTTTTTTTTTTTTTTTTTTTTTTTTTTTTTTTTTGTTTTAGTATTTTTTATTATTATTATGTAACAATTCTTCTTAGGCATTGGAATTTGGATGAGTTTGGAAGTAATTCATAATATTGTTTACTTTTTTTGGTTTTCTGAAGGGTTGACTCTTGATGGCATACAGAATTTCTGGGTTTGTTTGCTTCTTTTTTTTTTTTTTTTTCTTGGAATATAAATTCTGTTAGTTAAATTCATATTTGATAGCTGTGGTGCCTTGGTCTTTCCAAATTTTCTTGTTTTGGGTTTTGGTAAGGGTGGATAGGTTCTTGTGATTCTGAATATATTTTATTTTATTTTGTTCTGTGTCTCTTTACTCTTTCCAAGTGATATGTCTCTTTACTCTTTCCAAGGGATTCAAACTTAGAATGTCTTATTTGCAATCTAAGGCTGTTGAGGTGTGCCAATAGTCATTAATGAAGGCCTTTGATTTTTGTCTAGATATTCTGAATGGGTTCTCGTGAATTTTGTAATTCACAACATTGTTTTTTCTGGGAAGAAATTGGTTGGTGACTAGTAAGAAATTCACCCAAAAAAAAAAAAAAGGTTATCAAAGTCAAACCCTCCTCCCCCAGCGACACTCTCCAAAATAATATATATAAATAAAGGGTGAAAAAAGATGCTAATTAAAGAGATTAATATTAACTCTTTACTTTTTCTATTGTCAACAATAATATTTTTCTTTGCTTTCCCTTCCAATATAGTTCCCCAAAATTATTGTTTATTTTTAATAATATGATCAGAGAACAAGAATTTCTAATTAATTTGTGATAAATGGATATGGACAAAATGGTAAAAAACAATTTTAATATTCAATACCTTATCAGGAAAGTCACTGACTAATTTTGGTCTAGTTCATTGTTCCTGGATAATTGGTTTGTTGTTGATATCAGTGTTTCAATTCATTTTGTTCAAATTTAGGGTGTGAATGAAGAGTCCAGGAACAGGGTTCCTGTTGTTGGAACTGCATCATTAAACTTAGCAGAATATGCTTCTTCAGCTGATGGAAAGGAGATTCAAATCAATCTTTCTGTCAAAGTTCCTGTTGGAACTAGTGAATGTAGTCCGTCACTCTCTGTAAGTGCCTTGTATTATTTTTTACTTGGGATTTCTATGTGATTTTCTGTTATCATTCATCTCTTTTCTAAATGTCCCTTTGCATCTGGGAAATTTGTTTGTCTCATCCCCAAGTTTATCTATAACGCAGTTATCTCTCAGTTTATTGGAATTGATAAGTGCTCAAGAACCGTCAGATGCAGTGCAGAGATCAATAGTGTGCCTTCCACTGTCACCTTGTTATGCAGAAGCCCACTCAAGTGAGAAAGACGAGTTCTCTGCCCTTAAAGCTGGACTGAGAAAAGTGAAACTCTTTACAGATTATGTTTCAGCAGGAAGAGCAAAGAAGGCTAGCCGTGAAGAAGAGGGCAGTGATGGCAGGTGCTCTGAAAGAAGTGCGGATGCCGAGTACAATTATCCCGTTGACACAGATTCACATGATGATGGTGATGCTGAGGGGCAATCAGAGGAGATTAAGGATGATTGCAGCATTAGGCAGCCATTTAGTTATGAAACTTTGGCCTCAGCAAACTGTGCTGGAGGAATAGTATCCTTCAATATGATAAACAATGGTCAAGATGAATGCTTGATCTATTACAGCAACCGTAAATTGACTGTGGGATGCTATGATATTGAGAATGCACATGCATTAACCTCTGAACAGACCCTGAGGTCAAGTTCAAAACGCAATATCCTTTCTTGGAGGAAGAGAAAACTGAGCTTCAGGTCTACTAAAGCCAAAGGGGAGCCTCTTCTGAAAAAGCATTATGGTGAAGAGGGTGGGGATGATATTGATCATGATCGTAGGCAGCTTAGCTCTTCTGATGATTCCAGTTTTGGGGTAGGTATCAAACCTTTGCTTCACTCTTTTTTTCAGCAGCAGCGGTTGTAGTACTAGTAGTCACTGTCTCTCCCCAATCCTTCCCCTCTGCGTTGCCCTTCTCTTAAAATAAATTATATGAATTTTTAAATATAACTAATGCCATTTTTTTTTTCATGGCAGTGGCAAGACGGGTTCAGTACTGATGGATCATCAATATCTGAATTTGGTGATGACAAATTTGCTGTAGGTAGTTGGGAGAGTAAGGAAGTAACCAGCCGTGACAGACAATTGAAGCTCCAAACTCAAGTCTTTTTTGCTTCAATTGATCAAAGGAGTGAACGGGCTGCTGGGGAGAGTGCATGTACAGCTCTGGTTGCAGTCATTGCTGATTGGTTGCATTCCAACCAAGATGAGATGCCGATCAAGTCTGAATTTGACAGCCTGATTAGAGATGGATCATTAGAATGGAGAAATCTTTGTGAGGATGAGGTCTTCATAGAGCAATTCCCTGACAAACACTTTGATCTCGAGACCATTCTCCAAGCTAAAATTCGTCCTCTTTCTGTAGTTCCAGAAAAGTCCTTTATAGGATTCTTCCATCCAGATGGACTAGTAGAGGGGGGTTTTGATTTCCTTCATGGTGCCATGTCCATTGACAGCATATGGGATGAGATTAGCCTTGCTGCATCAAATTGCCCTAGCAATGGTGACCCTTTGGTCTACATTGTCTGTTGGAATGACCACTTCTTTGTCCTAAAGGTTGAGCAGAATGCTTATTATATCATCGACACCCTGGGGGAGAGGCTTTATGAAGGGTGCAACCAAGCATATGTCCTGAAATTTGATAAAGACACAATAATTGTTCGATTACCTAGTGAGAGTCAAGAATCAGATGGAAAACCTGCCAGTGATAGCTGCAAGGAAACTTCCATGGAGGGGACTATGGTACTCCAGTCTAATGATTCAGAAGACAGTGTGAGAGAAGACGAGATTGTGTGTAGAGGGAAGGAATCATGCAAGGAGTACATTAAGAGCTTCTTGGCTGCAATTCCCATAAGGGAATTAGAGGCTGATATCAAGAAGGGGTTGATCAAATCGGCACCTCTTCATCACAGGCTACAAGTTGAGTTCCACTATACCCGGTTCTTGCAGCCGACGGTTGAATCTCCAGTGGTAGAAACAAGAGGTGATGTGCAGGGAATTGGACTGGCACTTGCATAGGTGACTATTGTAGAGCTCTATAAATGGCAGACATTGTTACTCACTCCATACTAACCACGTATTTCACTTGTTATTTTGTGATTGTTGAGGTTAATGGGTCAGGTATTAAAAGTGCATCTCTTTTTAATTTTTGCGTTGGTAGTACCTTCACCTCTAATTCTAAAGGGAGGAAATGAAAACAAATAGGGATGATATATATGTAAATGAGTGTTTATTCACAATGCTAATTTCTCTTTTAGTTGATTGTATTTCCTTGAACTAATTGTACAAAGTCTAAATCCTTATTGGAAATTGGAAAGTTTGAAGTTGAACCTTTAATATAGTGTCAACCATATTTTTTCTGCTTGTGTGTGTGTATTCAATAACTAACCTCATACATTACACATCCTACAGAGCAGTCTGAGCCTTTTGTTTTTGATCCAAGGATGCCAGAACTTAACCCTCACTGTCAGCTTTTTCATGGAATTATATTTAAATTTTTTTTAAAAAATCAGAAATAAAAAGGGAAATACTTGAGATATATGAGAAAGTTTGTGAAAGAAATGTGGGACGGTGGGAGTAACTTTTTTCTGGAATGATGTTCCTATACCATTTTTATTAATCGTAGCATATAAAGATGTTACTGTATATTCATGTGTAGCAAGATTGAGAATTAAAAACAGTCTATTTTGGAGTTCCTATATAGGAACATGCCAGTGACTAATAGGAATGATGTATTGTGTAGGAATTAGGAAGTCAAAGCATGGCGGTAGATTAGATTTGATGGTGCCTAGGAAGGTTATTTTCTTTGTTTGGACAATTACCTTGGAGAATATTAATTATGAATAATTTTTTTTGATAATTCGTTAGTTAAATTATGGATAATCTGATCAACAGAAATCTCATCACGGTGAATTGGCGGTGTATGTGTAAGTATAGTTGTGAGATTGTTAATCATCTATTAATTCATTCCTTAATTTTTCAGTAGATAGATAATGGGATAGGGAAGGTAGGAATTCATTCCTTAATTGCTAACTTATTTTACTTTGGGAGTGTATGATATGACTCGATTATACTAAATTTTTCCAACTGGGGAGGTTTGAGTGAGTTTCATGGTGTAGCTTTGCATTTCGAGGGCATTTGGTTCGCTTGATTTTACATTAAGGTGTAATGTTACATTATTATAATCTTAGAATCACGTAGTCACATTACCTTAAGGCCAACAAGGGGTATAAGGCAAGGTGATCCCCTCTCACCATTCCTGTTTCTATTAAGCACGAAAGGGCTCCATGGCTTACTCATCCAATCGGCCTTGAGAGGAGACATTCATGGCTTTTCCCTTGGTAGGAGAAGCCCCTCACTTACTCACATTTTATTTGCAGACGATAGTTTGCTGTTTTGCAGGTCCAATACTGAGGAGTGCCAAAATATTTTGGATGTTTTACAGTCTATGAGATGAGCTCGGGTCAACAAATTAACAAGGCAAAAACCACTATCTTCATTAGCAAGTCCACTAGTGAAGAGCGGAGATTGGTGATCAAAAATACTTTGGGAGTGGTGGAGATTCGGAATTATGAGAAATATTTGGGTTTGCCATCTCTAGCGGGGAGGAACAAAAAAGCTAGCTTCAATTACATCAAGGAGCATGTATGGAGAAAACTTCAAGGGTGGGAAGAAAAACTACTCTCTTAAGCCGGTAGAGAAATCCTAATTAAAGCGGTAGTTCAAGCTATCCCCACCTATACCACAAATTGTTTCAAGCTCCCCATTGGATTATGCAATGAGATTGAGAGACTTATTCGTAAATTTTGGTGGGGACAAAGAGGAGATCGTAGGAAAATTCATTGGGTTAGATGGGAGGAGCTATGCAAACCAAGAGTGAGGGAGGAATGGGTTTTAAGGACCTAGCATTAATCAACGATGCCCTCCTAGCAAAACAAGCTTGGAGGTTGCTCCAAAACAGAAATTCACTTTTCTATAGAGTGTTCAAATCCAAATTCTTTCCTCATTGCTCTTTCATGGAGGCAACAGATTCTCAACCAGGTTCATATGCATAGCGAAGCATTTTAAAAGGTAGAGAAGTGCTTATATCTCCTCAGACCTGTGGCTGCCTTCAGACTTTCTACCGTAAATAGGATTTGAATCCAAAATCTCTTGTTCGATTAAAAAAAGAAAAAAAAATCCTATGAAAGCTAGGATGCCAAACATTTGATCACTTTGGATGAAAGAGTTCCAAATTTTAATTGCGCTTTACAGCCTTTCCTAAAACCATACCAGACAAGCCCTGAATAACAAAGGCTTGCTCTAATGCCATGAGATAATATGGCTAGCATAAATTCAATGAAATTGATGCAATCCTTAAACAATTGGATTAATATAATAAAAAGTTAAAACCCCCGCTGTTTGTGAATGACAAAAGATATAAAACTTCGGGTTAGACCTGATTTGGTTTTCCCTGTGAATTTACCGCTTTTGCTCTAATTTTTGTAACTTTTGAAGTAATTCTAATGTCACACAACTTCAATTCGGATATGGTCTGACCTGTGGCTGCCTTCAGACTTTCTGCCATATATCTCCTCGCCAGCTGCATCGGAGTTTGAAGAAGCCCAGGTTGTGTCCCTCATCGATCCAGCCACTAATGAGTGGAACTTGGCTACTTTACTTGAGCTTTTCCTCCCTAGAGATATAGCACTGATTAAATCCATTCCCTTGAGCTGCAAATCGGTGGAAGACAAGCTCTATCGACCTTTTACTCCATCGGGTACATACTCAGTGAAATCAGGATATCGATTTCTCTACAAATCACAATGCTTCGATGACCATGAGTACCAACCCGAGGATAACACATTATGGAAGAAGGCCTGGGGTTTACAGGTGTAACTGAAAGTCCAAAACTTGCTATAGAGAGCCATCAAGAATTCTATTCCAACAGAGGTTAATCTTAAGCGTCGAAATGGTTATTACTGATGATTGTTGCGATCACTACTGATGATACCGTGAAAATCACCAGTGAGTTACACGGTCTTCGTACGCTCGAAAGAATACCTATACAATGAAAACAAAAGAGCACCGGTGTGGTGCCGGCCAAATACCCTCTGAAAGTCAAGTTAGAACTTATTTTCACAGCTCTAGAGTGCTAGAGAGGGTAAATTATGCGTATCTCGATTTGTGAGAGTATTGGGTTTTTATAGTAGAGAGTTGACACCTCTTCCTTGATACCGAAGTCTTTTCCTTCTAGGACTCTACATGAATAGTCCCAAACGTGGTTAACAAGACATTTTCTTGTAGAAGAGATTTGCAAGTATCTTCCGGAATCCTTGTCGTGCTAGGACTCTATTTACCTTTGGATTCCACGGCGATCAAGCTTGTCTCGCAAGTATTTTCCATCGAAGATTTTCGCTACATCTATCCATAACGGACCTTTAAACAAATTGGGCTTGCCCTCTACCGGCTCACGGACATGGATCCATTAGGCCTATTCTCGGGCCTCATCAACTTACACTTTTACTCTCATCAATTGCCCCCTTCACCCTACGAGTCCGTCAAAGTTGAGGGACAGGACTGGTGGGGTGACGGTTCAAAGTAAACTGTGATGACGGTTCGACAGCGAATTGGATCAAATGCTAGTGGGTCGACGGTCTCAGCGCGGATGCCGTCAACTGCGCAAATGTCTGACAGGTTGTTCGGAAGCCATTATGGCGCATGACACGTGTCGTCCTCCGACTGGATTTTATCTCAGATCGAAGCGTCGCTTTGTCTTCCGTGCACTCCCTCTATAAATACAAGGGTTTACCTCTTTCATTTCTTCATTTTCAGTCGAAACATATTGTCAGAGCGCAACCCGTCATCATTGACAGAGACCACCCGTTCACCAAGCTGAATCCGTCACTGACACACTTCCCCCGTCCATTCTCAAAATTTGGTAAGCGTTCTCTTTTCATGAATCTTGTAGATACACCGTCCTTACTTTAATTAATTTATACCTTGTACTTCAATACACCCGTCGTAATTCCTAGATCTGTTTGAGTCTTAGGTTTTGTCTTCTCATGTAGGCGATGTCTAGTGCGTCAAGTAACCAGTCATGCGTCCGTGACTGGGTGGATTACGAGGAGGTATATCCATCCGGTCATAGAGACCTAGAGAGTCCAGGTGAAGAGAGGAGTCCGTCCGCCTCTTCCTCTTCCTCAACAGATGAGGATATGGAGATGGCTGACCCTAACGAGGGCCTTGACGTTGTCGAGGAACAAGCAATAAAGTCCGTCATAGGTGTTGATGGACTTAGAGAGTTCATCATGCTACTAGAGTGGACGGTTAATTATTTTACTTCCACCATCAAGGAGAGACACTTCAGCTCTCTTAGAGAAAATTATCAAATTCCATACTACATCCCCATCCGTCTACCCTTTAAATCAGAAAAATGCTACTATGAAGGGGTAGAAGGTGTTGGGGTGTATGAACAAATGTTGAAGGCAGGACTTAGGTTTCCACTAAGTTCCCTTCACCGTCAGCTTCTCAAATACCTCGGCTTGTCCGTCAACCAAATATCCCCAAACACCTGGAGGGTCTTCATAGCAATGGAGGTCCTATATGGTGCTATGTTAGACGGTGTAAGGCGGTTGACGGTACGGGAATTCCTTCACTGCTACCGTCCAGACGAAATAGACAAATCACGGGGGATATATAGTTTCGTGCCCAGGAGTCTGTTGTTAAAGGTCATATTTGAAACCCTAAACTCTAATAGGGACTGGAAAAGTTGTTATATCTTCTTAGAGGGTGACAGATGGATGTGTCATCCCGGGGACACAAAATACATGCCCGTCGACACGACTTGGGGGATACTGCCTCCGTCTCGTATGTACCCGTCTAGTGTACAAATTTTACATAATCGTTCAATTTAGTATAATTTCTTCAGGTCATTAACCGTCTTCTCTTTTTTTGCAGTTCGACGACGTCCCCAAGTTGACCTCGAGGAATTCAATTTTCTTGAGAAAATTTTTAACAAAACAAAATCAGAAGAAAGGACCTGGGCCAAACTAGTCACATTTAGTACCATCCACTGGTATTCTGACGGTCCTGCACCAACTCCAGCGGCGATCAAATACGACACCAGAATTCGTCAACGTAAGTCTGTCGCCCCCATTACTTTTGATCGTCTTTTTATTTATTATTTAAAAAAAAAAAAAAAACATTCGTCCACCTTTACAGAGATGGACGACGCTAAGAGGAGGGCTTTGATCAAGGCACAGGCTGCCAAGGAAAAAGAGACCGGCGAGGTGGATCCCAAGGGGACGGACAAAGCAATCCGTCGATAAAAAGAAGGCAGCCATCCAAATCTGACTGTCCTTCCAAGAAGCCCAAAGTCCCTTTGGAACCCGTCGTAGGGCTAATGGCTGAGGGTGTGAAGACTGTCACCCCGGTGAAGCACGGGGTTGGCAAAGGTCTCATGAAGGCCCCGTCTACTAACCAAGAAAAACCACCTGTCCTCCTCCGTGAAGACTCCAAATATGCCTTGGAGCGGCTTTCGTCTATCATAACGTCGGAGGATTATGAGGACTTAGGCAACCACTCCACAGAGGCAATGGGGGAGACGGGACTTTTCGCAGTTGCTCAGGTAATAAAGTCCGTCGACTTTACATCCGTCCACTATGTTGGCTTTATACTTAACCTCCTTTTGTGTTTCAGGCCATGATCATGATGAAAGGTCTGATGGGACGGTGCCTCAACCACGAGACAACCTTGGACCGTGTCCGAGAAAAGGCAGAGCAGACGGAGGATGAACTGAGACAGCTCAAAGCCTGGAAATCGAAAATGGAGAAAAAATTTGATCTTTCAGAGAAGGTAAGGAAGGAGCTTGAGCAGAGGACAGAGGAGGCGAAGAAGGCCCTTGTGGAGAAAGACAAGGAGATCCAGGAGGTTAAGGATCAACTCCGTCAAGCTAAGGAGGTTGCGATCTGTAAATATCGCGACTCCGACGCCCTTCTGTTCGAGCTGGGTGAATCCTTCCTGGAGGGTTTTGATGATGCCCTCCGTCAGGTCAAGAAAGCCTATCTCGACCTGGATGTTTCAAATATCAAAGTTGATGACCAAGTTCAAGTCTCCGTCATGCCGGTCGCCTTAGAGGACACCGACGACCTTTTTGCTGATGACGGAGTCATTAGAGACGGTGTGTCTGCCCCAGTTCAGAATTTCCAAGTTCTGGGGGATGATATCCGTCAACCCGAGCAGGAGAAAGATGTAAATATTGAGGATTAGTTTTTTGTAACCATTTTGGGAACAATTGTTTTAATTTGATCCGTCATTTATGGCATGTATACACTTTGCTTTAAACAATTTTTGTGATTTGGGATATATGATTTGTGATGATATTAATCTCTTGGATATATCCGTCCACTTTGCGGAAATATGACTCAAATTTCTTATATGATCTGTCTATTTTGCTGACATTTGTTTTCATCCGTCTACTAGAGGACTTGTGACCCGTCCACTTTGTGGACTTATGTTTTTTATCCTTCATGGATAATCCGTCCACTATGTGGACTTATGTTATTATTCATCCACTTGGGGACTTACATTTGTCATCCATCTGGATGACTCGTCCACTTTGTGGACTTATGTTTTTCATTCTTTTCGGATGATCCGTCCACTATGTGGACTTATTTTATTATCCGTCCACTTGGGAACCTATAATCGTCATCCTTTTGGATAACCCGTCCACTTGGTGGACTTATGTTTTTCATTTAGGGATCCGTCCATTTAGGGATCCGTCCTCTTCGGGACTTATAATCGTCATCCTTCTCTGTGACCCGTCCACTTTGTGGACTTATGTTTTTCATCCTTCATGGATGATCCGTCCACTATGTGGACTTATTTTATTATCCGTCCACTTGGATACTTATAATCGTCATCCGTATGGATGACCCGTCCACTTTGTGGACTTATGTTTTTATCCTTCATGGATGATCCGTCCTCTTGGGGACTTATAATCGTCATCCTTCTGGATAACCCGTCCACTTTGTGGACTTGTGTTTTTATCCTTCATGGATGATCCGTTTTCTTGGGGACTTATAATCGTCATCCTTCTGAATAACCCGTCCACTTTGTGGACTTATGTTTTTCATCCTTGATGGATGATCTGTCCACTATGTGGATTGTAGAATTTTTTAAGCAGTAAAACATAGTTGAGTCTGAATATTCCTCTTATTAATTAAAAACCATGCATTTGTAGAAAAGTACCTGCCCCCTTGGGCTTAAAAAGGCACATAAAGAACATTGTAGCAAAATTTTGTCAAAGTAAAAACTAGTAGTAAAATTAAATTAACTGGGAAATAGAGGACATTGTCGCCGTTCTTCCTGTCATTTCTACTGGTAGTATTTTCATAGGTGCTCCGTGTTCCATGGGTGCTGCAACTTTCGCTCGTCCAGAGTCTTGAGGTGGTAGGTGCCCTTCCTTTGCCATGCCGTGATTCAGTAGAGTCCTTCCCAGTTGGGACCGAGCTTCCCTTGGGTGGGGTCTCTTGCAACGCCCATGACTTTCCTCAGAACGAGATCCCCAATTTGGAAGTCTCTATGTCGGACCCGAGAGTTGTAGTGCTTAGCCATGCGGTTCTGGTATCATGCTAGCCTTTCTTCCGTCGTTGTCCTGACTTCATCCACTAAATCAAGTTGTAGACGCATGGCGTCGTCGTTGTTGCTCTCATCATGGTTATGCACCCTGTAGCTTATGAGTCCGACCTTGGCTGGGATGACTGCCTCGCTCCCATAAGTTAGTCAGAATGGCGTCTCTCCTGTGGGCGTTCTTGCCGTGGTCCTGTATGCCCATAATATACTTGGTAACTCTTCAGGTCATATTCCCTTTGCCCCCTCGAGCCGAGTCTTGATAATCTTGAGCAAGGATCTGTTCGTGACTTCGACTTGTCCGTTAGCCTGAGGGTGGGCGGGGGAGGAGTAATGGTTTTTTATCCCTAACTGCGAGCAAAAGTCCCAGAAGGAGTCGTTGTCAAATTGCTTTCCGTTATCTGAGACTAGGACTCTAGGGATGCCAAACCTACAAACTATGCATCTCCAGACGAAACTCCGTACGTTCTTCTCTGTAATAGTGGCCAAGGCTTCAGCTTCAACCCATTTTGTAAAGTAGTCAATGCCTACAACCAAGAACTTTAGCTGTCGCACTGCTGTAGGGAATGGTCCCATGATGTCTAGTCCCCACTGAGCAAACAGCCAGGGGGCCGTCATAGGGGTCAATTCTTCGGTTGGTTGTCTAATAACATTGCTGAACCTTTGGCACTTGTCGCAGGTCCTGACATAAGCCTCAGCGTCTTTCTGCATGGTGGGCCAATAGTACCCTGCTCGCACTAGCTTGTGTACTAATGATCTAGAACCCGAATGATTTTCACAAATCCCCTCGTGTACCTCTCTCATTACGTAATCTGCCTCTTCCGTACCTAAGCATCTTAGATATGGATGGGAGAAGCCTCTTTTATACAAGACGTCTTTTATCAAGACGAACCTTGCTGCCCGAACCTTCAGCCTTCTTACGGCCTCCTTCCCGTCTGACAAGACTCCATCCTTCAAGTATGAAGCTATCGATGTGGTCTAGTTATTTTCAGAACCTATCTCCTGCACGGCGTCGGAATCTATTAGTGGAGAAAGTTGAACAAAAGAGAGCACATTACTAGGGGTGATCATATGTTCTACTGAAGCGGCTTTGGCCAGACGGTCGGCTTGCTCATTCTCTCCTCTGGGGATTTGGATGATTTTGGCGTTTAGGTCGTCTACTCTTCATCTTACTTGATTCATGTATTTCTTCATCCTTTCGCCCTTGCACTCGTACTCTCCATTTACTTGGTTTGTAACGACCTGAGAGTCGCAGTAAATGACTACGTTCGCGGCCCCTGCTACTTTGGCGAGGTCGAGGCCTGCTACTAATGCTTCGTACTCCGCTTCGTTGTTGGTGGTGGAGAAGTCGAGACGGATCATACATTCAATTGTGTCTCCTTCAGGTGACAGTAGTACAACTCCAGCCCCCCTAGCCTGCCTGTTAGATGATCCGTCTGTGTGTACACTCCACTGAGGAGATTCTTCTGCCCCCTTGTCTTCGTCATTAGTAAATTCTGCTATGAAGTCTGCGACGACCTGCCCTTTGATGGCGGTCTGCGAGCGGTATTGGATGTCGAACTCGCTCAATTCTATGGCCCAGAGTGCTAGTCGTCCAGCGGCATCAGGGTTGCTCATGGCTCTCCGTAGGGGCTTATCGGTCAGGACGATTACCGTATGGGCTTGGAAGTACGGCTTGAGTTTGCGAGCTGCCATTACTAACGCAAAGGCAAGCTTTTCCATGGTCGGGTATCTTTCTTCGGCTCCGTGAAGCGCACGACTAGCGTAGTATACAGGCTTCTGTACCCTTTCTTCTTCCCTAATCAAGGCTGCGCTGACGGCGGCGGGGGAGATGGCTAGGTACAGGAAAAGTTCTTTACCTGGTTGTGATGGGCTTAGCAGTGGCGGGGCGGATAGGTAGGCTTTCAGTTCCTCAAATGACTGCTGACACTTGGCAGTCCATTTGAAAGACTTCTTCAGCGTGCGGAAGAAGGGTAAACACTTGTCTGTTGCCCTTGACACGAACCTATTTAGTGCTGCTATTTTTCCATTGAGGCTTTGCACTTCCTTCACATTTCTTGGGGATGCCATCTCCATTATGGCCCGAATCTTATCCGGATTAGCCTCTATGCCCCTTTGAGATATCATAAATCCTAGGAATTTTCCCACCGTCACTCCGAAAGCGCATTTTCTTGGGTTGAGCTTCATATTGTAAGAACGAAGGGTGTCAAATGTCTCTCTGAGGTCTTCCAAGTGATCTTCTTCCTTTCGGCTTTTCACCAACATGTCGTCCACGTAAACTTGGACATTTCTCCCAATTTGCTGCGCGAACATCTTGTTCATGAGCCTTTGGTATGTCGCGCCCGCATTCTTCAAGCCAAAGGGCATCATTTTATAGCAGAAGAGGCCTTGACTAGTTACGAATGAAGTTTTCTCCTGATCGGCTTTGTGCATTCGGATTTGGTTGTAACCCGAGAAGGCGTCCATAAAACTTAGCAGCTGATGCCTGGCTGTAGAGTTTACTAGTACATTGACCCGTGGGAGGGGGTAGCTGTCCTTGGGGCATGCTTTGTTAAGGTCGGTGAAGTCCACACACATCCTGCACTTCCCGCTATCTTTCTTGACCATTACTACGTTCGCCAACCAGTCAGGGTAGTAAACCTCCCTTATGAGGCTCGCTTCTTGCAGTTTGCGGACCTCTTCCGCTATGGCTTGGTCTTGCTCTGGGGCGAACACTCGCTTCTTCTGTCGGACTAGAGGGAAAGAGGGTGACACATTTAGCCTATGTACCATGACTGAAGGATCTATCTCGAGCATGTCTTCGTGATTCCAGGCAAATAAGTCTCGATTGCTTCTCAGAAAAGTCGTGAGTGCTTGGCAGACTGCGGTACTAGCGAGGGTTCCAATCCCGGTTGTTCGTTCATGGTTCGAGTCGTCAAGGAACACTTCTTCAAGTTTTTCTATTGGCTCCGTTGTCATTCGATGCTCTTCTATGCTTATGGCTTGAAGGTGGTCATCCATTTCCATCATGGCCACGTAGCATTCGCGTGCGGCTACTTGATTTCCCCGTAACTCTCCCACTCCGTAGTCGGTAGGAAACTTAATCATTAGGTGGTAGGTTGAGGTTACAGCCTTCCATGAATTGAGGGCTGGTCGTCCGAGGATAGCATTGTAGGCGGACGAGCAGTTGACTATTAGGAATGTCACATCCTTATTAATTTGCTGAGGGTAATCGCCTACCATGACAGATATTGTGACCGCGCCCAGGGGGAATACTCTCGTTCCTTTAAAACCGACGAGAGGGGCGTTCGTTGGAATCAATCGTTCTCTGTCAATTCCCATTTGCTGGAATGCCGGGTAGTATAAGATATCCGCCGAGCAGCCATTGTCGACCAACACCCGGTGCATATTGTAGTCACCTACTCGTATGCTGACGACGAGCGCATCGTCGTGCGGATGGTGCAGACGTCGTGCGTCTTCTTCCGAGAACCCAATGATGGGGCCTTCCCTCCGTGCTACCTTTGGTACGGAGCCCGTCAATTGAACATTTTGGACCATCCTTAGGTAAGTTTTGCGAGCCTTTTTTGATGAGCCAGTGGTCGTTGTTCCTCCTACGATTATCCTTATGTCCCTTGCAGGGGGTCTTGGACGTTCATTATCCCGTCGGGGGTGTTGCTCCTGGAGGGGTATGTCTGCTCTCTCCTTCCTGACGAACTTTTGCAATTTCCCTTGCTTGATAAGGGCCTCGATCTGCTGTTTTAAGTCGTAACAATCGGCCGTGTCGTGACCGTGGTCACGGTGGAAGCGGCAATATTTGTCCTTCGATCGAATGTTGGGATCTCCCTTCAGCTTTCCAGGGTAGGTCAAGGCCTCTTCGTCCTTGATTTGCATCAGGACTTGATCTATCGGGGCGGTTAGTGGGGTGAAACTTGTGAACCTTCCTCCCGGGGGCTTAGAGCGCCTTTCATCCCTTCGGTCTCCTGTTCTTGCCTTCTTGCGCCCTTGGTCTTGCCTTGTATCTTCCTGCCTTTCCCTTTTCTTGGGCCTTTCTTCTCTTGCCAGCAGCGCGTTTTCGGCATTCATATACTTGGTGGCCCTGTAAAGTACTTCTGACATGGTCTTCGGGTCGTTCTTGTATATGGAGAACAAAAACTTACCCTTCCACAGCCCATTCGTAAAGGCCGCCACAAGTATCTTATCGTCGTCTTCGTCGATTGAAAGTGCTTCCTTGTTGAAACGGGATATGTAGGATCTCAGCGTTTCGTCCTCTCATTGTTTGATGCTCATCAAGTAAGCTGTAGACTTCTTATACCTATGTCCCCTAATGAAGTGTGCAGTAAATTGAGCGCTTAGCTCCTTGAATGTGCTGATGGAGTTAGGCGTTAACCGGCTGAACCAAATCCTTGCCGCACCCTTCAGCGTTGTGGGGAAGGCCCTACATATGATTTCATCCGCTACTCCTTGAAGGTGCATTAAGGTTTTGAAGGTCTCCAGGTGATCTAGAGGGTCCTTGACTCTGTCATAACTGTTGATCTGTGGCATGCGAAACTTATGTGGTAAAGGGAAGGAGTTGACGGCCGCAGTGAATGGCGAGTCGGTACGATTGACCAGATCGTCAAGATCGCTGGACACCCGTCCCTTGAGAGCGTTCATCATAACCTCCATCTGCTTCTTCATTGCTTACATCTCTGCGGCGATATGTGGAGGAGTGGCATCCGTGAGGGATGGCATGCTCAAATTTTGTCGCTTTGGTCTACTCGGAACGTTACTGCCCTTTGGCCCTTCTCGCTTCCTTCTGTCGACACTGGTGCCTTCTTGGTCCTACTTTTGGGTGCCATGACCTGCGTTTTTCTGGCGTAACTGCTCCTCCAGATCGTGGTTCTCCTTAGTGAGACGTTCCACGGCGGTGGCCAAGGTCTGAACCTGCCTCTCGAGGGCTGTTGTGTGAGCTTTGTCTCCCTGAACGTTGTTTGTGGTCGCCATCAAGCGAGTCAGCACCATGCAACTCTTTTGTCCGGGAAGCGTTTGTTATGGCTTTCGAATTAGAAAACAAATTTGTCAAATGATTTGTTCCCACAGACGGCGCCAACTGATGATACCGTGAAAATCACCAGTGAGCTACACGGTCTTCGCACGCTCGAAAGAATACCTACACAATGAAAACAGAAGAGCACCGGTGTGGTGCCGGCCAAATACCCTCCGAAGGTCAAGTTAGAACTTATTCTCACAGTTCTAGAATGCTAGAGAGGGTAAATTATGCGTACCTCGATTTGTGAGAGTATTGGACTTTTATTGTAGAGAGTTGACACCTCTTCCTTGATACCGAAGTCTTTTCCTTCTAGGACTCTACATGAATAGTCCCAAACGTGGTTAACAAGACATTTCCTTGTAGAAGAGATTTGCAAGTATCTTCCGGAATCCTTGTCGTGCTAGGACTCTATTTACCTTTGGATTCCACGGCGATTAAGCTTGTCTCGCAAGTATTTTCCATCTAAGATTTTCACTACATCTATCCATAACGGACCTTTGAACAAATTGGGCTTGCCCTCTATCGGCCCACGAACATTGATCCATCAAGCCTATTCTCGGGCCTCATCAACTTACACTTTTACCTTCATCAACTACAAATGTGCACCAGAAGATGTGGTTCACGCGCTTTGGTCTCGCCTTTTCCTCTCATCGGTATGGACTCATGATCCTTACTGGAATTTCAGTGCAAGTCCACCCTTTGTGAGTTTCAGAGACCTGGTCGAACATTTCATTGAGACAGGATCAGACTTGAATCTCTTTTCAACAACTGTTTGGATGTTCTGGTTCTGAAGGAATGTACTAAGGACTAGCTCTAAACCATTTCCAGTTCAGCAAGTTTTTCACGTGGCTCAGTTTGTTAGAGTCGCCTATGTCCGTTCCATCCCCCCAAAACCTTCGGACCAGTACAATCGAGCACCTCAACTAATCACCTAGAAACCCCCTCCTTGGCCAAAACTTAAGGTAAATTTTGATGGGTCAGTTTTTCGAGATGAAAATTTGGCCAGTGTTGGCGTCATTATCCGAGATGAAAATGGTCGTGTGGTAGCATCCATGGTGGAGAAATTTCCTCTGCCCTTCTCGGTTACTGCAATGGAAGTTATTGCAGCCAAAAAAGCCTTTAAGTTTGCTCTTGACCTCGGGCTATCTTCCATTGTCCTTGAAGGCGACTCCAAAAATACTATTGATGCCCTGTTGAGTGAGGATGCTTCACTGGCAGACTTCGGACACCTGATTGATGAGGCGAAGATGTTAGCCAACCAGTTTGTTGATGTTGAGTTTACTCATGTTAAGAGACAGGGTAACATACAGCCCACAACATTGATAGATATGCAAGGCATGTTATCGAGTTTTCGGTGTGGATAAAGGATATTCCTCCACACCTTTTTGCTGTAATTCAAGTCGATTTGGCTTTCTTTTAAATAATATTACAGTGTTCCTTCTCAAAAAAAAAAAAAAAAAAAAAAAAAAAAAAAAAAAAACTTAATATGACATTAAGGTGTTTGGTTTATTAAATTACATTTCAATCATAATCCAAGAATGTAACATTCATATAATTGATTTATAAACATTCATAGAAATAATTTAAATTATTGTAATAACAAATTGATTGAAAATAGCCTCAACACCAAAAAATGCCAAAATTACCCTTGAACTACAAAATACCCTTGGACGATCCAAAATGACCAAATTACTCCTAAAACTTCAAAAATACACTTGAAATTATGCTTTGACTGTGAAAATTCGTTTTGTTACTTCTTAAAAACAGTGCATACTTTTGCTTGTTTACTAACTGGTGCCATGTTTGTTGGATATATATAATTTTTATTTTTCAATTTGATGATGACGTCAATCTTGTTCTTCAGTTTGAGCTAGAGCTACTCATGTGCTTTTTGTTAAATGATAAATTGGTATGAGAATTTAATAATAGCGGGGTGTTTTACACTTTATAGAGTGTTTTGCTTGGATTTGTTCATTGAAATTTTATGTTATTGAATCAGTTCAAATTTCACGTAGTGATAATTTCATTTTCTTAGTGTCTAATTTCATAAAGCTTTATTTTTTGGTGTGAAAGAGACTAATAATAAACCTTTTCATTTTCTTAATGACAGATAATGTTAGTTCAAGCATCACCGCCATTAAGACAAAGTACTTACACGTGGTGCTGTCATTGCTGTGCTCATATTCTAAATCTTATTATGGAATTCTCAAAAAAAATAAAACTTATTATGGATGATGGATTTAAAAAAAAAACTTAATATGTCTATAGACTATAGCCATGGTATGTGAAGTACCCTCCAAATTGATTCCAAGATTTTAAAAAGTGTGTGGAGAACTAAAAACTAAGCCTAATAGCCTTACGTGCCTAGATGTAATACTCTAAATTATGTGGATTTAATTGGATTATATTGATTGAGTGTATATTGTATAGGCCAGTGGTAAATTGTACATCAGTTGTTTTTTTTGGTAGATAGTTGTGATGAGCTCTAATTGTAATGTGATTAGTCCTTTAGAGATATAGCATAAATCTGGCTACTACTTTACTCGAGTCATTACATATGGTTTGAGAGCCAACCTAGTAGCCTCAAGTGGCTTAGAGGCACTGTAACACAACAAGCTTAATTGGTATATCTTAGCTATATAAGCAATCTTGACTCTTGAGCACTAATTGTAACTTGGCTAATCCTTTTGACAAATATTGCAAACGTGATTAGTGCTTAGCTCAAGTTGTAACACTAGACATATGGATTGGGTTAAAGTCATTTGAGCAATTGGAAAATAAGGACTGAAAGACCTCCAAATGAGGAAGATTGGGAAAATTGTAGCACTTCCTTTAAAATTTTATTTATTTATGTATTATGCGACCATGCAATTTTGAAGCTCTTTATATGACATCCAATTTTTTGTTTGATGAGATTTTGGTGGAAGATAAAGTCATAAGAATAAGTGGCTTTAAGGGATTATATATGGAAGTAAAGGACGTCTCTGCAAGGCGACCATTGATGGATGTGCACCTTGGCAGTCGATCTGCTCTTTGATAGGTGCCTTAGGAAGAGACCTATGTTCCTTGCAACTTTAGCTTATAAATAGAAGCAATTCTTCATTAAGAATGGAACCCTTTAGAAAGAAAAAGGAAAGAAAAAAAGAAAAGCAAAAAAAGAATCTCTAGGTTGAAAAGGGCAAACTCAATACGAAATACAAAAGACCCAAGTCCTCAATTAGAAAGAGTCCCTATTCGAATGGATTCCTATGGTAATGTTACATTAGATCTTGTAGCTCAGCTTAGTAACTGGAGTTTAGACCCTGTCTCTAATTCATCATTGTTTTGTCCCATTTGCTTTATTTCTCTACTCTTCCATGCCATACTCATGGAATTTTTTAACCATAAACAATTCAAAACTCCTGTTTCCTAGAATCAGGCGGGGGCCAAAATGGCACAATAGCACTGTTTACTGAAATATATATCAATCTACTACTGTTTTGGAAATATGTAGAGACCTACCACTTTTTAGGTACTCGAGTTTGGGGAACTCGAGTTTTCCATGATACTCGAGTTCCATGGAAAAATTTTGAAAATTTTTTATGATACTTGAGTTCTATAAAAAATTTTCCGGCAAATTTGAAGGCTATTTTTTCAAAGAACTCGAGTTCATGGAACTTGAGTACCATGGAAAACTCGAGTTCCCCAAACTCGAGTACCCAAAAAGTGGTAGATCCCTATATATTTCCGAAATAGTGGTAGATTGATATATATTTCGGTAAACAGTGGTATTTGGCCATTAGGCGGGGCATTGAGGACATAAGCCTAACCCTCATTGACAAGTTCGAAACCTGTGCTGAGCCCCATGGGGGAAGGTAGGTCGATTGTTTTATTTAATAGGAGACCTAGTGTAGCACTTGGGGCTCTTTATTTTCAAGAAATAATTGCTATCGCCTAAGTTTTTTTTTTTTTTTTTTCCTGCTATGATACTATGTTAAATTACCAATTTTCTCAAAAGCTTAAACTATTGAGATATAGTAAATCTAATTATTTAACCACATATTTCTAACATCCTCCACCCTAATTAAAAGGTAGATGTAGAATTCTCGAAGAAAACATGTTTATAATTTCTTGGTTTTCAATTAATAATAGATAAATCTTTGTACTTTAGAATGAAACTACTGCAAACGAGGAAAATGGAAGAAACCTTTTGTAGAAACCCCAGCGGTCTCTCACACCTCCCAACTGTTGGGGTTGATGCCCTAAAATCCAATTTATTGGCATGACATAAATAATTAAATTGTTTAATTATATGAGACTATCTATAAATGAACTAATGGGACATTATCTTAGTCCATGAGATGCATAGTATGTGATTTATGTGAAAAGTCACAGAAGATATAAATCAAAAGTTCTTTGTAAACTCAGAATTTTAGTTCGTAGTCGATGATGAAATTGGGCGTTTCATCTGCGAAGACTATAACATATCAACTAAGATGATTTGTCTTGATCATGGAAGTGGAGACTTTTAGTTGGTATGTTGATATGTTTTAAGAGTTAAGACATATTGAACTGGACTGCTGTGAGATTTATTATTCTCCTAACGACTGTCAAATGAATAATAAATCTCACGACTTCTATTTACATCAACTCTAAATCCTGAGAGAATAATGGACTTGATCATGAGATGTAGGTTGCTTTGATATATCAGGAGTGAGATCTATGAGTCACAATCAAAACCTCAGTATGTTGGGCAGCCACATTTAGTGTTGATGGAACATATATTCTCAAGATGGAATTCATAATCTCTTAACGGAGATATAAAATATTCCCTTGAGATAAGTTTAATGAGTTTGGTTATTCAGAGAGTTGGGCCCAACCACTTTAATAAGGAGTTACTAAAGTATATATTTATGAAATTGGATTTCATAAATATATGATGAACAACGTAAAGGATTAAATCGGGTACTCAAGGATTAAGATGTAATAATCTTCAAAGTGGCAGTCTTAATTTATGACTTTGTATTATTACGAATATTTTAATGAAGGGTTGCATGTATAATAAAGTCTTGGGATATAATTTATAGAGTGCAATTATATTCTTATAGTGGTATTGAATATAATTAATGGTAACTTTGGACTTGTCAAGAGTTGACAAAAAAGCGCAAGGCCCATTGGAGCTAGAGTCTTATTTGTTTCCTTTTGGTCTCACTCCAAGCCACATACTAGAGCCCAATTGGAATGGCCCAAAAGGCTAGCCCAATTAGATAATCAGTTGTATATAAGGAGAGAAATATATAGAATTTCAGAAGAGCTTTTTCAGAAGAGCTTTTTCATAAGGAAAAGATTAAGGTTTTCATATGAGACTTTCATAAGGTTTTTCATTAAGATCATACAAAGGATGAAATGGTTTGTATGTGAGTGTTGGACACTCTTTATTCTATCCTTGGAAACTGATTGAGAGACCACACATCTTGGGCATCAAGTGGAATTGGAGTGAAGATTAAAAGTCTTCCCAAGAACTTCTGATCTTTGGTTTTGAATTTCACCACACCAAGGTACGCATTCTTGTTCTCAAATTCTGAAACTTACATAGTACATGTTATCAATTGCGAATGAAGTAGATCCGTTAATTTTCCGCTGCGTATGTTTTGTATGCGATACAAACATGTAATTTTCCAACACCAACCAACTTTTATAGCTCAATAAAACTCTTTAGTCCATAACCATAAATCCACTATATCTAGGATCAACAAGGACCATAATGCACAATATGATAGAATAATTTTAATAACTAACTACTTCTTGCATACCCTCAAAAGGTCATATGTTCCATTCTCATAATACCGAGACTTACATAAGATGGGAAAAAAAGAAGTCAAGCCCAATCAAGAAGATGAAATTATGCTTTCACTACTATAACATAGTGGATTATTGAAGAGAAATATAAGAATCAAAGTGAATCATCCAAGGTCAAAGAGTCCTAATGATTTACAAATAATTTGTTCAATATTCCATTCAGCTCACATACCCCCTAAACCCTATCAAAAACATCTTGCATATATTCTGGTAAATATAGTGATGAAGCAGGAATTCACCTCGTCAGTATGTTCCTCGTCGGTATGATGGACGACTTGAAATCTTGTGTCACAGAAAGCACTCAATAGATAAAGGCACCAGTTTAGGGCCTACCAAGGACCCTCCAATACTTAAGTTAGCTCATTCTCTTTTGGAAAATCTGTATTTTGTATGGAAATTGTGTGATCGTGTCTTATTACCTGTCTTTCTTGGCTTTATATAGCCTCATGTTGAGTTAATACTCAGTGCACCGTTATACTGCAGTTGGAGTAATTAATGGTCAATGATGGCAAATTAATCCCAACATTTTCTGTTCATAACTGACCCTTAATTTCGTATTATTGGACGAGGGTAACGGTTCCGTGCTATTCATTGCTTGATCATTAATTGCTGTCTGGAATTAATGCACTTACGTTCGTCCATACTCTTACTCATCATTGTCATGGACGGTTTACGAGTAATAGACTACCATTTACATGCTACTCGTCAGTTTCCCCCCTTGTTCCTTTGTTGTCTATTATCTGGACGAGCTAAGGAATATGGAAAGTCCTTCTTGGGCAGATCGCCTTGTTCGTGTTCCGAGATTCTTGTCCCATCATATTTATTATGGGACGACATCTTCGTCAGCTGATTGCCATGTTCCTTGTTTGTGTTAGCCGCATGTGTGTCCGTTTCTTATGTTTCCTGCGCTTTGAATTTTCTTCCTTTTTTAGCAAAAAACCTCCTCATATTCTTCTTCTTCTTCGTTATACACTGAGCTTAGGGTCTGAAACTAAAAAAGAAAGCTTCTACACCTTCTGTACGGTAAGACTCCTTTTCCTCCCTTAATGGTTGATTTTGCTTGCATTAGGAAGGAAACTCCCTATGTTTCGTTCTTCTTTGCTAGGTTAGGAGTATTTCTTGAGTCTTTTGGTGGGCACCATCCCCACATTGGTTTATTTGTTCCTTGAGATTTTGGGGCTTTTAGGCTTGTTTTGATTAGCCTTTACCCTTTGATTCGTCATTCTTTAATCGCCCATTATCTAGAGATGACTGCTACAGAGTATAGAGATAGCGATGTTAGGTCTAGTGAATTAGAAACTGGCTTGTCATCGAGTGGTGAGTCTACCGATAAAGATTTCAAAATTGTAGTGTTAAAACCCTCATCGTCTTCAAAACCCTCATCTTCTTCAAAAACATCTTCGTCTTCAATCCATTTTCATGCTCTCTCCGAGTCTTGCCTTTTAGAGTCGAGACATTTGAAATCTATCCGTAAAAGGTTTCAATTCCCTGAAGGGGCTGTTATAAGATTACCTCATCCTAATGAAAAAGCATGCACCTTTGCTCATGGCGAGGTGAGTTTTTACGAATCTACCTTTTCATGTGGCCTTTGTTTTCTTATTCATACTTTTATTATGCAACTTCTTTTTGCTCTCAATGTTGCACCCGGTCAGCTCGTCCCTAACGTATGGAGGACGATCATTGGTTGTATGTCGATTTGGGTATTTGTCCATGATAGGGACATGATTACCCTAAATAAATTTCTTTACCTATACCGTTTGAAACCTTCCACCCATTTTGGGTATTTTGAACTCCTACCTTGGAATAGGGAGTCTAGAATCGTTCGTAGCTTTCCTACTTCCTTTCGTGACTGGAAGTCACGATATTTCTTCATTTCTGGATCTAGATGGGAAACCATGTTTGACGACTTGTGGGGTGAGGTCTCATGGTTGCTACAGAAATGGGAAACCCCTTCTCTTGGTGCGTCTCTCTTCCTCTTCATTAAACTAGCTATTTTAACTTTATTGTTTTCTGAAATTTATTTATTTATTTGCAGTTTCTAATCGTCCCTTATTGGAGGAACGTTATTAAGGACGAATTAAAGCTGCCCTTGAATTTGCCTTCACAGTTGACGACTTTGACGAGCTGGTTGATCCTCATCGCTTATACGAGTGTTGCCTTGGACCTGAGCCTTCTAAGTACGTTTTGAAGAAAATTGCCCAAGAAGAGAAACGTAAGTTTTAATTCTCTGTCCTTTCTAATTTTATCTTATAGGATCTCACCCTTCTAACCTTCTTCTTGCAGAAATGGCCACCAGGTATAGCAAAGACAAATATGCTTGTGTGAAGAACTTGAAGAATGAGCCTTTGTCTCATATTACCCCTAGATTAAAGAAGCGTAAACTTGACGAAGGGAAGGACGAGACTCCTGCCCCCCTGTCACTTTTTGGTACCCCGTCCTCTCCCACACCTTCCCTCGAGATGATGACCTTCAGCCCTCCAACCACACGTTCTAAAGGGAAGGCTAAAGTTGGCAAGAGTGTTTAGGAGGACCCTGCTACTGCCCTTGGACGAGCTTACAACGTCATTACTGACGACGAACTTAAGGGTCTTTCGTCCATTCCTTCCCACGAACTGGTCAGCTGCCATATTCACAAGTTGTTGCAGGTATTTTACTAAGCGATTCTTCATTACTCGTTAAGTATTTACACCTATTAAAAATTTCTAACCCTTCCTTCATTTTTTAGGTTCTTGGTGAGTCCCTTCGTTTGATGACGAACTACTTGAACAATGAAGAGAAGGTAGTGGTGGCCAACTCTAAGGTTGATTCCATTGAGGCCGAGAGCTCAAAGTTGAGGAAGGATCTGATCGAGGCTATGGACCAATCGACGAAGGCCAAGGAGAAGGTGAAGGAACTGAAGGGGGTGTTGAAGGTCGAGAAGAAACTCGTCATTCAGAAGGACGAGGAAATTCAAGCTGCCCGCCTGAAAACGGACGAGGAACGCGAGAAAGTGATAGCCAGGTTTCTGGAGTCTGATCACTTTTCAGATATCCAGTTTGAGCAATACTTCAAAGGCTTCGAGCTTCTTCGTAGGTGGATTATGAAGCACCACAGCCATGTTGTGGATTTTGCAAGCCTGGATTTTGAAGCTATAGATAATGAGATCCTTGCTGACGAGGCCAATGAGAAGGAAGGTGAAACTATTGCTAAAGCTACTGATGCTGTTGGAGGACACGGTGTTGTTGCAGGAGGAGGTATGAACGAGGCGCACACGAACGTGGGCCATGTTGAAGAGATCGTTAGTGCTCCTTGAAAACATTTAAATAACTTTATTTTGCTTTAAGTTAAAGACAATGGATGCCTCCTTGTTTTGAGGCTTTTAACTTAGAAACAATGGGTACCTCTTGTTTTGAGGCTTATGTTTTAGAAACAATGCATTCATTTAGTTTTGAACTTTGAAGTTCTTTTACTTATGATTCATGCTTACTGTTTATCAGCTTGTTCAAGATTTTAACTCGTCATTTGAGTTTTCGTCATGTTCAGTGGTTTCAGCTTATCGATAGAGTTATTATCATGGTTATGGTCCTAACTCGTCATTCGAGTCTTCGCCATATTCTACAATTTTTAACTCATCGTTTGAGTTATTACCACGTTTATGATTTTAACTCGTCGTTTGAGTTTTTAACGTGCTTTGTGATTTTCACTCGTCATTTTGAGTTTTCACCGTATTTATGATTTTAACTTGTCATTTTGAGTTTTCACCATATTTTGTGATTTTAACTCATCTTTTGAGTTTTCGCCATATTTATGATTTTAACTCATCATTTTGAGTTTTTACCATATTTTGTGACTTTCACTCATCTTTTGAGTTTTCATCACATTTATGATTTTAACTCGTTATTTGAGCTTTTACCATTCGTGTTCTTATCTCGTATGTGATTTGAACTTGTTGCTAGATTTCGGGTACTTCCTTTTCATCATTGAAGTTAGCCTTGACACTCTGTCAAACTTTATTGAAAAAAAGGAATGGTTGAAAGAGCCTTATTATTTCATGCAATCATCATATACGAGGGAATTACAAGGAAATAGCAATTGAAAATAGCTTTATCAAAATACTTGAAGGAAAAGAAATACTTAGAAAGAAAAAACAATGAAATCTCACTTATCTGATGTGTTGTCAGGCGAGGTGCTCTTACAAACAGAGCTTATTAGACCAAGCAATGGCTTTTACTGATAGTACTTCTTGAGATGTTCCAAGTTCCAAGGACGGGGCAGTGGATTGCTGTTCAAATCCTTCAAGTAATAGCTTCCTCGTTTGGAGTAACGGACGACCTTATATGGACCTTCCCAAGTAGGTCCCAGCTTCCCTTGCGTTGGATCCCTAGTAGCTTGCGAGACTTTCCGTAGCACCATGTCGTCGGGGTTGAACCTTCTAAGCTTTACCCTCTGATTGTAGTACTTCTGCATTTTTTGTTGATACCGAGCTATCCTCAAGGTTGCCTCATCTCTAACTTCAGCCAAACAATCCAAGTTAAGTTTCAACTCGTCATTGTTTGTACCTTCGTCGTAATGAGCTTGCCTAAAACTGGATACTCCTACTTCGGCTGGAATGACTGCTTCAGTGTCGAAGGCTAATTTGAATGGAGTTTCTCCTGTTGGTGTTCTTACTGTTGTCCTGTAAGCCCATAACACCCCAGGTAACTCTTCAGGCCATGCACCCTTTGCCCCCTCAAGTCGTGCTTTGATGAGTTTAAGCAAAGTACGATTTGTTACTTATGTTTGCCCATTAGCTTGTGAGTGCCCAGGTGACGAGTAATGGTTTTGTATCCCCAGCTTTGCGCAAAATTCCCGAAATTTTTGATTGTCAAATTGTCGACCATTATCAGAGATGGTCGTCCTAGGGATCCCAAACCTACAGACAATGTTCTTCCAAACAAAGGTTTGTATCTTGCCTTCTGTGATTACTGCTAGTGGTTCTGCTTCGACCCATTTGGTGAAGTAATCAATGGCCACAAGTAGAAACTTCACTTGCCTCTTTCCCAGAGGAAGTGGACCGACGATGTCTATTCTCCATGTGGAAAATGGCCACGGTAAGGAGATGCTCGTCAGTAATTCCCCAGGTATATGCTGCACATTGCCGAACCGCTGACACTTATCACATTTCTTCACAAGTTCAGCTGCATCCTTCTGCATAGTTGGCCAAAAGTAGCCTACCCTAACTGTCTTTCCCACTAGAGATCGAGGTCCTAAATGGTTACCACATACACCTTCATGTATTTCTTGCAACACATACGTCACTTCGTCAGGGGTTAAGCATTTTAGGTATGGCATCGAGAATCCTCTTTTGTAGAGTTCTCCATTCAAAACAGTGAACCATGCGGCTCTAACTCTGACCTTCTTTGCTTCTGAAGGGTTAGATGGAAGTTGGCCGTCTCTGATGTAGGATAGGATTGGGTCCATTCGGTTATTTGGTTGTTGAATAACAAGGGTCTACAGTCCGTTGATACTGGGGGTTGTTTGGACCTCTATGAGCAAGTCTATCGTTGCTAAAGCATCTTCAGTCAATGCAAGTTTAGCAACCTCATTAGCAGCTGAGTTTTCTTCCCTTGGGATTAGCTCGAGTTTGACGTCATCAAACTCGTCAATGAGTTGATTCGTCAGCTGAAGGTATTTCTTCATTCTTTTTCCTTTTGCTTCATATTCGTTGGTTATCTACCCAACAATCAGCTTAGAGTCAGTCCTTAATCTCAAATTCTTGATTCCCAGAGTTCTTGCAATCCTCAGGCTGGTAAGGACTGCTTCATACTCTGCCTCATTGTTTGTTGTTGTAAACTGTAGTTGAACCCCATACTTAAGGTCATCCTTTTCAGGTGACGTCATTATGATACCGACGCCCCCGAGTCTTGTAACAGACAAGCCATCTGTGCAAACTGTCCAATACTCTACTCCCCGATCAAGGTCTGGAAGAGTAAATTCTACAATGAAATCCGCTAAAGCTTGAGCTTTGATCGCTGTTCTTGGCCTGTACTCGATGGCCCATTGGACCACGCGACCCGCAGCATCTGGTTTGCTCATGGCTTTTCGGATTTGTTAGTCTGTCATAACTATGATGGTATGAGCTTGGAAGTATGGACGAAGCTTTCTTAAAGCCACAATTAATGAGAAGGCCATCTTCTCCATGTGTGGGTACTTTGCTTCGGCACCTTGAAAAGCTTGACTCGTGTAATACACTGGCCGTTGTATCTTGGATTCTTCATGGATCAACGTTGAACTGACGGCTGTTTGTGATACAGCTAAGTATAAAAACAGATCTTCTCCTTCTACTGACGGGCTCAGTAATAGGGGCTTGGCCAGATACTCCTTGAGGTTCTGAAAGGTTGCCTCACACTCGTCCGTCCACTGAAAAGCCTACTTAAGAACTTTAAAGAAGGGGAGGCACTTGTCAGTGGCCTTCGAGACAAACATGTTTAATGCTGCTATCCGCCCCGTCAATCTTTGCACCTCCTTGACTGTCTTGGGAGAAACAATGTCAAGTATGGCTCTAACCTTCTCTGGGTTCGCCTCAATTGCTTGCTAAGATACCATGAAGCCTAGAAATTTTCCTGATGAGACCCTAAAAAGGCACTTCGTAGGGTTGAGCTTCATTCTATACCTTCTCAAAGTGTCGAATGTCTCTTGAAGGTCTACAAGATAGGTTTTAGCTTCCCTGCTTTTCACGAGCATATCGTCTACATAAACTTCCATATCTACTTGCTGAACATTTGATTTACCAATCTTTGATAGGTGGCACCTACGTTGTTCAGTTCGAACGACATGACTTTGTAGCAATATAGGCCTTGGCTAGTGACGAACGCGGTTTTCTCTAGATCTTCTTCCTTCATTAGGATTTGGTTATAACCTAAAAAAGCATCCATGAAAGTTAGTAGTTCATGGCCAGCTATTGAATCAACAAGTTGGTCAATTCTGGGAAGGGGAAAACTGTCTTTGGGACATGCATTGTTCAAATCGATGAAGTCCACACACATTCTCCATTTTCCATTGGACTTTTTTACCATAACAACATTGGCAAGCCATTTTGGATAGTAGACGTCTCGAATGAATCTAGCAGTTAAAAGCTTCTCCACCTCTTCCATGATTGCTTTATTCCGTTCTGGGGCGAATACTTGCCTCTTCTGCTGAACAGACTTCTTTGTTGGATCGACGTTGAGACTGTGCTCAATTACTTGTTTGTCGATCCTTGGCATGTCCTCATGGCTCCATGCGAAGACATCCAAGTTCTTTTTCAAAAACTTCACCAACTCGTCCTTCAAAGTCTGTTGAAGCTCCTTTCCTACCTTGGTGGTTTTGGATGGGTCTCCTTCTACTAGCACAACGTTTTCCGCCTCCTCTATGGGTTTGGGTGGTTCCTCTTCTACCATCCAAGTGTGATTTTCCCTAGATGCCAAAACCGCTTGGTAACATTCCCGAGCTAAAAGTTGGTCCCTAGTGATTTCTCCAGTTCCGTGGGGGGTCGGGAATTTCACTTTCAGGCAATATGTGGAAGTTACTGCCTTAAAGCGATTAAGGGTTGGTCGTCCAAGGATCACATTGTAAGATGAAGGGTAGTCGACGATCAAGAAGTCCACCATCCTCGTCACTTGAGCGGGGTAGGTCCCTACTGTAATCTGTAATGAAATGATGCCCTTTGGATAAACACGGTCCCCACTGAAGCTAACCAACGGAGATTTGAAGGGCTTGAGGCACTTTGGATCCAACTTCATCTACTGGAAAGCCATCATGTACATTACGTCTGCCGAGCTTCCATTATCCACCAGCACTCTTCAGGTGTTGAATCCTTCAATGGCTAGCATAATGACGAGGGGGTCATCATGGGGCTGCCTGATCCCTTTCACATCTTACTCGGAAAAAAAAAATGTCGTCATTCCCAGTGTGACGATGTTTTGCCATTGAGTGCTTGACATGAACGCTGTTCACTTGTCTCTGGACTGCCTTCCTTAGGGACTTATATAATCCTCCCACGATTGGTCCCCCAGTGATTGTCCTTATTTCTCCCACGATTGGTTTGAGATTGTCCCAATCTTCCTCCCTTTGGTCATCAGTAGGCTTCTCCTTTGCTCGCTGGCGAGCTTGGTAGTCTTTCTTAACAAACTTTTGAAGTTTTCCCCTTTGGATCAACTCCTCTATCTGTTCTTTCAAATCCCGGCATTCATCTGTATAATGACCATGGTCCTTATGGAAGCGGCAGTACTTCTTCGTATCTCTTCGTTTTGAGGATGAGCTCAATGGTTTAGGCCATTTCAGAGTAGGGTTGTCCTTTATCTGCATGAGAATCTTGTCCACAGGCAATATCAAAGGGGTGAAATTTTGCTTTTTCTTTGATGATGCATCCAGACCACTTTTGCTAGCCTTAGCTTTCGTAAGATTATCTTTGCGCTCCTTCTTCTTGCTCTGGGACTCCGCGCCTTCGTCTTTCTTTCACTCGCCCGTCAGTCCCTTTGCAGTCAACGCGTCTTCCCCATTCATGTATTTTTGTGCTTTAAATAACAAATCCATCAACGAGGTCGGAGGAGTTTTCCCTAGAGAGAAAATGAGGTCAGGGTTGATCAGCCCAGCCTGGAAGGTCGTCATTATCACCTGCTCATCAACTTCATCAATCTCTAGGACTGCTTTATTGAATCGCTTCACATATTCTCTCAGGGTCTCTCCTTCCTGTTATTTTACGGTTAGCAGATAGGAAGTTGTCCTCTTATGACGTTGGCCCCCAATGAAGTGACAAATGAAGGAGTCACTCAGCTGGTCAAAATTTGCAATGGAAGCTGCGGGCAACTTACTGAACCATATTCGTGCCGCTCTCCTAAGAATTGCTGGGAATGTCCTGCAAATGACTTCATCTGGGGTCTGCTGGAGGCTCAGAATTGTTTTGAACGCCCTTATGTGGTCCAGGGGATCTTTAGTGCCGTCGTAAACCTCCAGTTGAAGGAGAAGAAATTTAGGAGGCAAGAGGCACTCCAAAACACTAGCTGAGAAAGGTGAGTCGGTCCTCTTGATCATGCCATCCAGGTTTATTGTCGTCTTTCCCTTCATGGTGTTTTTGACCTCGTCTAACTCCTTTCTCATGTTCTTCATCATTTGGTCACTACCACGAGTTGACTGCGCGGTATGTTCTGAAGTCTCCCTTCTGCTATTCTCTGGACTCTGGACCTTGTCGTCGTTGTCATTGCGATTGCGCCGAGATTGCGACATAGTCGGAGTCTCAGAGCATGCCTTCCACTTAAATTCTTCATTCTGTTTCATCAATTCTTGCACATTAACAGTGTGTGCTTGAATCTGTTGGGCCATTACCACTAGATCTGGTGGTGTGGTCAAAGCTGAGTCCATCGGTTTTGAGGAACTTAGTCAATAGAGAATTCAACGGCTTATTGTCGAGATTTACCACAGACGGCACCAAACTGATGAAGCAGGAATTCACCTCGTCAGTATGATGGACGACTTGAAATCTTGTGTCACAGAAAGCACTCAATAGATAAAGGCACCGGTTTGGAGCTTGCCAAGGACCCTCCGATGCTTAAGTTAGCTTATTCTCTTTTGGAAAATCTGTATTTTGTATGGAAATTGTGTGATCGTGTCTTATTACTTGTCTTTCTTAGCTTTATATAGCCTCATGTTGAGTTAATACTCAATGCACCATTATACTACAGTTGGAGTAATTAATGCTCAATGATGGCAAATTAATCCCAACGTTTTTTGTTCATAACTGACCCTTAATTCCGTATTATTAGACGAGGGTAACGGTTCTGTGCTATTCATTGCTTGATCATTAACTGCAGTCTGAAATTAATGCACTTACGTTCGTCCATACTCTTACTCGTCACTGTCATGGACGATTTGCGAGTAACAGACGACCATTTACATGCTACTTGTCATATGGCAAAAGAAAAAAAATTATAAAAGCAATTTATATCAAGGGATTGCCTTTAATTCCACAATATTCATTAAAACAAAACATGATTTCTTTCTTAATAGTAGGTAACATCACAATCTATAGAATATGTAGAATAAAAAAACAAGAGTAAAATAAAAATAATTCATTATAAAACTGAACACCCTACATGATGTCAATTTTTGGATCAAAATGTTTGGCATAGTTTTTACGACTTAAATACTTAACATTATAAATTCATGTAATACCATATCCTTGAATAAAATTATTACAAAACCTAAAGTAGCATAATTTAAAACAAGGAACAATTAAAATTTTACATATATCAAGTCTAATTCTTGGACCAATGATGAGATTCCTCCAATTGTATTTGAAATTATAGCACACAAAAGAAATATGAAACAAAAATCAGTAAATAAGTGGATCTAGAAGAACACAAAAGATTGCGTCTCTTGTAAAAAAAAGAGAGAGTAGGTCGTCAATTATTTAAGAAACGATATATAATGTACAAAAGGAAAGTAATAAAATTTTAAAGTATATTATATATTGTGGTAGCCATAGCCACTAGGTAATCATGGGCGCTAATAAATTTCCTTTATATCTTTTTACTTATTTTTTATTAGATAAGATAGAGTTTTCACTTATTGTGATCATTCCATGACGATTGCTTTTTATCATTATATCAAGATACTAATTAGTTTTTGATGTGTAGGGTTTGGACCCCAGATATCTTATTTGATGTCAAAAGATTTTACCAGTTGAGCTAATTAGAACCAAGGGAGTCAAATTCGTATCGGAGGCTGTTTTGCTTTAGCTAAGGGAACAATATGTTTTGGTACCGGTTAATACCGGTGTATCGTTTCGGAATTACCGCTATATAGCATATATATTCTAAATATTCAATTAGAAAATCATAATAAATTATTAAGAGTTTTTAAAAATATAAACCCTTAATTACTTTTTTTTTAATGTGAATAAACCCCTAATTACTTCTTCATACTATCTTAATCATATTTATTTATTTTTAAACTGTATAAATTGACCCATTAATCTAACAAATAAAAATAATAATGGATATAGTTTAAAAACATCACCAAACTAAACATGCATTAAAGAATAAAATATTACATGTACTGATGTACACTCTAGAACCATTAAAAGATGAGTTAAAAAGTAAAAATTGTACTAAAAAACTCTTCAAACCTATGTTTGAGAACAACTTATTTAGTTGAAACTGAAAACTTTTTGCTAAAATACTATAGATAAAACTAAAATTTAGCTGAAATAGTACAATGAGACTTATAAATAGTACCAAAATATGCAATAGGACCCATAAATAGTAGTAAAAATAAGTTAAATAGTAAAAAAAAACTACATTTTCTCAGCATATCCCAAATGCAACCCTAGTAATTACTTACACCTATGACCTACCCATCTTATTTGGCTGACACAAGCAAACAAAAGAAGCAAAGTGACATAAAAAAGTAAGAAATGTCATTCAAAGGTGCTAGAACCAAGACAAGGTTTGGAAACAAAAGTTTAAAAATTAAAGCTTGATAAAAGAAAAAGAAAGAAGAAGCAGCAGCAGTAGCACTAGCAGATCACGAAGAAGACGATCTGCAGCTAACGAAGAAACAACAGCAGTGGTCGACCAGGAAGACACAGTAGTGACAGACGAGGGAGAAGAAATGAGGTGAGATGTGTACTAGTCCGGATTACATTTACTGGCCGAAATATCAAAAACGGCCAGAAAAGTCCGATAAATGCCAAAACATGCCGGAATAAAATCCGGTACGATATAGAGAGAGTTAACTATACCGTTTTGGTGACTGGTACGCTATTTTCTAGCTGTACCAGCCTGTACGGTACGAGATTCACTTCCTTGATTAGAACCCATAAAATTTCCACTATATCTTATAATTGTTGAAAGTTGAAACTATCATATACTGTAAAACTTAGGTATAGTTATTTATGTGTGGTACATTAGGATCCCTAATTAATTCAAACACATAGCTGCATGAAATTTAATTGTTTTTGGAAAGGTGAACACCATGTATTTAAATTTAATTGAGGAACCTAATGTACAACACCTAAGGAACTAAGTTTAAATTTTGCATATATATAATTCTGGCCCTAAACTAAACCTAATGTACTTTCGAGTGAATGTGCGAGAAGAACAAAGTTTCTCTTCAAACTTCTCATATATCTCTTTTTTGGGTGTGAATTTTGAAAATCTAAGCGTTGAATTTCATGTTCCTTATGTTCTTAATATGCATATCAAATTTTGTTCAAATCGGATGTTATTTACTATTCGATCACTAATTTTATTTTTTTACACAATTTCAAATCACAAAACTTGAAATTTTAACATTTGTTTGATGATATAGTAATTGATCTTTGAACTTCTTGAAATTTTGCAAGCATGAAGGATATAATAAGAACATATATCCAACGGTTAGATTTTCAAAATTCACACTCAATATAAAAGATATAAAAGAAGTTTGAAGGGTTTCTTTTCAAATTAGTTTGGAGAGAAACTTTGTTCATACGAGAATGCATGATTTAATAGTTAATATATTTGGTAAAAGTTTCAGATTTTTTTTTTTTTTTTTTTTTTTTGGAGGAAGAAAAAAAAAATGGTTCTAAAAGCATGATACACAACTGATGATGCAAAAAATCAGCAATTGAGCTCCTCGTCGTAGTGGATGGACGAAGCCGTGATTGGGGTTGTTTCTGTTAGAGGAAAACCTGCAAAAATGAACTGGGTGGAAGAGTAACACGCCGGTGTGACGTTAGCCAAACCGCCTCCGATGCTTAAGTTAGTAAGGGAGAAATATTTTAGAGAGAATTGATTGGAGAGTGATTTTCGTAGAGTATTTGTGTGTACCTTTAACTTCTGTTGCCTTCTCTTTTATAGTTGCATGCCTAATTAATGGGCAATGAATTGCTGTATTTATGTTCAATGGCTAGTGCGTTACAAACTCTTTGTCTGAAGGTCACAGCTCATTCTGTGACCATTGCTCCGTCTGTTACGCTTTGTCATCAATGAGCCTAATAAATGCGTGACGTCTTCTCTTGGTTAATGACGATCTTAGTTTAATGACGATCGTAAATTTCCGACTCATCAACAACTAAAGGCAACACCATCATTTTGTGATAATATTAAGGCCATTTCCATTTCTGACCGTTGAATATTAAAGAGCTTAGCAAAAACAAATTAAAAAATTCTAACGGTTGAAATGACATATCGTGTGCTTAAACTGGACCCTATAGATTTTCTAAAAAAAAAAAAAACTGGACCCCTAGATTGTAAGATCAAGTCATATTAATATTTAAACACTTAATACGCATTCTTACAATAAAGATTAATCACATGTGTTTATGATTAATAAATTATGGTAGATTTTTTTTTTTTTTTAAATTAATTATAATTAATTACATATATCATATTCCCAAAATTTTAAGCTTAAGACAAGTGTGCACATGCATACAATGGATAATTCTTTCGAATAATTAAGATATTTAGAATAATTGATTGAAATTATCTTTAGAATTAAGATGATAGAATAATATTTAAAATTCTTAATTATCCTGTAGCATTATCTAACTTAAAAATTGCTAAAATCAAATTTGAACTCATATTGAACACTCTTCTCTTTTGATGGATGGGCTTTGTAGGACGAGAACACATTTAGACGATGAGTAATCACACTAGGGTCAATCCCAGACATGTCTTGATGACTCCAAGCAAAAACATCCATGCTCTTCTTGAGGAATTGGACGAGATCTTGCTTCATCTTCTCCCCCATGCTTGTTCTGATTCTAGTAAACTTCTCCAGGCTAGATTCTTCTAGGGGAACATCTTTCAATACTTCAATCGGCTCAACAACTGTTCTTCTTTCTTCAATGTTCATCGTCAGCATCTGCTCGTCCATTGCTAACATAGCTAAGTAACACTCTGTAGCCGCCAGCTGATCTCCTTGTACTTCTCCAATGCCATATTATGTTGGGAATTTAACGGACAAGTGATAAGTAGACGTTGTAGCTCTCCAACTATTCAAAGTTGGTCGTCCTATGATGACATTGTATCAGGACGAGCAATCCACAAAAAGGAAGTTCACTTCCTTATTAACTTGTTGTGGGTAAGAGCCGACCACGACTGGTAGGGAAATGGTGCCCACTGGTAGAACCTTTATTCTTCCAAACCCAATCAAAGGTACATTCACTAGACGAAGTAATTCCTTGCTAACCCTCATTTGCTAGAAGGCCGGATAGTAGAGGATATCTGCAGAACTCCTATTATCTACTAACACTCTTCTTGTTGTGTAATTCGCAATTGTCAAAGTGATAACAATCACATCGTCATGAGGATGATGCAATCTCCTCGCATCTTCGTCTATGAAAGTGATAGCTGACTCGTCTGCTCTGGACGTCCTTGGTGGGCGGCCAGTGAGTTGAACATTCTGAACTACCCATAAGTAAGTCTTCTTGGTTTTGGATGAACTTCCAGTTGATGTTCCTCCCACAATAACCCTTTCCAAGTGGTTGACGCACTGGTTCTTCCGCTTTGCCTTTCAATGGTAGCCTTTTGTCCTTGTGGTTTCGTCTAAGGAAATTCTTCAATTTTCTCTGCTTAATTAGAACTTCAATTTGTTGCTTTAAGTCGTAACACTTGTCCGTGTCATGTCCATGATCTCGGTGGAAACAATAGTACTTGCTTTTGTTCTGTTTGCTAGGATCTCCTTTCATCTTCTCGGGCCATTTCAAGGATGGGATGTCCTTGATTTGCATCCACACTTGGTCAAGTGGCGCATTCAAAGGAGTGTAGTTGGAATATCTTCCTGAGGACGATCCTGCTTTCCTGCCATCTCGATCTCTTTTTTCTCCCGTCTTGGCCTTCTTTAGGCGAGGACCTTGTTCTGGATGATGCATGTATCCAGCCTCCACTCGTTCAGCCTTCTTTTTTTTCTTGGTAATGATTGCGTCCTCAGCATTCATGAAGCTTTGGGTTGAGTGTATGAGCTTGGCCATCGTCTGTGGCTCTTGTTCATACAACTTGTGAATGAACGAATCTGAAATAACTCCATTGTAAAAGGCTGCCAAGAGGATTTTCTCGTCCTTCTCGTCTACCAACAGGGCTTCCCTGTTAAAACGACTAATGAAAGTTCGTAGACTCTCATTTTCTTATTGCTCTATGTTCAGTAGGCTGGACAAGAAACGCTTATGTTTTTGACCTCTGACAAAGTTATTGACGAATAGCTTACTTAACTCCTGGAACAAAGTTATGGTATTTGGCGGTAGTTTACCAAACCACACCCTGGCTGGGCCTTTGAGCGTAGTAGGGAAAGCTCTACACATGATTTCATCTAGAATGCCTTGGAGGTGTATAGTCATCTTGAATGTGGCGATGTGATCACAAGGATCTCGCGTTCCATCATATGAGTCCAAGGTAGGCATTTTGAACTTGGAGGGTAGAGGATGACTCATGATGGACGCGGTGAAGTGAGAGTCAGTCCTGTGGACAAGATCATCCACATGATTTGCTCTCCTTATGGAGTCCTTCATCTCCTTCATGGCCTTCTTCATCTGCTCCATTTCTTTCTCCAAATGTGGCACCCTTTGAGTGACGATACTTCTGGAATGATCTCCTCCTTCAGCGCCGTTCTTTGCCCTTTATTTCTCTAAGTTTTGCCTATGTTCCTCGGTGCATCATTGTCGACGTTGTTTATTGACTTCTCTAGTTAACTCCTGGTTTTTTGCGTCAAGTCTGCCATCACAGCTGCCATGGATTGCAACTATTGTTGAATGGACGTCGGTGATAGTGTTGGTGCACGATTTGGATGACTAGAGGCATTTCCACTCTCCTAGTGTTCTGGACTTGTGGCCATCGACCTAGTTCGAACCATGCAACCCTTTGTCTTGGAAAGCAAAGTGGTTAACACTTAGAAACTTTGCTCTATCTCCCCACAAATGGCGCCAACTAATGATGCACGAAAATCAGTAGGCTAAAAGCTCCGGGCTGAATGCTCCTGGCTACAACGACAATTGGATGACCTGAAGAGAATGAAAGAGACTGTCAAGGGTGACCGGGGTGAACTAGCTAAGGACCCTCTAACTGTTAAATCAGTTTTCTCTCTAGAACACAAGGATAGTGAGTGGATCAATAGTGAAAACGTACCCTGGTTGGATGAGGCTTGGTTCCTTTTATAGAGAGTGTGGAGTGAGTCTACTTGTTAGGTGCCACTAACATTGTGGGAGATGTGTAGGCTTAGTGGGGAGAGTGGAGTGAATTTCGGGGAATTCACCCCATGTTTAGAAATGAGGGTTAGTAGTCTAACCATTTGAGATGGTAGAAAATACTCAGAAATTTACTAAGTGTTCATTGGTTGTCCATTCTCTAACATGGAATGGACAATCATCTTACCTTTGGACGACCAATTGCTGTTGGATGACTAATGACATGCCTATACGTCTTTATTTTATGTTTTTGATGCGTACTTCTTCTTTCTCCTTTCTGAAGGCTGTTTTGGACGTTGCTAATCCTTGGACAACCACTATGGACGAAGAATACTTGTTGATCACCATCAGTAATATTTTTGGAATTTTTGTAGTTTGGTTCGCAAATCGAGAGCAGACAAAATATGGTGTCCACAATAGGAATGTTTTTTATGGAAAATGCGGCAAAGCTAATCGCACATCGCTTGGGAAGAGCCCTACCCCTTCTCTTTGAACACTATAAAAAGGCTCCATAGCCCTTTCCCAAAAACACACTGAATTCACTCCAAAAAAGTAATTCAAGAAAGGCATTTTGCTTCAAAAAACATCATGAAAGTATAAAACCAAAGTTTCTTGGCTAAGACTTATTTCGGGTCTAATCCTTCTAGTTAAATTTACTGACCCTTTGGGAATTTTTTTTTAATAGATTTGACCATAGGGAATGGTCAAAATCAAACTCCAAGAGTTCTAGTGTTTGAGGTGAGGGTCTAAACCTAATCTCTTTCTTTTTATTTTATTTTATTTTATTTTTTTGGTTTCCCGTTTTATTGCTTTGACTATCTTTTGCATAGCTTAGGTTTATTTCCTTTTGATTTAAAGCATGCTAGGTATAGAATAGATGTAGTTTCTTGTGTGCTGCTTGTTGAGTATTTATGAGCAGGGATGCATACGCATCTTCATGAACATGCATACGCATGTTTAACCTAGAAACCCATATTTGTCGGCTTTCTTTTCTTTTCTGTTTTGGTTAGTTTTAATGTATGTTTTAGGGTCTGTGTAGGCCAGTTTATGCATGATTAGGTCTAGGGTTAGTAATATATCATGTTTCACATGCTTTGAGTGATAGATTGGAGATTAGGGTTTATGCCTTGGATGAACAATATAAACATGCATAACCACGTGATCATGCATTAATGCATAGGTGCTGTGGTGATAATGTAGTGAGGTAAGTGAAGTAAGACATACATATAAGTAGGAACATGCATTTTTAACATGATGAACTTGTTTGTTTGATTGATGAACACGGTGAATATGCTTGTTGGTGATGATGGATGATGCTATATGTATATGGTACTGTGCCTATTGCCTTTAGATAATATGATGATATATGTTGTCTTGATGAAATGCTATGCATGCTTTGATGAATGGTAGTACATATACTATGCTTAGATGTATGTTAGGATGTGATGAGATTTATGTGATGTATGTTATGCGAAGACAGATGTACGCTAGGATTGTGTGCTAGATGCATGTTTAGGATAAACTTTGTGTGTGTGTGTGTGTGTGTGTAGGATGCCTATTAGAAGATTTTTTGATAGAATTTGGATGTGGAACACAATGAGTGGAGGCCGATTCACGGATTGGGTGGGGTTGGGTGCCTAACATCTTCTTATCCCCATACCTAACTTTGGACATGTGCTTTGGTAAAATCAGTCATGTGCTTTGGACATGTTTCCTAGACCTAATCTAGGTGGCAACTCCATTTTATCCACCCTCCACCTGGTCCACTCAGCCGAGGTGTACTCCTCGTCACAAGCACTTGCGCCTATAGTTGATCAATTTAATTTTTAGGTTTCCTCATGTGTTTCTTTAGTTCTTGTGTTAGGCTCTTTGTTCGATCTAAAATGTGATATTTTCTAGTTTCTATGTTAGGATGCAAGCGCATCATGGAGACTGCGTAAGTAGGATTTCGACCTTGCGTGCGCATGATTGAGTATGCGTATGAACCGTAAATCCAAATTAGGCAGAAAACTTGTTTTGATTTAATTAATTATTTCTCACATTTTTTATGATTCTATTTGACCCTAATTTAAGTTAATTATTATTTTTCCATATCTTCCTTAGTTAATTTTTCCATGTTAGAATTAATTTGATATCTTTCGTTGTGTGTTTAATCTAATTTTCAACTTTCTATGTTTAAAAATATTTGTTCTATTGTTTTAATGTATTTCCTTATGTGTTGTAATGTAGTGTTTGACATGTTTCGTATGTTTTTTAATTAATGCATTGTGTGTATTTAGGATTTAGATTAGGAATCTTTTAATAATGTCTTTAATGAAATATGGTCTATCAACACATAATGGAGGTCGGCCCATAAGCAGGTTTAGATGCCTAACACCTTCCCATTCCCATACTAACTTTAGACCTAATGTCTAGTGTGTAGACTTCTGTAAAGGGATCAAAGGGCCTAATTTGAAATCTAGACCTAAATCAAGTGGCGACTCCCAACCCTTCGCTTTCAGTCCATTTAGTTGGGGCGTATTCCAAGAGGCAAAACCACGTGTGTGTGACCTATATAGGAAAATGCGCTCATAGCTATGGTACTAGGGTTGTGCAAAAAAACCACCTAACTCGCCAACCCGTTCGATCCGAACCAACCCGACCCAATCCATATAGGTCCATTAATTAAGGTGGGTTGGGTTGGGTAGGTTAGATAGATAATTTAGCAGGTCGGGTTGAATAGCAGGTTAAGATATATTTAACCTGCCACAATCCGACTTGCTCGCTGATATACACACAATTTGTCATGTTGCAAAACTCATTGTCACATATTCACCTACTTTATTTCTCTCACCTCTTGCCATTTTTTTTTCACATTTCTCTTCCTTAATAAACTCCAGCCGCTCTCTCTAAAATTTTGTTATTATTCTCACTCTATGTACATGTCTAATTTCAGATTCTGAGATGATTTTATTTTCAGTGTGATAAAGTTTTTAGTCATTCCAATAAAAAATAATGTAGTATTTGTAATTATTTTTAATAAAAATTGCAATTTTTTCTTTTATTTTCTTATTTGTGGGAGCAAAAAATTATCTAATTTAATTGAAATAATTTCATTTAGTCAATTGAATTTGTCAACCCGCCCTACCCGCTCAATCTGCCAAGTTAAACTGTTATGATTTTTAACCAACCCGATGGATTCATAGATTGGTGAGTTGGCGGTGGATTGGAATTTTCCAACCTGCCAATGGTGGGTTAGTTAAAAACATTGCCCTCCACCCACCCAATCTGACCCACTCAAGGTTATCAAAGAAGAATTATGAAGAAATTCAACAAAATAGTGAGACCAAAAGTAAAAATAAAATAAAATTTTAAAAAATAATAATAATAATAATTTAGGGTACAAAATGGATCGGATGAAGAAGTACCATACATAAAAATTAAAATTAAAAAAAAATTAAAAAAAGAAAAAAAAAGTCTCTCTAGGCTGAAAACTCGAAAGGGTAGCTTAGACAAAAATTAGGTTACAAAAAAAGGTAAAAAGAAGCCACAAAAGAAGTTATACTTTAGAGCATCCTATCCGCTCTATGAGCATCCAATAGTCCAGGTTCTACTTTAGCCTTCACTGTTGGAGTCACATTAGTAGCCACAAAAGAATTGGTGTGTCCTAGAATCAGCACATGTTCCAGTCCAAATTGTCTCAAGAGTCTGTCATACTTGTAAAAAGAAGTTATTCTCAATCCCACCAAAAAGATATGGTCCCATCCTGGTGATCTAAACATGGGAAAGTCACATCTCCACCAAGTAGACTCCCAACGGATGTTGTGATTTGTCCTTTGGCACAAGAAGTAAGTCCATTTGTCCAGTCTTGCAACCAACATCAATGATTTTTTTGGCTCTTGTAATGCTTCGAGCCATATTCAGACCTGGTAGGCATTAGAAGCAATGACAGATAATCAATCAACCAGATAAAGAATGGACTACCATGAAACGAGTCTCCTTCTTAGACAAAGCATCCAAACCTTGGAAAGTCTTTGCAAGAATCATGGGAATTAGGTCACACCCTTGGCAAGTGCATCAATGAGTTCTAATGCGAGCATCCGCAAAGCCAAGCTCCCTTGTACATAGAATAAATTTTCCAATCAAGCAAAAATCTAAGGTGGTATTCTTTTGACGGATTTCATGAACATCCTCTGCGATCATGGGCATGACAATTTCAGCTGACCTCCTCATGTTCACCTATTGACTTTTAAGTGAAGATGTTACGGTTTGCATGGGAAGACCCACTTGACAAAGTAGGAGCATACTTTTGGTGACATGGAGGGTAAATAACAGAAGCATGAGGGTCACAATCCCAAGATGGTAGAAAATTCCTCAATAGTTGGGTAGAGTTCAGCATTGCCAAACCAAAAAACATGATCTTCAATATCCCAAAATCTAACAGTAGCAAAACTTAGTCTCCAAGCATAAAAATCATGTTTAGGAGTCTTGAAATAAGGTTTTTATAATGTTTTGATAACATTTTTTTATTTCTCATAAAAGTGGTATAAAAACTTTTCTAAAATGGTTTATTAAAAATTGCTCTAAAGGCACCCATTAACATGACCTTTATTCTTTTTATTCTTTTAGGAAGTGAAATAAGAAAATGCAGAAAATTCTAATTTAATTAAGTAGGTCAACACGTGTCAATTTTTTATTTGTGGAGTATAGAGTGAAGCAAAAAAAGTGAGACAGAAGATTTGCACTCAATCCAATCAGACCATAAGTGATTATTTAATCATATAACTAATCAGATAAGCCGTGCTTTTGCAAGGACCTAAACATGCCTCTAACATGGCAGGACTACAGTAATTTTCATGTAAGTATCTGTCATACAACGAATTCAAGCCACCGAGAAGGTTTATGTTTGTGTGACCCAAAGATGACAAAACAAGTTGGTTAAGATAGCTTGGTTTTGCAGAAATATCAGTGTGCCAGCACCAGCACAGACATATAATAAAGTAATTATAGTTAAAGGTGCCACATGTTAATGAATTTGATGAAAAATTGAAGTTTGATCAAGGTGCTGCATGTTGAAGAAGCTGAAGAGAAGAACCTGAGCATCTAGTTTTACATAAACTAGTCGCACACCTGCACGTTGCGCGTGATAATTTTGTTAGAGTTATCTCATAAATATATATTTTTATTTTTATTATTATTATTGTTATTATTATTATTGTTTTACTTTTGTCTATATAACTTATGTAAAATTCTTATATGGTAAAATTATCCAAATCATGCTATGGAATAAAATAATATTATATTCTTTATAATGCAATAGGATAACATTTAACAATCAAAATTCGTCAGAATGAGCACTATGATCACTTTCGCTCTTGGTGATCTAACTCTAAATATGATCATTCTCACTTCTGCACATTTTGTAGGATTTGAGGCCATTTTATTGAATACTGTCGAAAGCATGTCCGTGTCACACTAGAGGCCCGGCTACCTCAAATTAGTTAGATAATTTTTCATACAATTTTTTCTCGCTTTGATAAGTATGGGTGGGATTCACAGTTTTTTCATTGAATTTAAGCTTTTTCAATTGGTGGTTGAGGAAGGAGGAAAATTTTTCTCACGTATTTTTGAACGGGGCAAACACTTCATGAAGTCACGCTCTATTTGTTTCAGCATTAATGTTTTCTGGAAAATTGTTCATTTTCCAAAGAGTATTTCCTAGAAACCTGTCTCATTTTCCAGTGTTTGATAACAACCTTGAAAATGAGCTTGAGAATGTTTTCTAGTGTTTGGTATGCAATTTTTTTTCAAATATTTCTTGTATAATTTAAAACATGTATATTATGTAAACTAACTAATGTAATAATTATAAATAAATAAAAAAACCAAGGATGGATTTGGTTTTCATACTAAAATTTTGACAACATATACAATCAAAATTAATTAGTTGTCAAATTTTCATGATCTCTACCACTCATCTTGCTCATATATATAGACAGTAACGTACGTACGCGCACACACACGTATATCAACCATTTGTCTATATATATATTTGACAGGAGAATACATTTTCAATAAGTATAAATAACAATAACTTTTAATTGTCTACTCTTTTTTTTGGTATACTAATTGTTTACTATGGTCAACCACAAGTCTTCAATATTACTCTAAATTATGTATTTTCATAATATACTATATAATATATCATCACTGCATAGTATCTGCCAACTAAAAAAGTATTTGCCTACAAATGCAATTCTCTTAAACAATTATCATTCATTATATAACAATATTATTAGTCCACGGTAAAGATTGTCCCATGTAAAAGCAATTTAGAGCAATATAGGTACTATGTTTAAAATTTTCATCTTTTACTTCATTCATTCTTTATTCTTCTTCTTCTTCTTATTTATTTATTTATTTTTTTTTTTTGGTACTTTATGTACAAAAAAGAAAAAGAAGTAACTTCTGCCTAGAATCCATCAAATCAAAAATTTCTTAGAGAAAAAAGAAAATCGAGTTTGAAATTCAAGGCAAAGAATTGAGATTTTGGTAGAGATGAATGAAATAATTATCACTGCAAATTTGTTCTCCTTTGTAAGTCGAAACTATTGACCGATCAGTGAAGGAAAAAAAAAAAATCTAATTAGAGAATTGTGTTATGGAGGGGAAGAGAAACATGGAGAAAAGAGAGAAGAGAGACAGTTAGAGAGAGAGAGATCTATGAGAAGAGGAGAGACTAGAGTTAGTGACAGTGAGGGTATGAGGAGATAAAAAGCAAAGGGAAGAGATAAAAAGTAAGAAAACTTACCATGAGAGAGAGAAGTCGCCAAAAAATTATGTTTCCCACGGCTATAGACGAAGATAATATTTGTAGGAGATGCAACGCATGATAGAGAGATTGTTTTCCAAAAAAATTTTTTGGAAAACAACCTATAGAAAATAAGCCTTATTTTTATTAGGGTTTTCCGTTGACCAAAGATAGTTTTCCATTGACCAAGTTTTTTTTGTGCTACCAAACACTGGAAAATGTGGAAAACTATCTTTACAGAAGGTTTTCCAGCGAAACAAACAGAGTGTCAGTATTCATGGGTAAGAATGCAGCGTTATGGTTGATGAAGAATATAGAACACATTATGATGGAATCAATCCCAAACAGTTTTTTATACTTAAGGAAGGAGATACCGCGTACACATTGCAACGGGGATCAAACTCTTTTGGTTAGTTTCTTTTAGTGTTTGAACTCAAAGTTGGCGGGTGTCAAAGGTCTATCATAATCCCCGAAGGCAAAGCACAAAATGGTTGGAAGGTCTTTGGGCTTGAATTGAGGAAGATGTTGGAACTCGACCAATATGCTTTAGGTGGTTCAGGCCAGGCCAAAGTTGTGTCTCAGCCATAGAGGAGAATGTTAGGGTTTCATCCCTCTCAGTCTTTTGTTAAGACATTGAAGGGTCAAGTGCAGTCAAGAGATGTGATTCAGTCACAACATATTACAACCAAGGATAAAGATAAGAATATGATTCAGGAGGAGTTTGTGGAGAGGCAGAATCAGTCAAGGGGGTTGTTGGCGATGAATTCGAAACTTACAGGTGCTAAGGTGGGGAATATTCAGGTGGGCAAGCCCGTTACAATGGTGGTGGGAGGAGGGGATAGGAGGGAGCAGTGCATTAATGTGGATACTAATTTAGAAGAGCAAATTTCGACAGAAAATGGGAAACAATTCCCATTAATTTTCAGTTTGAATTCAAAATCAAATAAAAATGGGAAGGGGAGTGATATTAGGAGATCATGATGGATAGGGAGTGGATTAATTGTGGAGGTTGATGAGAAAGGAAAGAGACGGGTTTCTTGGGATAGCACTAAAGGGGGAGTAAAAAATTTTAAATGGGTAACATGGGCCTGTATAGAACTTGGCAAATGTAAGTTGGGTTTGGGCCCTAACAAGTTGGTAGCCCAATAGACACTTAGTAATTCTAGTTTAGGCTCAAGTACCATAAGCCCAAACACTTTTGAGCCTGAGGAGTGTTCCAAAGATTCTGTAGGGCCTATTCTCTTTGCCTATAGTCTCGAGAAGGTTAGGGAGAGCCCTTTGGTGCCTCTGATGAGCTCTGTGGTGCCGGTACAGGTGGCGGGATGTCTTGTGATGCCACAAAAGGCATGGGTTGAGGCCAAGAATGCCGGAAAGAGTTGCTCAGTGCCTCTGATGATTACTGTTTCGCCAATACAAGTGGCACGATGCACCAAGACACCTCAGAAGGACTATGATGAGGCCAATAAGGCTGGAGAGAGCCTTTTGGTGCCTCTGATGAGCTCGGTGGTGCCGACACAGGTGGTTGGATGTATCGTGATGCCACAGAAGGCATGAGTTAAGGCTGAGAAGGCTGGAAAGAGTCTCTCTGTGCCTCTAATGAGTATTGCTCCGTCGATACAGGTGGCGCGATGTACCACGACGTCTCAGAAGGATTGTGATGAGGCCGAGAAGGCTGGAGAGAGCCTTTCGGTGTCTTCGACGAGTGTTGTGACGCCAATACAAGTGGTGCACTGTCCCGCTAAGCTTCGGAAAGTTTGTTCTGACACCGAGAAGGATGAAGAGATTCCTTTGATGTCTCCGATGAGTATAGAATTGCCAGAAAAGGTGACACACTGCCTCTAGAAGCCTTAGAAGATGGTAGAGAGTGTCATCTGCGATGGAATTTGCGCTTTTGGCTTCAAACTGATGAATGGAGGATCGGGTTCGACAGTTCTATGGTCGTCGAACCTCATCTCGTTGTCGCGATTGGTTAGCCCTTCTTTCTTCGATCTTTTTATGGGGTTGTCGAGAGCTGGTCTTTTGGGCTTGGGAGATATGGGTTGGGAGGAGAATGCAGTGTTTCATGTAGATTCTTTTAGCTTATCTAGGGTTTCCTTTTCAGCAGTAGATGTAATGGTTTTATCAGGGCGTTTCGGTAAGAGCGAGGAATTCTCAGATTGTGCTCCTTTGAAGATTATTACTCCAAATGGGTTGACTACTTCGGTAGAACAGGAGGGGGACGGTGAGATTTTGAGTCTTGAGGCTAAGTTGAATATTTCTGGATGGGTGAAGCACAAAATTTCCGGTTTCAGTAAATTGGTTGGGCTTTCTATGAGCCGTCATGAGACACTATGCATTGCTCTATTTCAAAGGTTGGAATCTGTGAAGGAGGCAACCAATGTGTTACATAGGGAAGTTAGTGGTAATCGAAAAGTTGTTAAATCTAAGAACAAGGGAAGAAGAGAGTTGAGAAATTTGGTCTCGTTGGTGAATTATGATGGGAGATAGAATGTTTAATTGGTGCTTCTGTTAGTAGCTGGAAGACTTTAGTTGTTATGAAGCTAAAAATGATTTCATGGAATGTTAGAGGTTTAAATGATCCTTAGAAACGTTTGGTAATGAAAAATTTGTTATGAGAGTGGAAGTGTGATGTAGTATGTTTACAGGAGACAAAGATTGTTAGGATGGATAGACAAATGGTTTGTAGTTTGTGGAGTTATTCGTATGTGGATTGGGTTGCTTTGGAGGCGGATCAAACTGCTAGTGGGGTATTGATTATGTGGGATAAGAGGACTTTGGAAAAGATGGAGGCCATGGTTGGTACTTTCTCAGTATCGGTTAAGTGGCAAGGGGTGGTAGATGGTTTTATATGGGCTTGCTCAGGGGTTTATGGCCTAAATGATAACAATGAGAGGGGATATATGTGGGATGAGTTGGTCGGTATTCAGCAATATTGGAGGATACCGTGGTGTTGTTTTGGGGACTTTAATATTGTACAGTTTCCAAGTAAACGTTTGGGTGGAACACGTATAACTCCGGCTATGGAAAGATTCTCTGAATTTATTGAGGACCTTAATTTGATTGATTTGCCGCTAGAAGGAGGTAGCTATACTTGGTCTAGTGATACAGATCAACCATCAATGTCTAGGATTGATAGAGCTTTGATCACTCATGATTGGGAGGAACACTATCCGGATGTTATTCAAAGGATTTTACCTCATCCCATTTCAGATCATAGTCTAATTCTTTTGGAGGTGGTGGGAATGGCGAGGGGGATGAGTCCTTTCAGGTTTGAAAACATGTGGTTGAAGACAGATGGGTTTGTGGATAGAGTTCAATCCTAGTGGAATCGGCATTCATTTATAGGTAAACCTAGTTTTGTGCTTGCCAAGAAACTAAAGGCATTGAAGGAGGACATAATTCAGTGGAATCGTAGAGAGTTTGGCAATGTAGATCATTAAAAGAAACAATTGCTGGAGGAGTTGAAAATTTTAGATGCTAAGGAAGAGGAGCTTGGACTCACTGATGGGGAGAAATGTTATAGGGTAGATTTGAGGTCCAAGGTGGAGCATCTTCTTTCTTTGGAAGAAATTTCCTGGAGACAAAAATCTAGGATGTTATGTATTAAGGAAGGGGATAACAACACTAAGTTCTTCCACAAGATGGCAAACTCCCATAAAAGGCATAATCATATGAGGATCTTGGAGGTGGATGAGGTGGTTTATGAGGAGGAATCCGAGGTAATTGCTTAGGTAGTACAGTTTTATAAAAACTTGTATAAGGAGTCTAAGGGATGGAGGCCTTTTGTGGAAGGCTTGGAGTTTGATTGTATTTGGGATATGGAGAGGGTTTGGCTTGAAAGAAAGTTTGAGAGAGAGAAGATTTTTCAAGTTGTAAGAGACTTGGAAGGGAACAAAGCTCCAGGTCTGGATAGGTTTACTATGGCTTTTTATCATCATTATTGGAGATTAGTGGAAAAATGCGTCTTAGCGGTCTTTGATGAGTTTTTTCAATATTGTAAGTTTGAAAAATCTCTTAATGCTACTTTCATTGCTTTAATTCTAAAGAAGAATGATGCCTCTAATATTAGAGATTTCCGGCCTATTAGCTTGGTGGGGAGTGTGTATAAAATTTTGGCTAAGGTTTTGGCAAATCGTATGAGAATGGTTTTAGATCAGTTGATCTCTGAAACTCAAAATAGCTTTATGGGTGGGAAACAAATCCTTGATTCGGTTCTTATTGTGAATGAATGTGTTGATAGCCAAGTGAAGAGTCGGGTTCCTAGGGTCATATGTAAACTTGATGTTGAGAAAGCCTACGATCATATGAATTGGGAGGCTATTCTAGATTTGTTGAATAGGATAGGCTTTGGGGTGAAGTGGTGTAAGTGGATTCGTACTTGTATATCCACAGTTCAGTTCTCTGTCTTGATTAATGGGTCTCCAGTTAATTTTTTTGGTAGCTCAAGGGGCTTAAGAAATTGGGAGGCTATTCTAGATTTGTTGAATAGGAAAGGCTTTGGGGTGAAGTGGTGTAAGTGGATTTGTACTTGTATATCCACAGTTCAATTCTCTGTCTTGATTAATGGGTCTCCAGTTAATTTTTTTGGTAGCTCAAGGGGCTTAAGACAAGGGGATCCGCTATCTCCTATGCTGTTTTTGATTATGATGGAGGTTTTCAGTAGGATGTTGAGAAGAGTGGAGGGAGCTAGCTTAATCCGTGGTGTTAAAGCTGAGGGTAGGAGGGGTGGTGGGGAATGTGTTTTACATTTATTGTTTGTAGATGATACTATTCTTTTTTATGATGTAGATGTGGAGAAAATTCTTCACATTTGGTTGTTGTTACTTTGTTTTCAGGCTGTGACAGGTTTGAAGATCAATGTGCAAAAGAGTGAAATGGTTCCAATAGGAGAGGTAGATGATGTGCATGCCTTGGCTAAAATTTTAGGCTGCAGAGTTGGAACTTTACCCATGTCTTATCTTGGTATGCCGTTGGGGGCTTCACATAACTCTCCTTCAATTTGGAATCCTATCTTGGAAAAAATTGAGCGGAAGTTGGCCGGGTGGAAGAAGTTGTATTTGTCTAAGAGGGGTAGATTGACGTTACTTAAGAGTACCTTATCTTGTCTTCCTACCTATTTTCTACCGCTATTCACCTTTCCTACTTATGTGGCTAATAGAATTCAAAAATTGCAAAGAGATTTTCTATGGAGTGATAGTAAGACTCATCTGGTAGGATGGGATAAAATTTGTGCGCCCATAGCCAACGGTGGTTTAGGTATAAGGAAACTTACTACTTTCAATAAGACATTATTGAGGAAATGGTTGTGGCGGTTTGGGAAAGAGGAGAATCGGCTGTGAAGGAGGGTGGTAGCTTCAAAGTTTGGGGAAGAGTGGGGGGGATGGACTTCTAAGTTAGGTAGGGGAATTCATGGGTGTGGTTTGTGGAGAGGTATTTGTATGGGCTGGGAGGATTTTAGCAAAAATACTCAGTTTATTGTTGGGTTGGGGAATAGAGTGAGATTTTGGCAAGATGGGTGGTATGGAGATCAACCTTTCGAAATGGTTTTCTTGAGGCTATATGGTATTGCTATTGATAAGAAGGCCTCTATAGAAGCTTCTTTGTCAAACCAAGGGGCGGAGGATAGAAGAATTTGGGATGTTCGTTTTATTTGGGAATTTAATGATTGGAAGATGTATGAAGGGTTGCATTTTTTTCGTATCCTGGGAGCCAATACTCCTTCAATGAATGTTGGAGATCGGTTGAGATGGAAGTTGAAGCCTAATGAGGATTTTGACATCCGGTCGTATTATAACAAGTTGCAAGATTCTCCCTCAGTTGTATTTCCTTAGAAAGGTATATGGAGAGTTAAGGTCTCTAGACGTGTTTCTTTCTTCATTTGGTGTGTAGTTTGTGATAAGATCCTAACGGGTGATAACCTGAGATTGAGGGGCTTGGATTTTGTGGATTGGTGCATTATGTGTCGACATTGTGGGGAGACGGTGGACCACCTACTTCATCACTGCGAGATGGCTTATCGGTTATAGAGCTTTGTTTTTATAACTTTTGGAGTGTCGTGAGTCAAACCTAGATTGATTCCAAATTTGCTTTTTGGTTGGTGGAATTGGCTAGAGAAGCATTCATCTCAGATCTGAAATTTAGTCTTATTGTGCATACTATTGTGTCTTTGAAAGGAACGGAATCGACGGACTTTTGAGAATTTGAATAGTTCCAGTGATCAGATGCTTGCTTCTTTTAGTGGAACTCTTTTTGATTGGTCTCGAGCTTGGGGACTCATGACTAGTGATTCTCTCCATTTTTTTCTTAGCTCTCTTTCTCTTTTGTAATTAATTTGTTGTTTAGTTTTCTTTTATGTATTTTCTCTGTTTTCTTTTTTCCTTCTTGTAATTTTCTAGTTTGCTCTGTGCTTTTCTTACATAGAGTAGCATTTCGTATATATATCATTCTTACTTATCAAAAAAAATAAAAAAAACATTTAATAATCGGAGAGAACAAAAAAGAAAAAAAGAAAAAAAAAACTTAAAACACAAAACTAAATTGCATCAACTCAAAGTAGAGTTCTTAAAAATACAAAAAATTAATAACCTAAGGCAGAGATGCAAGAAAAATAAAAAATCTAACAAAAAATTGAGAGAGGGAAATAACCTTTTTTGTTAGGGAAAATTATGCATAGAAATATAGAATAGAAAAGATAATGAAAAATTTATAATAAGAGGATAAAAATAAGAAAAAAATAAATAAATGAAGATAAAAGGAAAGATGAAGAGTGATATTAAGGTAAATAGTAGTGGAGAGGTGAAAATGTGAAAGGAATGAGAAATTTTGAAGAAAGTGTAAATGTTAAATAAAATGAGTACAATTTTATAAGGAAATTTTATAAGGAATTTTTTATTTATTTGTATTTAATTAAAACATTATATGTTTCATTTTTTAAAAATTAAAAGAATGAGAAAATATTAATAATTTAATAATATGGAGGATATGGCTGAATTTAAATGGTCAATCGTAGTAGTGCTATTGATGTTAGCTTGAATATATAAATATATATATATTTTTTTTTTGCAACATGAAAAATGATAAACCCTATCCATATAACTAAATTAAAGTTATTTTATGATGTTGACTTAACAAAACAAATTAGTGGTTACTAGAAAGCTAAGCATTTAAAAAAAAAAAAAGAACAAAAAAAAAAAAGAATAAACTTGAAAGTTGAATATGAATTGTTTTGTTTTATTGCTTGTCATTTGGGTGAAATTGAAGCCTCGCATAAATTAATGAAGCCTCATTAGACCTATCAGCCATTATAGCTCTAAAGAATATAAATAACAAAAACTTAGCATAAATCAGTACTTACCATATGCAAGTCAAGAGGCTACACATACAATCTAACGTACATTATTACCCAACGATGTTTCACCTCACCACATAGCAAAGTAATCATGCAAATGAATTTTGAAATATCCATTTGGTGTTATGATTGATGGTATGTAGTTTTTAGGAAAAAATATGTAGTAGTGGTAAATTAAACAACAATACTATTCAACTACTCAGATTTATCACGGTATAAGTAGAACATGAATGCATTATGACCCTTTTGTTCCTTATGTTACAGTTGATTTTTAATTCAAATGATTTACATGGCCTAATTAGTAGGGTATATGCTCCACAAACTTTCAAAAGATTAGAAACATTAGTTACATAAACAGACCAAACATTAGTTTATCTCACACTACTTTTAAGGAACAATGTATAACTTAGAGGAGTCGATCCCTATAAAGCAAATTATTGTAGAATTTATTTTACTTTTATTTTATTTTTCATATTAATTGCTCAATAGAATCCATGGCCCAGACAAAATTTAAACGATTGGAATTAAGAAGAAATAGATTTCTAAATATATAAATAGAATAGTTTTTGTTAGAAGTCAATCACTACACATGAGGAGAGAAAAAAAATCAAATGAAAAGATAACATATCAAGTCTAAAAGGAATTTCATAGAACAAATTTCATGTTGTACAAAAATAACATATAAAGAACAACTAAATAGGTGAATTCAAAGCAACCCAAACTAAGAATTTAAAGAAAAACACATGTAATAAAATTAACAATTAAAGAGAGAAAAAAACTTAAATCACAAAACTAAATCGCATAAGCTCAATATAAAGTTCTAAAGAACACAACAATTTATCAACCTAAAATAGAGATACAAGAAAAATAAAAAATTCACCAAAAATTTGAGAGAGAGAGAGAGAGAGAACCTTTTTTTTGTGAGGGAAAAGAATGTAAAAAATTGAAGAGAGAATGACAAATTTATAGTAAGAGTGTGAATAAGAAAGGACAAAAAAAACGAAGATGAAGAGAAAAATGAAGAGTGATATTAACGTAGAGAGTAGTGGGAAGATAAAAAGGTAAGGTAGAGGGTAGTGGAGAGATGAAAATGTAAGAGATAGAGAAAGGTTAGAGAAAGTATAATTTTTTTTTTTTTTTTAAATTAGTAAATGTTAAAAAAAATTATAGGAAAATTGGAAAGAAAAATGATAATGACGTAGACGCTGATGAGGCTCAACTGGAGCGTAACAACAATAAATTCTACCCTTCAGCTTTTAGAGATATGGACCATCACTAGATTATGTACCATCACTAGCAAGCTAACCCAAAAGGCTTTTCATGGGAGTCCAGTAATTCCGAAGGGGCCTAGTTAAATTGAATCAGCTAATTTTTTATACCTACTCAAATTAACATGGTTTGGCTAATAAGTTCTTGGGCATATGATTCATCTTCCAACTATCAACACAATTCATGCCGACCTAACAAAACTACCCATCTTTTATCACTGTAATGGTATAGTGCCCATGTAATATAGTGACAATCTCCATAGCTCTTTTGATCACCCTCCACACTAAAAATTTAGCTCCATCATGTGTCACGGCCATTCTGAACCCTAGCATCAGTACTGATCTTATAAAACGATAAAGGCAACATTGCAGGCATAAGGGTATGCATGGAGCTTCCTAGATCAGTAGCTGACATGCACAAATTTCCTAACCTGAAGGCACGAAATTATCATGGAAGTGAAAACCCAAGCCCAAAATTAGGATAAAAAAAATGCAATAGCTTTGAATGTAGAGGTTGTACCTTTCTAGGATCAAAACCAGATAAAAGAAAATATTAATGTAGGTGTAAATCCACCACCAATACCATTCTAGTAAAGATATAAAGGCCCATAAATTATGAAAATTATTCATCAGAAAAACATTAAATAATATCATTGCAAATGCCATTTTAGCCTAGCTTGTTCTATATACGTAAGCATGAAGGCTTCCTCCAATGAATTCATATATGGTAATAAATCACCTTCAAATAAATGAAGTTGAGAGGTAAGGTGGCATTTAATCAACTCCAGCTGAACATAGCTGAGAGACAAGCTTGAGTACTCCCCACATGGGTGCATCATTCTGCAAGTAATACAATAAGCTGTATTAGCAATATAATCCTTATTAAGGATACGATATCTTTGGCAAAATCTAGCTAGACTACCCCAACATCCAGACAGGCGTAGTAATACTAATTTTTGTGCTTGTGTAGAGATCTCTTGTAACCAAAACAGTCTTATCTTTACATCAGAGAGAGTTGACTCCCACATTTTTTTGTGATCAGAAGTTCCATTAATGTAGACCCTGCATACAAAATGCTTCGATACTTGGGATGTCATATGGTCAAGAAGATTACTGATGCGGGGACAACAAGGACAAGGAAGAAGCTTTATCAAGGCCATTTCAAATTTATAAGTTTCAGTTTATTCAATTTTAGACAATAAGGATATTTTAGGAATCTAATAAAATATGGAACGGGACAGATCTACGGGATGTAATTAATTGGAATTTCATGTTTTGTAATAAGGGCACACTTGTTCTATTAATGGTTTTAATTTGAGCCCGAGATAGCTTGTAGACCAAGTTAGCTTCTGGTTATAAGTAGATGCAATAGGCATTAATTTTTTTATTTTTTTTTAATCATTGGTTTAAGAATTTTGTAGAGTTTGGAACTTTGATGCCGCCATAGAAGATTAATTTTTTACTACTTCACCAATTCGTCTATTCAAGATTTATTTTATGGGGTCCACATGTGAAGTCCAATCAAAGTTTGGTCATGTGGTTTTAAAAATCTACTTGTGTCCTAGAGTTAAATCAATTTTTAATTTAGGTTTTTGTTTGTATCAAAAAAAAAAAAAAAAAAAAAGTTTTTGTTTAGGGTAAATTCCAGAAAACACCCCTGAGGTTTGGGTTAATTACAGTTAGGTCCAAGATATTTTAAAATGACCAATTTGGTCCTTAAAAGACAAAAAAAACTCTTACACCGTTATCCCTCTTAACCCTCCGTTACACTTTTCTTTTCTTGTCTTTCTTCCTTACAGACCCACTCTCCCTCTCGGTGGTTCCTTTGAATCTCACAGCCAAAACCCCACTCTCCCTCTCTAACCTCAGATCTGCTACTACCACCACCAGCCATAAAACCCAGCCAAACCATAGCATCAAGACCCAAATCCAAAAAACCTATAGCATCCTCCATTGCAAATCCAAAAAATCATAGCATCCTCCATTGCAAATCCACCCCATATCGGAAACCACCACCACCACCACCGAAAACCACCGTCGGCCACAAAACCCAAAGAAAAAAAGAAAACCAAAACAAACCAACCATACATCATAGCCCACCACCACCACAGAAAACCACCGCCGGCCACAAAACCCAAAGAAAAAAAAAAAACCCAAAACCATCCAACCACACATCAGAGCCCACCAAAAAAATCATCAACAAACCAAAACCAACCACTAGAAAACGCACCACCACCGCAAAAACCACCCAAACCACAACTCACAGCCACCAAACCCACGCACCACTATGAAGAAAAGAGGCATGGACCAGAGAAACAGAGGCTTGAGAGGGAGGAGAGTGGATCGGCTTGGAGAGAGAGAGAGAGGATGAGAGGGAGAAGGAGAGGTATGAGGAAGAAGAGAGGAAACAGAGAGACAGACAGGATTGAGAAAAAAAAAAGTAACGGAGGAAATAAAAATGGTAATAACAGTGTAACGGTTTTTTTGTCTTTTAAGGACCAAATTGGTCATTTTAAAATATCTTGGACCTAACTGTAATTAACCCAAACTTCAGGGGTGTTTTTTGGAATTTACCCTTTTGTTTAACACAATATGCTCAATTTTGTATTGATGGCAAAAAAAACCTGTAATTTCTTCAGTCCCTTGAATAAAAGGTATTGTGATAGTTTAGTCTTTTTTTCTTTTTTTTGGGGAAGAATTTTGATAGTTTAGTTGAGTCTAGAATTTTCTAGATCATAAGTATCTAAGATTTTAATTCATTTATGTCCAATTTAGTCTTTTTATCTAAACTATTATCAATAGAACATATATATTTGGTGTCCACTTTTTAAATTTTCCAAAATGCCCTCACACATTAATCACAATAAATTTTAAAAACTTCAAATCATAGGATCAAATAAGGGAAATAATAAATTTCAAACACCTAAAAATTTAGGTACATTTAAAATTTAAAACAGATTCCCCCATATTCCCCAAATTCATATAACTAAATGTATGTTTCTGGCTTTATAATATTAAAATAGAGTATAAATATGAAGTTCTTATAGCTTCTTATACTTTTCTAATTTTTTTTTTTTTTTTTTAATTTTTAAAAACACATGTAGTTCATGTAAGAGACTAGTTAGTTATAAAACTTATTAGAATTCAAACTAAAATTTCTAATACTACTAGTACAAGAAAGAGTTCTTACACATATTTATGCTCAATATACTTAAAGGATAGTGCTCAATATACTCAAAAGATAGATGGAATTGATTAATTATTGGGTGTTTTCAAGCACCTTTGTGTGTTCTTTTCTCGTTTTTTCTTCTCCCTTTCCCTCCTCTTTCTTGTGTTATTATTCACAGGTACTATTTTGCATAGTTATCAGAATCGAACCAGAGGTCGACCTGGCTAAAGGATTGGTTCATTAGTTCAACCATACATTAATTAATTATAATAAAATATTTTATATTTATAAATATAAGTATAAAAAAAAGTCATTAATGTAAATTATAACCAGAAAAATAGAAAAATTATATCATATGACAGAAATTTAGAACAAATAAAAAACTAAACACATCATTCATGCAATTGTAAAATGTTATATAATTTCATATAAATTATAGAGGCATGTAGATAATCCATTCTAATATATATAAGATTTAACAACTAATAATATAACTACACTGAAAAGTAAATTCTTGAAGTAACATTATAGTTTAATAAATAAAAAAATACATAAAATAAGAATATCATACTTAAGGTTTTCAGGTTTGACACATCTCCTAGTAGCTCTTAGTGGCTAGTAGTACTTTTTTGCTTATTTGAATAGCTATCATAGTTAGGCTTGAAATACTATTGTATCCATCAAAATAAGAATAGCTATCGTAGTGGTCAATGGTATTGACTGAAAAAATATAATAATAAACAAAAATGTAACTTTTCTAATAGTAATGCACAGAATGACACAAACAAGTAGGTCTGGGGCTTAAGATTCTCTTATTTTTCCATTCGGTCTTGTCTTATCCGTGGTTCAAAGCAATTCACCTGTAAAGTTTCTGTGGTTTTCACAGTTTGAGACTGTATCGTTGCTTATCCGGTATGTAACTTCAAACCATTCCAGATTTTATTTTGAAACACAGTTTAACCAGAGGTCCAGTACGGCATTTATAAAACTTCTATTTTGTTTATTCAGCACATAAACACTAAATTTCTTTCTTTCCTTCTTCAAAACCCTAAGTCAAGCCGTATCTCTTACCTATCAAAATCCATAAAACCTCACTTTCTCTATCAAAAAGCCATAAAAAATAATAAATAAATAAATAAAACTCAACAACCCCTAGCCAATCTCAAAGCCCTAACCCTTTCTTTTACAACTCAAAACCCAAGATCCAGAAATCAAGCCCTCACCCTTTCTTCTACAACTCAAGACCCTAGATCCGGAAATCCTCCTAAAACTTAATTCACCACAAGTACATGTTAGACATATTCCCCAATTAATCCAACATCACTCTCTTCAGTTAGGTTCTTAGGAAAACCCTTATGTTTTAGGTTATTTTTCTCTCTTTCTTATCACAAATCTGGTCCTACATCAATTACCCAAAGACAAAGTCATTCTAACAAAATAAATGTTGCCAAATCCACAGATTCATCTAGATAGATATACAAGATTTTTCATCAGATATTTTGATTGCTTAATTTAGTCAGATAAAATCATTGCCTAAGGTTGTGACAGCAGTCCAGGAGAAGAATACCAATTAACAAGACTATTCTTGAGGCACACCAAAAAAGGAGGAAATAGACAAACCAAATATGTGTTGTTACAAGGCATTCAACTCACTAGGCCCACTGGTGCATGTAATAACTTATTTACCAATTAAAAAAAGAAAAGGAATTCAACTCACCAGGTAAACAACATCAAAGGCTTTGCTGTAGCTACTAAGAGATTTCTCAATATGGTCATTCCTGAAATACCATTTTATAGGGTTCAGTAACTAAAAAAGTATGTGATTACAGAATTAATAATAAGCAAAGAAGATGCACAAGTAAAAGAAGCCTCAATATCATGATTAAAAACGAACAAATAGATTGCTTGTCCTTGGTATTATTTTTTATGCGGGATTACAAGGATACAACATTAGTGGTGCTTTAAAGCTTTAACTAAAACAAGTGATCACTCAAATCTGCAACTGAAAATGACCATAGCTTCCCGCAGAACCAAATAACTGATCCTTTTCTTTCAGCAGCTATTGCACTTTACACACAGATTCCAACTTGCCAATCGTTATAAATTTTATGGCATGGTTTTTACTCTTTTTTGGAGGGTGTGGGGGATGGGGGAGAGGGGGGATTGGTTACTAGTCATGCCCAAAGGTGACACAAATAGAGTGCCCATCTCAAAGTATTTATAACAAGAAAAACTCACCTTAACCAGTCCCTCTTGGTAATATAACCAAGCATCTATAATTTAGTGATAATCTGATATTGATAACAAAGACAGTCACTTTTTTAAGCATCTTTTTCCCATTAATCAAAACTAATCCCTATTTCTCTTCCACAATTACAAAGAAAACATCTTCTACGTCCACACTTAGCACTGCCTAGCTTGATAACCTGCTAACTGTAAAGTATTCCTCTACAATCTTAACAAAGTGTTTGTTTCAGCAGCAATGTAATCAATCTATACACAATTGAAAAATAAAATTAACAGCTTTGAAAAGGCACCCTCAGTTGACCACTCAAATTCCTGTAACGAATAAGAGGCTAGAAGTCTAAAGTACGTTTTACTTGCAAATAATTGTAATTACAACTTCAGATGGAGTTTAAGGAACTTGGCAGTTTCGAAAGCACAGCTCTTATCTTTCCATTTAGCTGCAGGCTGTTGGATCAATTGCACCCTCTTCTGGTTTCAACAGCGTGTATGCACCTCCTACCTCAATCTATTTTCCATCAGGCAGGCTACCCACATCCATTCTTACCTTAAAACAAGGACATTAAAATTGACACCTTGTTTTCTTTTTTATTTCCTTTTGAATGGTATGGTGGGAATACACACTTGCCTTGTTGGTATTTTGGCCCTTATGAACTAAGCGACTATAGGTGAGGTCATTCTTCTAAATTAGAGTCAATGATGGGCTTCAATGCTGAACCCAAATCTCACTCTCCTTTGATTAGATTTTAACAAAGAGTTGCATGATGTTAGCTAGAGCAGTTACCTTTATCCAATGCCAGTGAGAGCAAGCCCTAGCTCATTCCATCTTCCTAGTTTCTGTTTTTGGATAAGTAATGATATTTTATTCAGAGAATAGACTACTATATGCGCACAACAATGAACACAATGTACCCTAAAAAACAATGCACAATAACAAAATGATTCTTTGAAATCTACAAGGGAATTGCTATTTAAGACCCCACCCACACACAAGACAAATCATATATGGATCTAATCATCAATGATTCCAACTGAGAAATTGATCTTTCTGGATCTTCAAAAGTTTGTCTGTTTCGTTCCCTCCACAATATCCACATCAAACATACAGGGACAACATACCAAATATCCAATGAGGGCTTCCCAAATCAATTTCTGTGTGCAAACAAGAGATCAACTACCCACTTAGGTAACCCATTTAATCCCAAAAACTCTAAAGACAAAGCTCCACAAAGCATAAGCAAGATCACAATGTATCAATAGATGATACACCATCTCCCCACTGAACCAACCAACTAATTATGAACCTCTCTTGATTAGATTATCACAAGTAAGAATCATCCACCATGTTGCTATCCAAACAAAGAATGAAACCCTTTTTGGAGCCTTTACCTATAAAAAACTCTTCCTAGTTTCTTGAACTGCTCAAGAACATTTCTGAACAAGAAACTTGTTGGATATGTTGCTATGCTACAGTCTCCATCCTAAAACAAAAATCCTGATCAGGAAAACTAAAAGAGCTCTAACATGAAAAGAACAAAATCAGCAAAAAGGATTTGGAAACAAACATTTAGTTTACAGAAATAGAAATATTAAACAAAGTGCAGAAACAGTAAAAAAAAAAAAAAAAAAAAAAAATTAGATCTATTGTCTAGTACCAGGATTTGAGAAATTTGAAATGTTCGATTGTTATCTAAGAGCATTGTGCAGTGAAGGAACTAAATATGCATTCTATATGCTTTTACAGCGACTGATGTTAATCCAAAATTAATTTTCCTAGAACTCTTCATAAATGTTTCAAAATATATTTTCCAATGACCAAAAAGAAAAAGGAACTATGATAGCATCTCACAAGCACTTTACATTACATGAGGATATAAGTACATGTAGTGATAACTTCATAGAATTTAGACAAAGGAAGACTTATACGTTTAAAGATGGCTAGAGAACAGGGATAAATGTACAATTTATTCAAGTGATATACTAATATAATAAGAATAGTTTTATTTATTTTTTATTTATTTTATATAAGTAATATAATAAGAATAGTGAGTGTTGGGAAAGTTTAGAAAACTTACAGAAAACCCACTGATATTCGAGTCTCATAGTTCAAACCATCAGACATTCCCAAGTCTCCAACGTGATCACCAAGAAGCAGCACATTGGTCCTCCTCTTCACCGAGGCATTGTCATCAGTTGACCCATCAATATCACCCAATCGGTCATGTAAAGGAGCAGCCATATCAAGAGCATGCTCATTTTTATTGAGGCTATGAATAGTCTTCCCTGTAAATATTTGCAAGCATAATTAACAACAGATCCAATATAAAAACCCTTTTTTTATAGGTCTAATATAAAAACCCTAAGACAAAAGTAACCAGAAATGATTAAGTTATTATACATTATTTGCTTAAAGATTTTTCAACAATAAGTATATAACGGAAATACTAACATAGGTATGAAATTAATATTCTGTTGTAAACTGGCACTACTCAAGGATCATTCAATTGATACCCAAAAAACTTGTCATCAATTAAATTTAAATATGAACTTGACAAAATAATCATGTCAATTTCACTATACGACTTTCTTGTGTGTTAGTTTTATCAAATAGACACAAATATCTCAAAAAACTCATTTCCACTGTTTCAGAAAGGAGTTCATAAAACTCAAAGAATGCGTGCCAGATTTTCTAAGCTGGCACAGCAAACTCCATGGACAGAAACTCAGAAAGTAATCTAATCAGGCCATTATAGATCAATTGAAAGCTTCAGACATGCAACTTTATGTAGATTACAGGAAACACATGAATATGAAGTGGAACTCACTCCTATTATTATAATAAGTTTCTTCAAGGGTTAGAAGAACTAAAGGATACCTTTAAAAGAGACAAGGCGACTGTCACTGTCAAATACCATTCTGTTTGAGACAATTTTAACATTTTTGAAAGATCTATGAAGTTTCTGCCTCAGGACCTAGTACAGTGAGAAAAAAGGCATCGACACTTAAAAAGAGTGCAAGTCAGGCCTAAACTTAATGAATAAAGGTGACGTGTTTGGAATATGAACCACTGTAAGGAAAAATTTGTTAAACTAACCTCTTCTATGATATCAGCAAGCCCTGCGGAAAATATAAGAACAGGAATGTCTCTTTCCTGCAAATTATAAATAGACAGAGTAAAATATTAAAAAAAGGCAGAATGTGTCAGATAACCAATAACCAACATAAAGTGATTAGCTAAACTAGCTAGTACTATACAAAACAGACCCAAAATCAAAAGACCAAATTTTTCATTGGATAGCTTGGAATACTTTGTGTCACAATCATACAAGTCCCAGATTAGAGTCCGGGGAAAAAGAAAATACCTTGGTTGAGATTAGACTTACCTCCAAAAATTCAAAAAGTTCAGCAACACCCTCCCTAAAAGCAATTGAGGCATTAGCAACAGATTGCTTTATTGCATCATATGTAAGGCCTCCCTCAATAAGAAGTGCATGAGTTTTCCCCCACCTGCACCAATGGAATCAACAGTTATATTCATAGGCCATATAATTAACAAGGGATAATTTTCCAACAAACATAAACATTTAGATGGATAATTTTCTTATTGGTACCAAATGGGTTTTGTACCCATGACCTTATCCTCCACCCACACTTATGAGACAAGGAAGTGCCATTAAAGCAAGGGCTCAATGGAATTGTTGGGGAATAACTAAATTGTCTCATTTAGATGCTTATAAGCTACAATAATGGGTATATTAGATTAAAGAAAGGCATCACAGTTATTGATTTCATATACCACTCCTCCATGAGCCTTGTTTTCTCTTCGATTGGAATTGTTGGGGAAAACTCTAATGGATGATAATATTCAAATAACTGCCGCCTCTTGGCATCAAATTCTGGATTCTCCTGTCGCAAAAGGCCATGACTGCCTACACATGTTATTAGAGAAGACTGAAAGCTAATCCTACAAACAGAGTTATAAGAAAGAAAATAATTACATAACAAAGTAATTGCCGTAAAGACTTACTTGACCCAAGTTGGCCATTGATCGAATACCTTGTTAATGTGCGATCAAAATCTGCAATTACCTGATATGGAAAATAAAAGAATACAATGTGGGTTAAAGAGTAAACTGTGAATATCCACTCCAAAAACTTATTCAAAAGAAATGAAGAATTGATTGATCCCCTCTCCCATTTGTTTTCAATTCGATAAAAATAAATTTATATTATCTCAAGCCCAATTCTTCTTCTTACCTAATAAGAATGTAAACAACAACAAGGAAAATAAACAACACGATTTCTAAACATGAGCTCCAATTACCATTAATACAATGCAGTAATTGAACGCACGGACATGTGCTTATAGAAGCAACAAACTACCACTATCTCATATCCAAAAAACAAACAAATGTGAAATGCTATTTTTTTTAGTGGTAATTAAAGTACCATGAGCCCCTCTATTTCAGCTCAATGGAATGAATTCTAGAACAAGTTTTAATACATAATATAATCACCATAACATAGCATTTTGTGAAGAGAATCTAATATACCCCTCAACATCCAAATTGTACTTGGAAATGTACTTATAGTATACACCAATACTAACAATATGTCAAAAACCCCAAGGAGTTGGTTTAGTGATTCTTGGGTTCAAAATCTCTTGCCCCCATTGGGGCCACCTCTAGGAGATTCTTTCCTGTAATAATTTAGCGTGTGTTGGACGAGGGACTACATGTACTCGAGAGAATAGACAGACACTCGAAGAGGTCTGGACACCCTCGTTTGTCAAAAACTAAAATAAATAATAAAATTGGAATTGTTTTTTATTTTTAATTTTTAATTTTTAATTTTTAAATGTTTGGTTTGAATTATTCAATTTTAACATTAAGAATTGAACATTGTTTGATTTTTGAATTATTCAGAATTTCACATAATGAAAGCCAAAAAAACCTGAAGTTTTTGATGACCGGTGCTTCGAATTGCAGCGATTTTCTTGTCGAGAAGCTCACGGTCACCGACTACCATCTCGGAAGCAACCGTGGAGATGGAGATATCATTTCCTTCCATGCCGATTGGTAAAGTATTGAACCAAACCCTAGCCAAGAGAAAAAATGAAAGTATGTATATACACACATAGATGTACGTAAATGCAGTGATTATGAGTGTGAAGGAAATGTAGATGTATAATAATGATAATAATAAGTATATGAATTATGAAAGTGTGAAGTTTTGATTTGGGAGTGAAGAGAGAGGAACCTGGGAGTGGGAGCAAAGAAGGAGTGTTTGCGAACGGTGGTGAAGGTGCGAGGGATATTGGTGGTGATAATGCTGCCTTGCAGTCGATTACTCATTTGAGTGTGTTTCTTCTGTTGATGGAAAGGGAAATCATTTATTGCCCTTCCCGTATATCGCTCTTCTTTTTTTGCATTGCATTTAAATACTCTGTATTTATGACTCTTTTTTTATTATTTTAAAGAGAAGTGTACGTCGATACTATTTTTATAGTATTTTCACAACAAATCATAGGTGACTAGTTGTTATTAGTTTAAATTTGAACTTAAGACTAAAATTACTTTTTTGTCCTAACAATAACAACCAGTAACAACTTGTCACTTAGAATTTGTTATGAAAATATTGTGGACATATCATTTTTCTATTTTTTAGATAATAAAGTCAAATTAATGCATAATCATGAAAAGAAATTTTTTTTTATTGGGTAGGTTTTTTTATTTTTTTATTTTAAAAATACTAAATATTTTAACACACACAGAAAATTGGAGAAAGTGTTAAAGAAATTAACAATGGTGTATATCCAAAATGGCTTAACTTTTTGGGTAGGTAAAGTATGTATATTTATTCCTTTAAAAAAAGTATGTATAATTATAATATTTAGTTTAATGGACACTCCTAAAAGGCTTGGGCTAATTTCAGTAGATTTTTCAAAATTTGATCAACTTAGTCTCTAATCGAAGAAGGGGAGAAAATTGTGTTACGGTTTAGGGATTAAATTTGTCAGTTTTGAAAAATCTTGAACATGATTGGCATTAGTCCAAACCTATGTTATCTATATTTTATCCTTTAGTTTATTATCTATTCTACACTAAGGTTTTTCTTTATAAAAATATTTTAAGTGGTAAGTTGTTGCTGACTGTTACTAGTAGATAAAATAGTAATTTTAATAGTGAGTTTTAAATTAGAACCCATAACAACTTACTAATTAAAATTTGTTGTGAAAATATTATGAAAGTGAACTTAGCACTTCTCTTTTCCTTATTACACTAATTATTTCTCTAAAATACAAATTATTTATGATAAACACAAAGAAATCAGTAAGGCTGAATGTCTCGAACGTTGATAATCTTAAGGCTTGATCCTGAAAACAAAAACTAAGTCAGAGGGGACCGGTGAAGACCGGCCAAAAGTCCTCCGATGATGAAGTTAGTGAATTTGTAATTTTCTGTGAAAAGAAGATTATTTCTCCAAAATAGTGTCTGAATCCCTCTACCTTTCATTGAAGATTGTTTATATAGCATGTGTGAAACGGTTATTTGTTTAATAACCGTTCCCATTATCAAGGAGTCCGGAAGATATGGAGTAACTTCCATAACCGCCATGGAAGTTATCTCAGATGGACTTGGGTCGTATAATAGTTAATGGAGAAATCCACACATAGTAGTCTAACTTAATAAACTCGTCCATCTTTTATCAAGGACGGACGAGTTCATTACGGACGACTTGTGTTATTTATTTCAGTTCTTATGCAGACCTCGTCCAAACGATTGTGAAGACAGACGAGCTCCTCACGGGACCTCGTCCGTACAAGGACGAGGTCACTGAAGACGCTCGGAATGATCATCTTATGTTTGGTTTGTCTTACCTGGCCATTGGATGGACGAGTCATATGGAAGACTAGTGGTTGGTGCTTTTTGTAACACCATCAATTTACACTAATCTTCCTCAAATGATTAAAAAAAATTTCTATTTTACCGTCCACTTAAAAAATCATCAACACTCCTTCTAATAGGAAATTCAGTATTTATTAAATCAAATTAAATTATTTAAGATTTTTTTTCAAGATGAATGAATGCACATAGTTTATATTTTAAGAGAAATGAATATCTTATTCTAAATTAGTAGAGAAGTGAGTATAATAAAAAAATTAAAAATAAAATAAAATAAAATAAAAACCTAGTTGGAGGTCCCTCCAATTTCCCAACTATTAACAACTCATACTGTTTTCATTGCATTAAAATAAATAAAAATAAAAAGTAGAAGAAGAAAGACTGAGAAAGTGCCACCTCAGTGACCTCATACAAAACCAGCGTCAAAATTCATGGGCTTCGTAACATTGGAACTTGAAGTTCCTAACATCCCACGAATTCCAAGTTTGGATTGTCTCCTCCTGACTCCATGAATCATATCCATGTTTTTAGATTATACTCAATATCTTTTTTATCTTTTTTATTGGAGGTGACAAATTCACTGTTGATTATATATTCTTCTTATCTCTTTAATATTTGCAAAATTTTCAAAAAATTAAAAATTAATAGTTATTTTATCAATAAATTGTTTTAATTACAAGTTTCTGTATAAATCAATAAATTGTTTAAATTTCAAGTTTTTGTATTTTAAAAGTATGCATAAAAAATAAGCTTATAAATCATATAATAAATTACACCAAATTTGACATGTGTATTATGAGCGTAAAAAACATGCAATTCAACAATTAAATTTTCAAAATATGTAGTAATATTTTGTAGTTAAATTTTATGGATAATTACAATAAACCCACCTGTGGGATAGCACGTTTTCACTTTGTCTACCCGTGGTTTAAAACTTTACATTTTGCCCATCTGAGGTAACTTTCGTTAAGGATCTGTTACTCACCTCTCCTTTTGCCATTAGAAAAACACATTTTTAGAGAAAAACAAATATAACAAAAATAAAAAGCTAGGGTTTTAATTGCTTAAGAACTTCTATAAGAACAACGTGGAGGAATTCAAAGTGGGTTTGATTGCTTATTTAGGTGTTTTGCTACTGTGGCTGGGATTCAAAGTGGGTTTGAATTTGGAATTGGGGTGGGTTTGCTACTGTGGTTGGGTTTCATTTGAGCTGCCTCAAATGAAACTCCATGGCCGACCCTTCACGCCACCTCAGCAGTGAGCTTTTCCTCACCAAAAAACCTTACCAAGCCCTTACCAATCCCGAGCTCTCACTCCAATCTTTGAAGCTTTCCCAAGCTGAGCCTCCATCGGAACTCCATGGCCGACCCTTCAAGCTCCCACAATAAATCTCACCGAGCCCTCTCTCTCACTCTAAACCCGAGCTCAGTCTCTTTAAGCTCTTGGCCTGAGCTCTCTCTAAACCCCTGTTCTCTCATCTCTAAAACTCTCTCAAATGAACTCCATGGCTGCCCCTATCAAGCTCACCCCCTCACATCAACGTCGCCACCTCAGGTGGCCTCGCCTCATCAGACCCTCACCGAGCCCTCACCAAACCCGAGCTCCCTCTCTCTAATCTTTGAAACCCTCTCAGGCCGAGCCTCCCTCGGACTTCCAAGGTCACCCATCTCAGTGGATGAGGTTTCGCATAAAGATTATCTCTTGTTTTTTCAGGATTCTGGTCCTTGTTGTTGTTAATGTCCCAATTTCTTCTTTTTTGCAGATTTTTGGGTTTGCTATAGGTAACACATTAATAGCTTTTCTCTGTTGGGGTATGGATGTTGATTTTTTTTTTTGCAATGTTTGGATCTTTTTGGAGGTAGATTGTGTCTTTTGTATACACCGGATAGTAGCACAGAGGAAAGACGCCCAGCATGAGTTCAAGGGATAATTGTTTGACTATGTTGAAGAAAGATTGTTGGCCGGAGATTGCCAGTTTCATGGACCCCAATGGATGAGATTTCAAGTTCAACGTGAGCTTAAAAAAAAAAAAAAAAAAAAAAAAAAAAAAAAAAAGCTGCGTTGACAGACCAAATTGAAGAGTGATGACCAAACGTGAGGAAGCCATATAACAAAGAGGGGCTTGTACAACGCGTGAACCACTAAAAGTGATTTTCATTGAGCCATTTGATTGGTGTGTTGTTCCTCCACTTTTTGTTCTCATTGAAGTTCATGAGCAATGAAAAACCCTAGCTTTTTTATTCTTGTTATATTTGTTTTTGCCTAAAAATGTGTTTTTCTAACGGCAAATGGAGAGGTGGGTTACGGAAGGCTAACAAGACTAACCTCAGGTGGGTTACGGAAGGCTAACAAGACTAACCTCAAGTGGGCAAAGTCTAAAGTTTTATACCACGGGTAGGCAAAGTGAAAACGGGTCATACCACAGGTGAGTTTACGGTAATTATCCCTAAATTTTGTACTTTAAAATATGCACTGAATTGCATTTTAGTAAAGATTGAGGTAGGGTCTGTGCATGTGAAAGAGATCTGAATGTCGGTGATATTTGTGGCTGCAGCATTAATCTTAAAAACATGCAATATTCAATATATACTTTAAAGTAACTTATTTCTTTTTCCGAACAAAATTATTATTTGGTAGAATATTCAATATATACTCAATAAAGTAACTTATTTCTTTCTCAGTTTACTTTTGACTCCCTTTTTTTCCTTACTTTTCTTTTCTTCCATCCTTTTGTTTTTTGCTTTCATATTAGTCGTCCCTCCTCCACTACGATTGCATTTTTTCTCTCCGCTCCTGCTTATCTTTTCCTCTTCACTATCATTGCATTTTCTCTCTCGGTTCCTGCTTACCTTTTTCCTTTTTTTTTTTTTTTTTAGAAACGATTTTAATCAATACTTGGTAATATAGAATTGTTTAAAAATTACTTTTGGAAATAGCTAGCCTTGTCAAAAAGTCTCTTATTGGAGAGACAAGTCAAGCAGTCAAGCCTAATTCCGTCTCTTCAAAAGACAAGTATATGTTGTATTCTAGAGTTGGTCATGCTAATATGGAATTAAAAAAGAAAAGAAAAGAAAAGAAAAAAAAAAAATATATATATATATATATCATCTTTTCAAAAGACAAGTTTAGTTTGAAACATGGAACTCATCTTTGAAGAAAAAAAAAAAAAAAGTTCCACTAAGACTCCCTATTTAGTCAACATTGTCTTTCACTCTTTTTTTTTTTTTGAGAAACACAAAGCACTGCTATTTAAGCAAATAAATTTTAAAATGTATTATTAAACAACAATGACCTGAAAAATGTGATAAAAAAAGTGAAAAATAAAAAACAAAAGGAGTGTAAGACTCAAGTTAGTGTAGTATATATAATTTAGAGTGAAAAAACATGTTTGTGTTTTGGAACATATAGATAGTGCCAACTAAAAGAACAGAGAGAAGGGCAGTAACAGACGACAATGAAGAGGTGATTAAAGGAGAGAAAAAAAATATTAAAAGAAGTTAAGGGTAAAACATGAATCATTATTTAGCGTTATTCATATATTAGAATGAAAAAAAAAGAAAAAAAAACTATTGTTAGAAATTGAAGAGGGGGAATGCCATTCATAAAATTGAAGAGTAGTATGAAAATGAGATACGACTTAAATCAAATAGTATGTTTGATAAAATAAAAATAAATCTATTGAAAATAAAATTTTGACAAATTAAAAGTGATAAGCTTTAGGATGAGAGCAAAACTACACAGGCTTATGAAATATATAAAAAGCTAAACATTGGCATGGATATGCTTGTTTGGCTAAAATGCATTTCACAACATTCTAAATTTCAAGTCGCTTTTAAATCAATCCATCAAATTTTGAAGTACTATTTACACCCTCAAGAATTAAATGATGTGTCAATATTCCCCTTTGTCCCCTCCTTTTATATTTGCCATTATTTCATACAGAATTGTGTCGTTTTTACACCATTTAATTAGCAACACCCTAATCATCCTAGGCAATTTGTCCACTACCAAATTCCAATGATCCATCATCCATCAATTACATCATCAAAACCTCATCAATTTTCCTTACAAAATTGTAAACACTATTATTATACTCTTATTTCGTAAAAAGATAGATATAAAATATTATGATTATAAGGGACAAAATAATAAATTTGATGTACAAAACATTCTCTCTCCACATTTTTCTCCCAAATTAAGAGGATGGTTTTTTGTGGGTCTCGGTGAAAAACATCATCTACTTCCTTTTCATTCCTCCCTCATTTCCATCGCACCAAACAATGAAAAACTCTCATCTTCCATCTCTCTCATTTTCCACCCAACCAAACTCAACATAGTGATCAGATTCCCACTTTCTGTTGGATCACCATATTTATTTTCATAAATATTGTACTTATTATTGTAATGGTAGGAGTTTTTAGGACTAAAGATTGGAGTATTTGTAATACAATAGCTCTCCATTATATTTGAAACTCTTATACATTTTCAATTACCAAAAAAAAAAAACAATATAAATAAATAGTATAAAAATATATATTTCAATTTATTTACCAATTAATATTAAAATGCACCAACACTTTTCATAGATGATGCATTTATTAAAACAAGGTGGAAGCATTGAAAGCTCCCAAAAGCATGATTAATTTAATCTATTTGAATTTTACAATGTAAAATTTGATACATGTATTAGCCAAAGAATGTTCCCTCTCCTTTCAAAGCAATAGAAAGAATATTCATCACAAGAGCACCCCAACAGAAAAGAAGAAAAAACAAAATAAACAGGGATTCAATATACTAAACAAGGAGATCAGAGTCTTTGTAGCTTCTTCAGCAGCAAATTGGGCATACAATCAACCCATTCTCATTACACTCTGGACACACATTCGACTCTCCCTCTGTGGAAACAATCCTGTGGCTGCCATTGCACTTGGAACAAAGCACAAAACGAACTCCAGCACACCCTTCACATGCACCATTAGATCGATCAATCGGAACTCCATGGAAGAGCGGCCGAAACTTCCCTTGCTCATGTAACACCAAAACCTCTTCTGCTCCGCCTATATATCTCCCCTTAATAAAAAGCCTTGGAGGAGCTGCTTTACTGTCCAAAATCCTCCACAACTCTTCCTTAAATTCCATATGCATCGACACATCTTTCTCGTAAAATACCACCCGAAAACTCTCCAAAAGAAAGCGGATACTATTGCAATCTTCGAATGTCTTTCTTATTCCGTGGAGTGTGGTTGTGTAGAAAATTACTGAGTCTTTTCCTCCTGGTGGGCATTTCTCTTCGAATTCTAATAGAGGGTTCTCTTCCTCAACTCGACGTGTTTTCGATGGAGGCTCTTCTTCTTCTTCATTTTCTTTTTCTTTTTCTTCTTCTTCTGCAATTTTTTCAAGATTCTCTTGCTCAATTCTGGCTCTTCTCTCTGCTTCACTCATTCGAATATGCTCTTTCACGGCTAGCTCAAAGGCGGCGAGTAGGTTCGGATCAAAGAGTGTACCGGAGTTCAAGTCTGGCCTTCGGAACGACGAGATGTCAATCTCCGATAAAGGTGTTTGTTGACAATTACCGTTTCCCATTTCCGATTCTTCCAAAGCTCTGTTTTCCCGAAATTCCGGCTTCGATTTCTCGTATGCAACTGTCTCTTTTGCTTCCAATGGTGGTCCGATGTTCTCTTTGTTGTTGATTTCGTCATCAAAATCCATATCTTCTTCATCTTCAAGGTCTCGCATAAGCTCCTCAACATCGATAATGTCAGGCTTTTCCACTGTCACACCTGTCTCTATGCTCTGCTTCTGCTCTGTTTCTTCGCAAATCAACTCGGTCTGAGCTCTGAGACTTGGACTCTTGGAGAGAAAGTCAGCGTACCCATCTGATGCATTTACTTGGAGAACTCGATCTTGTTTCAGATACCCAATGGGTCGAATCGATTTGAGCTTCTTCAGTAACTTCCCCTTCATAATTGCCTTCATTTTCCCCAAATTGAGCTACCAAAATCTGATCTGGCAAAGGGATATTCAAAGCTCAAAATGGGTTTTCTTATCTGATATACGAGTGAGAAGCTGAGAGCAAAAAAGTAGAGAGAGAGAGAGAGAGAGAGAGAGAGAGAGAGAGAGACTTTTCCAGGTTAAACGGCTAGAAAGTTGTGGTGGCATTTAAAATTCGAAAACACTTGGTGGGGATTGAGGCTAAAAAATCACTGAAAAGACACGTAGGCAATAAAAAGATTATGTAGTGGAAGACAATGAGGTTATCGTTGCAAGTTGCAACGGTCATAATTCATTGGTGGGTCCTACATTAACTTTACTTTTATTTTTATTTTTAGAAGATACAGCCACTTTACTTGAGCATGCATAATTTTTGTTGATTATTAGCTTTGTCATGCGGATTTGTCCTTCTCCTTTCGGCAAAATTCAATTATACTATATGGAAATCTGGTTGATTTTTTTTGAGGGTTTATAATGATTTTAACATTTATGTTACATTTAGGTTTATAATTTCGAATTACTTTAAGTTTGATTTTATTAGGGACTAGGAAGTTTTGTTACTTTCTTCTTTGTGTTGTTTATCTGGTGGGTCTCACTAAAAACTAAAAATGAAAACAAAAAAAACATCATTTTTTTCAGCTAACCAAATATCCTTTAAAGTTCAAAATTTCATTATGATTGCATTGAACTCTTTCCATACTTGGATTGATAACTTCCATAATTCTTTTAAATATAAAGTTTTTTTTTGTTTTTTTGTTTTTTTTTGTTTTTCCCTTGTCATGTGATTTCTTATAATAGGAAAAATGGGTTATAATAATACAACTAAAAATGTTAGAGCAATCACATCAGCTCGTGGAAAAGATTCCGTCTATTTTACACAAAAAACTTACTTTTTGTATTTTATACCATCACTTTTACAAAACACCCACATCAGTTTATCTATTTTACAAGACTTTTCAATAAAATATTCATTTTTCATCAATTTTTTATTATTATCCCTAATGGTCATACTTTTTTTTTTTAATTTAAACTTATATTTTAAGTAAACTACCAACATTGGTGGCTCGACCAATGGAGCTGCTTGTGGTGGAGATCCGATGGCCGAACCGCCAAAATAGTGGCTCCGACAAACACCGCCAGATTGGTCTCGCCGCCCACCGTACCGTTGAATAGTGACCCACCGGTGGGTGGATTGTTAAAATAGTGGCTTCAACGAACGCTGCCGATGCCCAAACTACCAAAATAGTGGCTTTGGTGACCGCCCACTGGATTGGTATCTCCGACCATTGTACCGCCATCACCGGTGGACCAACTCTTGTGATAGTGGCTCCGATGACCGCCGCCAAATCGATGTCTTCGACCAACGGTCATATTTTTTTTTTTTGACCCAACGGTCATAATTTTTATTGTTATATCCACCAGTCATAATTTTGAAATTCAAACGGTAAATTCATACCTAACTTTAAACCCAATGGTAAATTCAAACCTAAATGTCATATTTTTTAACTTTAAACCCAATGGTAAATTCAAACCTAAATGTCATATTTTTTTAACTTTAAACCCAATGGTAAATTCAAACCTAAAGGTCAAATTTTTGAAATTCAAACTCAAGTCACATTCTTGCTCTATAAATATGACCATTTTCTCTCTAATTTCCATCCACTTCTACAAAATTATCTCTTCTATTCGGTTTTTGTTCTCTTTTAATGGATTTCCATTATGACATTGATTTTATTTTTCCAAATGATGAGTCTCCATTTGACTCATCTTCTGATGATGATGAGTTGGAACTTACTCTAGCTATTGCCATAGAAGAATTAAACAATGAAGGAGCATCAACATCATGTCATCATTCAGTTCAATCTCGCAGGTTTATTTGGCGTAATCCTTTGCAAGGTCATGACAAGTTTTTCCATGATTATTTTGCTGAAACACTAGTGTATCCTCCTAATGTATTTCGAAGGAGGTTTCAAATGAGTCGTTCTCTTTTTCTACGTATCCATTCAAGAGTTGAAGCAACTGAACCATACTTTGTTCAAAAAAGAAATGCGGCTAACACACTTAGGTTGTCTTCCCTTCAAAAGATGACTGCCGCAATCAGAATGCTTGCTTATGAAGTGTCGGCGGATTTCATGGATGAATACTTGAGGATTGGAGAAACCACTGCAATAAAAAGCTTAAAAAAATTTGTTAAAGCGGTAGTTTCAATCTTTTCTAAAAAGTACTTAAGGTCACCAAACAACAATGACATTGCAAGGTTGTTAGCAGTTGGGAAACACCGTGGATTTCTAGGAATGCTGGGGAGCATCGACTGCATGCATTGGAAATGGAAGAATTGTCCAAGTAAGTGGAAATGTCAATATATTGGTCATACCTGTGATCCAAAGATAATTTTGGAAATCGTGGCATCGTATGACCTTTGGATATGGCATGCATTTTTTGGGTTACCGGGGTCTCACAATGACATCAAAGTCCTAGAGCGGTCTTTTGTATTTTCTAAGCTTGCTGAAGGGCGCGCTCCTTCGGTTAATTACTTGATAAATGGTAATGACTATTCGATGGGGTACTATCTTGCAGATGGTATATATCCATCATGGGCAACATTTGTCAGAACAATTCCAGCACCATAAGATCGTAAAAGACAACATTTTGCTTCCGCACAAGAGGCAGCCATGAAGGATGTTCTTGAAAAAGTTTCAAATATGGGTATTCTTTATGGCTTTATCTCTCAAGCCTGAGCTGAGATAGTGAAATAGAAGGTGTAGTTTCAATTTGGTCCATCAAAAAAGTCCTAAATTTTCTCAGCTCTCACAGTCTGTTAAAGAAATGGTTAAATACAACCAATAAATACACAAACCAGTTAGTTAAAGAGTTGCCCTATCACATACCATTAAATTTACATTCAAATAGCATATACAATCAATAAAATCAGCAAGTACAGCCACCTTCAACAGAGACATTGCTTCACTCAAAACATAATGACAAGAACATAATCACAAATTAAATTGAATAATCAAGTTCTATTGTCATGCACAATACAAAATTTACAACATTGCATCTGTTTCCTTGCACAAGTCAAGACTACAAAAATATATCTAACATGATTAGAGATTGCATAATCATGTTCACTACACAAGTAAATACTACAAAAGAGATGTCTAGCATCAAATCATCTATGTCAACCATGTGCTAATATCTTTGCACTATACAAAAAATTACTTGATTAGATATTGTCAATAATAATATTCAAATTATGATGGAAATTTAGACCTTAACCTCTCCGAGATTTCTAAACGATGTAGACGAATATATTCTTTTTGCTCAGGATCCATTGTTCTTGTATCTTTCATCATAATTTCATCTTCCATTTTCCTTTTTTCTACTTCATTCTTCTCTTCCTTGATACGAATCAACTCTTCATTCTTCTCTTCCTTGATACAAATCAACTCTCTTCGTTCTTCGGATGCAATGCGCATTAACTCTCTTCGTTCTTCTAATACAATGTGCATACTTTCCTTTTTCTCCTCATGCATTCTCCTCTTTTCTTCCTTAGTTTTGTCCAATTGGGAGGAAAGTATTGGGACCACGTCATCACAATTCTTTCTTTTCTTTAATTTCTCCTTTTTGGCCTTTTTGTCTATGGGTCTCTCAAAGGTTTCGCCGGAGTTCATCTCATCATTATCTTCATCTAGATTTATTGAGCTTGCAAAAGTATGACAAGATTGTGTGGCTAGAGATTGCATAATCATGTTCTCTGCACAAGTAAATACTACAAAAGAGATGTCTAACATCAAATCATCTATGTCAACCATGTGCTAATATCTTTGCACTACACAAAAAATTACTTGATTAGATATTGTCAATAATAATATTCAAATTATGATGGAAATTTAGACCTTAACCTCTCCGAGATTTCTAAACAATGTAGACGAATATATTCTTTTTGCTCAGGATCCATTGTTCTTGTATCTTTCATCATAATTTCATCTTCCATTTTCCTTTTTTCTACTTCATTATTCTCTTCCTTGATACGAATCAACTCTTCATTCTTCTCTTCCTTGATACAAATCAACTCTCTTCGTTCTTCGGATGCAATGCGCATTAACTCTCTTCGTTCTTCTAATACAATGTGCATACTTTCCTTTTTCTCCTCATGCATTCTCCTCTTTTCTTCCTTGATTTTGTCCAATTGGGAGGAAAGTATTGGGACCATGTCATCACAATTCTTCATTAATCTACAATTCTTCATGCATTCTCCTCATGCATTCTCCATGTGCATAACTTTTGCATCATTAATCTACAAAAGTAAAAAATTGAAAATAATGAGAATCATAAAACTAAAGTGTATTGATGTACAATACATATTAGATGTTGAGTCGAAATACCTTGTCATGCTTAGTTCTACCACTTTCATTCCAGTTCTCAATTTAGGCCAAGCATCCACAAAACTTGTTGGTCTCCCTTTGAATTGTTGACCACCAATTGTTTAGAGTCCTTGGTGTGGTTAAATTTCTTGTCATTGTGGAAAGTAGACCAAATTCTATCCCAAAATGTTGTGTTTTTGGTTCGTCGATGTCACGACATCTAAGCTAACATTGAGTCATGCTGACACTAGCTTAATGTCTTCATTTACGGTGAAGTTGTTTCCCCATTGACCTCTCTTAGTAGTTGATTTTTTTGCAATTGGGGGGGGGGGGGTGTAGATAGTCCCATTTCAACTTGGGGTGGAGATTGATGGTCATTCATGTTTGAATGCGTAGTGGACATCAAAATATTATTGTCAAAAGACTCAAAACTTTGTTCATTGTCTTGTAAAACGTCAAGGAAGAAGGAATTTTGTGAGTCCATCACCTAACAAATACCAAAGTAATTCAGAAGCAGCACTAATAAGCAACAAAATTGAAGTTGAAATTTATCTACTAGATAATGTAAGGGAAAAGAATTGACAGAGGTGGATAAGCCAGGCATGCCAGAAAAGCTTAAATTGAAGCCAATAAGCATTCAATTGTATAATCTCAAAAGCAACTATAGTGCTTTAATATTTGACTCCTTTTTTACTAGCATATATAAAGTGATGGAGACGTGGGGTTTAAAGGCCAAATCCCACGATTGGTGATTGATCCAAGGAATAATCACTCTAATTTCAAGGCCGTCATCTTGTTAGCTATACTGCTTGCAACCTATAAGATTAGTCCTAGAATAAAAAAAATAAAAAAATAAAATAAAGATTAGTCCTAGATTAAAATTGCTCCACAGGCAGAGACATACTAGGCAGTTCTTTCATGGCCAACAAACAGTATATGTTTCTCAAGTATTTCCAAAAAAACATCCAAAATCAATGTAAAACCTTTAACATCAGGTTGAAGTAGTTTATAACTAAGTAATAAGAGACTCCACCAAATCAGCACTAGGAAAACAGTCCGAAAACTAAGTATATAACTAAGTAGTTTATAACTAACTATATACCCTGTTCAAGTACTTCAAAAACAGGGGAGAAATAGAAATTTAATACAAGTTTAAAAAACTCCAAATTCTTCAAACACTCCCTACACACGGGGAAACTAATCCCTATCAAAAGACATAAAATTTAATCCTTACTTGAACTCTAAAATAATCAAATATAAATACACACAAAATCTGAAATACTAATAAATTCCAAAAATAACTTCACGTGTGTTTCGAAGAATCCCTAAAAAAAATCCCCAAACCAGAAAAAAATTTGAAACAAGAAAATCCCAAGAAACCCTAAAACAATTAGTTTAGAGAAACTCCCAAGAATCTTGCTTGAAACCAAAAAACAAAAAAAACCCTAAAATCTCAATGAGAAAAACCCATACCTTTTTAGAGAAATTAGCCCCAAAGTTTGTCAATAGAGAGATGAGTCTGTCAATTGATCCACCCTCCTCATGTGGCTGCAAAACCCCCAAACTGATCACATTATTTCCCATGGTGATGAGAATGAGAAAAAGCTGATAAGAAGCAGACGAAGAGAGAAGATGAGAGGAAGAGCTCAGGAATGAAACAGGGAGAGACAAGCTGAGACCTGAGAGGCGTTGGTATTGCTCAGTGAGAGGAGAGAGAAAAAAAGGTGTGAAAAAGGTGTTTTTATACTGTACGAAGATAATATTAAAATATTAGATAAATGAGCTACAGTAACCATGTAAATATACACGGTTACTGTAGCTAATGTGTATATTTACACATTTTTACACCCACTAACGTGGGTGTTTTTTTGCTCAAAATGTGTAAAATTGGTACCTTTTTCTATTTTAGAAGATTATACACATGCTGATGTGGTTGCTCTTAGGCTCTTTTATAATTGTACTCTGATTATATAATATTGTATAAACCGGGTTCAAAATACTAGTATTACTATTTTCGTGTATATTCTAATAAGTATTACTGTTTACTTAAAAAAAAATAGAGATGTTTATCCCACATTAGTTGTGTGTGTCTAGTATCCGTTGTTTATAACCCCAGTCTACAACTACAAATGTTAGGCTCTTTTGTAATTATATTTTGGTTATATAATGTATTATAAACTCGGTTTAAAATACTAGTATTACTATTTTCGTGTGTGTTCTAATTAGTGTTTACTCAAAAAAAATCTATATATATATATATATATATATATATATATATATATATATAAATGTATGTTAGCAGCTAGGAGTGGATGGATTTGAATCTGGATATTTTTGTCGAAAACACTAAGAGATGTCAAATGAGTAACAAGGCACTTGACATGCGGTTTGCTTTAAGAGTATAGATTTGACAAATAAAACCGTGTCAACTCTTGTTACAAAAAGAATTTGGAATTGTTAAGAACCCGTATAACCACTTAAATCATAAGAAGAAAAGAATGTGAAGGGTCGAATCTTTCTTTAAGGAGATAGTATAAAAAACTAGCTTTGACTAGAAACAAATTTGAAATTTGATTTATTCCGGTCTATAAGTTTTATTTACTCCCATTTTTTTTTTTTTTTTTTTTTGAGAATCTTATTTACTCCCATTTAAAATGCATATTTCTGTTTTTTTTTTTTGGTTTAATTTTTTTATTATAAATAATTACTTGTAATAAATATTTTATGCATTTTACCTGACATGTATATATGCATTGTGGGAGTTGAGATTTTTCTGAGTTAGGAGGAAGCTTGTGGAAGTCAGGGTGATTTAGCTTCAGTCTGTACAAACACGAACGAAAATCATTATGAAATCGATTCTCCCATGGGGCTCACAAGCAAGGGTGTCTGCACATACAAGTCAGGGTGATCTTGCTAAAAAAAAAAACAAATTATACTTGAAAAAAAAAATTATAACATAATTATATTTAAATTAGCATGTTCTGTCTACCCTAAAAAAAAAAATTAACCAGACTTGATAATTTCAAGAATTTGAATTCAATAATAATAAGAGTAATGCTAAGAACACAATAAAATGTCATAACAATTTCATAATAAATCCAAATTTAGAATGCCAACTCACACATGGGCTTTTTTTTAACCTCTAATTTAAAATTTTTTGTATACTAATGTAGAAATTGTTGTGACATTTTGTTGTGTCTCTAGGCATTATTCACAACAATAATCTTGACCCTCCAAAAATAATCCTTAATCCTTTAAACAAAAACATAAATAAAAGTTCAAATAACAATAAAAATGAGCCCAAATGATATAAAAAATAGCCTAAAAAACAACAAGATTAAAACAAACAACAATGTCAAAAAAATGAACAAAATATTCAACAAAAGCTCATTAAAAAACAAAAAAATAAAATTCCTAATCATTTCATAACTCATTCAATAAAAATAATTAAATAATCCATAATTTTATTTTCCTAAAAAATGATACTAAGAGAGTGATTGTGGTCATGAGTTCTCTCCTCAGTGATGCCGAGAGTTCTACTCTTTAGTTACTTGGCTTGCAATCGCATTATATTTTATTCATTGCTCTCTCTCACTTTCTCCATTTTTCTTCTCTATTATTATTTCGGACTCTTTTTTATTTTATTACTCTCATCTTAGCATTCTCAATTCTCACTTAATTTCTCATCAATCCCTCTTTGCTTTTTAATTTTGTTTATAGAAGGAAATTGTAAAATTTCATGTATTTTCATTTTTTTCGATTATTCAAATTCTCTTTATATTAGATTTCGTATAATTTAAGTTTGTTAATAATCACCAAGAGTTTTGTAGTTTAATTGATACCTCCTCATACACAAAGTGCTTGGGGTTTAGGGGGATAAATGATTCAAATTACGAAATTAGCAGCATATTGTAATGTCACTGCTCACAAATGACACTCTGATGATAATCTTAGGCTGGGTTTAATTCCATAAAGTAAACAACAGTATTTGTTGAGTTTTGAATTTCATAAATTCTTCTATCGTTTGGTGGCTTTTATATTTGCTAATTGTCCTTCCTTGTCGCAAAACGTGACCTAATGCTCCTAATGATGGTGAGGCTGGGGTACCTTCGTCATGCACAACATTTTTTTTTTTTAATTATTTATTTATTTTTTATTATAGGAAAAAGCGTAACAATCTTTGGAATACTATTAGGTAGGTACACAATATATGTTTGAAATTGCTTTTTTTTTTTCCTTGTTTTTTTTTTTTTTTGAGTTGAAGTTAGAAAATGTTTGAAATTACCTTGAACTCACATTGAACTGGGATATAACAATACCAAAATATAAAACTATTATATTAATTTTATTTCATTAAAATACACGTTATTTACAAAACTTTATTTAATTAGGCCTAGGTTAGCGAAGTCTGTCCCTGCAGGAAAAGAATAGAGAACCACAAGCTGATGATTAACGAGCTCGGCCCAACGTTAGCCCACTAGAGCCCAATGTCACTCTGGGATAGTCCACTCTCCACAGCAGCCCCACACCGTCCCAAACCAACACAGTTTTTTTTTTTTTACTTAAATAGTACAACATGACCACTCTCAACTCAAGACCCCTCTTTCTTAAAATTAATCTCAGAGTTAAGAAAATAATAATTTAAATCATAAAACTCCTGCAGTGAGACATCTGATACTATATATCCAACATTTGTCTCCAAAATCAATAAATATCAAGCAAAAACAATAGCGTGTAAGATTGCAAAAGTACACACCATCACCAGTCAATGTGAGATTCCACCACATTCCAACCCAGATTGCACCCCTCTCCGGCATGGCTCATGACAAGTGTGGCCCCACCAATGAGTAGAACACTGCTTTGATACCATTTGCAACACTAAGGTCCTTCAAGCCCAATGAGGAACGAGTGCTCAAGAGTCATAAACTTCTCAACCTCGACTAGTGAAAAACTCTTACACTCCTGCATTGGGCTAGCCTTTCGGCCTTGAAGGACCCTGTTACAAAAATTCATATATGCGCGTGTGTGTTTGCTTCATTCCCATCATTCCCATCAAATATAAGATGCTAGACAAACAACTTCATCTATAAATTCTTTAAAATTTTACTTTGAAATGTTTTTCAAATAAAGTAATCCATGAATATATTAAATCTTTTTTTTTTTTTTTTTTTTAGAGTAAGAATATAAAAACTCATTCATGGATTGGATAGTAAATGGCATTCAATCAACATGAAATTTGCGTGCATGATAAACATTGGTAGGATTGAAAAAAAACATTAAGGCTAAATTACAAATTAAAACCTAACTTTGACATGTTTTCCTTTCAGCGCTTTCCCTCCATCTCAGTTCTTTAAACTTGTATTCATTTATCTCCGTCCAATCCACACCGTTAGGTCCACCAAAACATCATTTGGAAAGTGAAAATACCTAAACAATCAACATGATTGGACAAAACTAGAGGAAGAACTAAACTGAAAATAGAATAAAATTGAAGGACGGAGATGGGGAAAAACGATACGTACCTGAAACTGAAAGACTGAATTGAAAACATGTCAAAGTTATGCATGTAATTTGTAATTTAACAAAATATTAATCTATCTAAAATAAAATTAGACAGCAGCGTATAAAAATGAAATAAAGATAGTACAAGTAACATGCATAAAGTGGAAGCCAGTTTGAATTCTCTCCAAACTAAAAAGGAACTTGCCTGCTTAAGATGTTCTTAGCCAGAGATTTTACCTGCCTCCTATGAAGAGGATACTCATAGAACCCCACGAATCATAAAGTATTAATTACACCCAAGAATCTCCCAATCTGCATCCAATAGTACATGAAGTTCCAAGAATCCATCAAATGGCATGCTGTTACCATTCAGGTCAACCGTCAACTTTCATAGTTTAAACTATCAGAACCATCTGCTGACACAGGCAAATATGGAAGAACTGGCAGAAATGCAGACACTGCACCCTCCCTATCAAAAAGATTTGCTCTTAACCGTGTAACTACTTGTATAAGAGCATCCTTGTCAACATCAAGGTCTCCGGAAATCTGCACCATCTCATCATCATCGGATGCAACTTTGTGAAGGTTTTCCTTTGAGAGTATTCGAATATTAGCTTTGGTGAGTCTCCTCATTTCAGTTACAATAGCTCCTCCCTTACCAATAAGACAGCCAATTCGTGAAGTCGGCACAAGCAGACGGGTCGTAAATGAGATAATTCCTGAATCTCTTTCAACTTTCTCACTACACCTGGGTTGCAAACGCACAGCTGCTTCTATAGTTGGAGAAAATGTGTCTTCAAAAAACTCCTTAATTTGCTGAAATAGTTATTAAGCAATCATCTCCTTCAGAAGTTGAACTGTCAACTTTAATGACAGCCCCAGATTCCTGTCTAATCTGATTGATTATGGCACCACCCTTGCCAATCGCGCCTCCAATATTGGCAGTAGGACCAACACAGTTATATAGTCAGAAAATTATCGGATAAACAAATCAAAAAAGGAATGAATGTTAAGAAAATTTTGCCAATTTCAAAAATCGTCAACTCTAATTATGATAATTGTTTATCTTCGTGCGAAAGAATAAAACATATCTAGAAAATCAAGGATCGTCTACAGCCAAAATTATAGGTACTAATTTGATCCTTAAACAAAGGAATATCCCATTATAAAAAAATAATCCCTCATTCATATTTGTTTTATACCATATTCCTTTTTTTGTGTGTGAGAATCTCTTACTTATTCTTGGTATTTTTGTTTTACTATATTTTTCAGTCTCTTAGTATTTTAGTTAGAAAGAAGAAATTATGTCTAGAAAGTCAAGGATCCTCTATTACTATAAGCAAAATTATAGGTACTTGGTCCTTAAACAAGGGAGTATCCGATTATAAATATAATCCCACTTTCATATTTGTTATATACCATATCCTCCTTCTTCTTGGTATTTTTGTTTAACTATATTTGTTCAGTTATAGTACTAGCAGCCATGGTTCTAGAGAAAAAGGTCATGACTAAAGGCAAGAAAAGCATAGGGCGACAAAGGATAGAAATCAAGGAATTAGACGACCGAGGCAAGCAACAAGTAACCTTCTCAAAACGCCGTACTGGGCTGTTCAAGAAAGCGAGCGAGCTTTGTGTTTTGTGTGGTGCTGAAGTTGCTGTATTTGTGTTCTCTCAGAAGAAGAACATGTACTGCTTTGGCCACCCTAATGTTGAAACCATCCTTGAACGCTACCTCGATGGGTTGACCATGTCAGACTCATCATCCTCGTCCCAAGAACTTGTGCCTGTGGATGAGTTCAACAGGCAATATGATCAGCTTCAGAAGGAGTTGGAAAAGGAAAAGATGCATTTAGCAGAGATCGAGAAGATGAATAAGAAGATGAAGAACACTAATGTTGGGTTCTGGTGGGATGAGCCATTTGATGAGAATATGGGGTTGGAGGAGATGGAGCAATATATGAAGGCTTTGCAAGAGGTGCGAAGGAAAGTGGGGGCCAGAATTGAAGAGTTTAGAATGCCAAGAACATCTCTGATGCAGCCAATGAATATGCCTATGGGTTTGGGGAATGATTTTGTTAATGTTAATAGTTGGGAAAGCAATGCTTGTGGAGGTTTTCTGTGTTGGAATAATATGTAAATTTGTTATTTTTTATCATCTTGAATAAGTACTGGTTTATTATGACTTTTTTATTAATTTAAATTTTTGGGCAAATTATCATTATGGGTGGTCAGAATTTGGCTTTGGTTTTAGACATGGGTTGTTCTAATCTGAAGCTTTCTCTAACCTCTCCTCTTTTTAGGGTTGTGGTTAGAGATGTTGATGATTTCTAGGTTTCCTACATAAATTATGTTTGAATGAAGATTAATAATGATCATGTTTCTTTTTGGTATCAAGCAAAACCATATGGCAAGCGATCATTAATGCAATTTTATTTTATTTTGAGCTTGATAAAATTTATATCTTTAACCTCTTTACAATGTTAGAAATTAAGCCACCAACTTTCTTTGATAAATAGCGATATGATTGTGTTGCTTTAATTCCCGCACTAACCATTGTGCTAATTATACTCTCATGTGTACTTAGCACCTTTCTTCTAAATCTCAAATTGCACATTTCTTCTTGAGTAGCAAATTCATGATTATGTATATCATTTAAAAGAGCAACACTGAAAACATCATCCTTCATATCAAATCGGATTCTAGCACAACTCATTCTTGTCTCCAAATGATTAAACTTTTTTTTATTATAAATTTTTCTATAAAAGGATCTTCAAACTGTTTATATTCTTGTTTAGAACGCACATATTCTTGTTGCTTAAGAATGCCATCAACCTCTCATTTATTCCATTTTTGAATACTAAACCCTTTCTTTAAAGCATATTCACTGTATAGGTTGTATGCTTCCTCTTCAGAGCCCACTTGCATTCCAAGTTTGATTTCATTATATTCAACCAAAATTACATTCTCATAATCTTCTCTTTTATCATTATCCACAAACACATTGGGTACATTATTTGAAACATCCATCAAATTAACATAACCTGATCAAAGAAAAAAGTATATTGCATAAACAAATAGTTTTGTTTACAACCAAACTAGATAAATGGAAGTTACAGAAAAAATAATGAATTATAATTTAAACTCAAATATGAAAAAGGTGGGAAAAGTTTTACCCTCTCAACTTTATTGGTGCATTTGCTGGTGCATGCAACAATTTCTAAATTGAAAAGAAGAAACTGTACAAAATTTTCATTATACTATACCAAAAGTTTCCTTTGTCTATGCTTATTACATTGGAAAAAAAAAAAAAAAACATTTTAGAATACCTCTCTCTGTATCACAACACATCTGCGACAAGTTGAAAAAAAATACCAAGTATTTAATTTGTCAATCATTTTCTCAACATCCAGACAAAAGAAATAAAGAAAATACCATTTTTCCTTAGCAAATTACAACAAGTGAATCTCAACACAACTACAGCAAGTTACAAAAAGAAAAGAAAATTATTTACTTTATTCGTTGTTTACTCAACACCCAAACAAAAGATATAAAAAAAAATAATATAAAACCACTTACATTAAACAAATAATTTGGTGTAGATGACAACAAACTAGGTGAGAAAATCTGAGCAAATCGCTACAAACACAGGTAAGCAGAAAAGTAAAACTCAATAGATTGGTTTAAATTTTTGGGCAAATAATCATTATGGATAGTCACAATTTTGGCTTTGGGTTTAGACATGGGTTGTTTTGATCTAAAACTCTCTCTAACCTCTCCTCTTTTTAGAGTTGGGGTTAGAGATGTTGATGATTTCTAGGTTTCTTGCATAAATTATGTGCGTATGAAGATTACCGATGTTCTTGTTTCTTTTTGGTATCAAGCAAAAACTTATAGCAAACGATCATTAATGCACTTTTATTTTATTTTGAGTTTGATAAAATTTAAATCTTTACTACCGCGCACTTTTGGTGTGGTGGTCACTTTACAAGTATAAGTGTTTGTGGGGTGTGGAGAGTAAAGGCCGGGATTCAAGTCTCTAGAAGATAATTTTACACACATATACACTTAGATTAGGCTAGAGTATAATTTCTATCTTGTATAAAAAAAAAAAAAAACTTTGACCACTTTATGATGTTAGAAATTAAGCCAACAGCCTTGTTTATTATGGTTAAAGTGTATAATTTAACAACACCATGGATAAGACAATGAATGGTGAAGGAAAACTGAAATAGAATCTTTAATTTTGATTATGGTATTGAGAGAGAGAGAGAGGGGGAAGGAGAGAGAGGGAAAGTTGAAATAGAATTTCTAATTTTGATTTTGAGAGAGAGAGAGAGAGAGAGAGAGAGAGAGAGAGAGGAAAGCTGAATAGAATTTCTAATTTTGATTTTGGTAAATATATATATATATATGGATTAAATTTTATAAAAATGTGGTGTAAAATCTAAATTTTACCCTTCCAATCCTAACATGCCATATCATTATATTACATATTAAAGAATAGACACTACCAAACTTAATCAATTCTAATATATATATATGTATGTATATATTATGAACTAACTTAGAGTTTTAATTTGGTTAGAATTCTAAGGATTTGGATTTTGGATTCAAAATCACTACAAATCTGTAGTAAAATTACTATGTACTACTATAACACATACCACGAATCACACATTCTCTTACTCCTTTTTACTCTATTTTTCAAGTCATTTTTTTCGCTTTTTAAAATCAAACTATAAGACATAATAAGGTAAAGTTCTTTCCATATTGAAAGTTTACTAGTTTAGACCACAAATTACAACTTATATCAATTTTAAGCTAATTACTAACTTTAACCCAATTGTTAATTTGGTTAGTCAATTGATATATGCATGGATACGCAAACACATTAGCAAATCCCAAAACACCGAAACATTGGAAAGTGTTTATGAAGAGAAAAACCCAAAATCGAGCAAAAACAATTCTCCAAGACCTATAGCACCAAATCAATATCACTAGTAAGAATAATTGCAATACATCATACTTAAAAACCCTTCAAGCTATGTATATAAAAATGTATTCGAGCTTCTCACTCCTACTTGCAACCGATTGCACCAATTTTTTCTCCTTATTAGCTATTGGTTTTGCAAGTTAAGCCATTAAATGCTAGACCAAATCTCCTTAGCCAATCCAAGGCCTCTTAAAGATTTAGGGATTGTTCCAATGATTCCCAGTACCAAGCCTCAACCAAGATTGCTCAAGTATCAAAGTGTGTAAGGTTCGGGTCCCCTGTTTAAGGATTTCACAATTTGAGAGGATGAAGGAAGAGACTACAATGAGTTTTTCTGCTAAGTAAAATGGGTAGCTCTCTCACTCTTCAATATGAGAATTAGGTTTTGTATCTCGTAGTTTTTAAGAATGCTATATGAGAGGATTATTTGGATGGGTACTGCAGAGGAGTGTAATTGAATAACAAAAAATGAGAAGAACAATACCTGGGTAGGATTAATAAATAAAGTTGGTTTGCAATTATAATTCACACTTTTCTTTGTTACCTTGTAAATAACGGAAGAACTAGAGGAAAGAAAAATAGAAAAGAGAGAAAAAGAAGGCAGACATTGCAGAAAAGAAGTTAGTTCGACACTTCACTGCTTAGTTGAGACGCCAAAGAGAGAGACAGAGAGAGAGTCACTATACGAGGAATATTAGAAAAATTTTCCCCTTTTATTTGTTCAGATAATTGTGTCTAATTATTGTAATTTTTTGACATATATATTTATCACTAATTGTATTGTGTATATTAACTGGGTATAGGGATTAGGGGGGGCTAAAAGAATAAATGTTCCCTAGAAATTTTCAAATTAGTTAGGATAACTCCAAAATCTATATATCTACTACTTTTTTCCCAAAATTTTTGGGGGGTCATGACCTCCTTCAATTCCAACATGGCTCGCCATAACTTAGTTGGTTGGTACCTTCTAGTATTTTCATGTCATCCAATATTCAAATTTTCTCTCCCTCATTATAACTATAGAATTAATTATAATAAAAAAAATTATCCTTCCCATGAGTTGAATCCAAGACCTCTTCAAATAATAAGTCTATGGACACACTTTGCTACACAAATTACCACAACTTGTGCATGTGTTAAATGATGATTGACTTATTTTTTTTTACCAATTACTAGCGTTGGTTCCATGTATAAGTGATAAAATCTAATCACAAGTTGACAAATATGCAAAGTATGCACAAAGTAAATGTTCCTTGACAAGTAGCTTTTCAAATGGAGAAGTGACATGTCACTTTTTTCTTTTAATTTAATATATATTTTTTTTGCTGGAAATTTTGTCATGATTCTTAATTAAGGGATTAATAAAAACGTGTGGGGTTGGGATGGGAGAATTAATCAAAAGTTTTTATTTATGGAAAGAAATAGAATGTTAAATAGGGAAAATTCTTAGGTACTCCTAGAGTATCGATAAATGGTGCTTTATTCTCTCACATTCATGGATACCCTATCATGAATTTAATGATTGACTCTACCATAATGTGAGAAGAGGGAGCATCATTCTCCATGCTCAAAAAGTATCTACAAATTACTCATTAAATAGTAATTTTTTCTGTTTCTAAAAAAAAAAATAGTAATTTTTTCTTAGCTAATGTAACATGCAAGTATACGATACCGTGTTATACATCATGTTTAATGTTGATTTTAATATTTATTGTGAACCTGAAAACCCTAAAACATTAAAAATGTATAATTATAGCAACGGTTATCTTGATCTCATCTTACATTTCATGAGTATTCAAAATTCCTTCCAAGCATAAAAAAGATAAAAAATCAATTGTCTAAATGCATAACTTTTTTGTTGCATTAAAAAAAAAAAAATGCTGGTTTTGAAAAACATCTCATGTCATGTGTCATGAGTTTTTTTCTCTTCTTAACAAAATCTCGGCTTGGAGCTTTGACCAGAGCTGGAGGCAAAAGCCAAAAGCATGAAAAAATTGATAACTTTAATGCTTTAATTAATTGACACCTTCATCTTTCCGTTTTGGTCTTATAGCAATAACAATTCATTCTCAACGTACGTTCTACTTAAATTTCTTCTCCTATATTAATAGACCGTTACATCTCTTTTCTTGCTGTGCCCTTAACCTATTCATTCTCTGTTCTTTGTCTCTTGTCTCTCTAACCTACGTCAGAACCAAAAAACACTGAGAAAAACACAAACCTCCTCTCTCTCTCTTACTATGGCTAGGCGTGGACACCCTTTGTTTCAATCAGGCATGTTGGTATTGGTGGTGGTGGCTGCATTGTTTGGTTGCACCTCTGCTTGCCGAAGTTGCCCACCTGGGTGCCCACCTGCAGTGCGATACCGAGTGGGAGACTCAATTTGGTCCATAGCACCATCCCCAAACTATTACACCAACTGGTCCTCCTCTCATTTCTTCCGAACCGGCGACTCTCTCAGTAACTCACACACTTAAATATCTATTAATTAAAATAAAACTAATTTACACTTTTGATGTTTATTGTTTTTGGTTGTTTTCATTTTAGTACTTTTTTTTTTTTTTTTGGGTTTATCAAATTTAATTTCACATTCAAAATGATCATTTCATCAATTTTCATGATTAATCTGACCATTATGCATAATAAAATTGTGTCATTTCTAATTTTCCCCCCTCCTTTTCTCTGCTTAATTGTCAAATTAGTTATGTTTACAAGTGAAATGAACACGTTGAAAATAAAATAAAATTTGATGGATCAAAATGAAAAATCTCAAATATAAAAAACTGAAATGAAAACAATCCTAAATTTTATGGGTCAAAAGTATAATTTTGTCCTAAAATAATAAATAGTAATATTGTAGCGCACAAACACCTTTGCATGCCTAATTTCAATGATGTTCTTTTTTTTTGTTTCTCTTGTAGGTTTTGACTTTGAGACGGGTGTTAACAATGTAATTCAAGTGTCAAGGCAAGAGTACCAGAGGTGCACTGCGTGCAACCCCTATAAGGTCTTCAACAATGGTCCCGCAATTGCACCATTGAATCAGATAGGTGTCTTCTATTTCATCAGCAACTTCTCAAACAACTGTGCTCTTGGGATCAAGGTTTCAGTGAAGGTGCATGCGTGCTCCGATAAATCTCCGCTTACTCCATTGCCATCACCTTCTCCTTCTCCTTCTCCTAGTCCTCGATCATCAACGCCCGCATCATCTCCCAGCACGAGGAATGGATCTAATCCATCAGTGCCAGATATAAGCCCAGCGGCATCCCCTTATGGCTATTCTCCAGAAGCTAATGCTCCCACTTCCAAGTCTGCGGCATCGGGGCTTAGAAGGATCGGTACAAGTTCTTCTGAAGTCCTATTTGCATGGGCTTTTGGATTGTGCATGGTGGTATTTACCATGCTTGGATGATCTAGAAAATTTATGATTTGCATTGGGGTATAACATGAGCAGCATTACTTTAAATTTGATTCTTTAGGACGTGACCACTTGTTCCACTATTGGAATGAGATTAGAAGTTTGGAATTTTGAATTTGAGATCTTTTTTTGAAATAAATTTACTTAGATTTTCTGTATTTCCTTGGTAGCAAGTTGTTTATGTTATATTAAGGGGAGAGTGAATGACAGACTACTTATTCAGAGTCCAATTCTAGCTACTATTGTGCTAGAAATGTCTTATTTTCTTCTATTTCTTAGTGAAATTTAACATCCTTTGCAAATGTGTACTTTTTTTTTTTTTTTTTTTTGTGTGGAGAAAGTTGCAAATGTGTACTTAGTTGGAAACATTGGTTGGAAACATAAATTTTTGGTCTTGTGGAAATTTGCATGTGTAAGCTGCTTGGTTAGCAGTCAAAATAAAAATGATTTTGGATTGATAGAGGCCGTTGATTTGGCCTTTTAAGAAGTTGGTTTTTCTGATTAGTCAGTTGGTCCTCTCACACTTTCCCCACGACACTTCAGGCAATCCGGATTTAAAGAAGAGAGGCACAGATTCTATAAATTTTACAAATATTTTCACTTTCACAATCAGGATACAAATTAATGCAATGAACAAGATAGTGGTATGCTTAAAAAATTTGCAAAATCTTCCCCAAAGTGTCTTGTAAGATTAATTACTTTTGAAGGTGAATTAAAAAAAAAAAAAAAATTTATATATAGGCATCCTTTATAGATACTGTGTGTGTATATATATATATTTTTTTTTTTGAGAATCAAAGATACTGTAATTAATTGCATTGTCTTTTGACGGAGATATATATAACGGTCCAGTAAAATTAATAATTGCAATTTTGTTTTTAAATTCAATGCCATGTCCAGCGGTTTTCATCTCGAACATTCCTAACGTCACCAATTCACGTTTCTTGTTTTCTTTCTATATTTATGTTTTGTTTTTTGCTTTGAGTTTGAAAATTTCAATTGAAATTCATTAAAAGATCATCATTTAAAAAGAGAAACCTCATGAGATTATGGAGAATATGAGATCAATACAAAAACATTTAAATAATAATAATAATAATAATAATAATAATAACATGAGATTATGAAAGAAAATATGGATCATTGAAAAGATTCAGTGCAGTGGTGGAGCCAAAAACTTATTCTTGGGGGAGCCATATATAATTTATTTATTTATTTATTTTTTTGTGTGTATAAAATGTAAAATAGTAATGTACAATATTTCATAACTAAATATGTATAAGCAAAAGTATATTTAATTAAAATTAAACAATTATGAGAAAAATTGACAAAATGATATAATATCTTTAATCAACTATGAAATGGGCAAAGTCGCAAAACATACAATAATATAAAAGTTAAACATCTTTGTTCAAAACTGTAACTATGAAGAAAAATAAAAAAATTAAGACAAAGAAAAACAAATACTTGGAAAGTGTTAAAAACTTATGGGTCAACCGGTTTTAAGGGCATAGATAGAGCACTGCACAAGTATGGAAGCTTCACAAATTGAGGGGCCTATGGCAATGAGTCACTAACAATGGCAATGACAAAGAGACAAAATTGAGTACTCTTTCTTGTCTAAATTGAACACATAGTACACTACACTACTGCAAAACTTTTACTTTTAAACAAAAGGACAAAACTTTTACTTTTAAACAAAGGGATGAAAAGCAAAGAACTGAAATCTGAAAAGATAAAAAAAGAAAGAAGAAGAAGACAAAGGCAGTGGCGAGAAGAAGGCAAAGAGAAAAAACTGAAAGTCTGAAAGAAGAAAGAGAAGAAGGCAAAGAGAAAGAATTGAAAGTCTGAAAGAAGAAAAAGAAGAACGCAAAGGCCAAGTCCTCAACAGAGACAGAGAGAGCGAGAGAGAGAGAGAGAGAGTCACCTGTGTAAGAAAGATTGTTTCTGCAAGACTAAAACTGTGTGGCCGTGTGGGAGACTTGGTGGTGCAGCATATCAACAAAGTTTCAAACTTTTCAATTTTTCTATTGTGTACAAGTAATCCCTAGATGTGTTGGGATGAAAATTAGAATTTTTTTCATTAAAATACCCATGTGTTCATTTTAAAGATGCTGAATGTGTAATTATTGTAATTTGTTGACATGTATTTGTGGATTGTATTTTATTTAAATGAAAATTGTGTTTATTTTTAGACTTTCTTAAATATATATGTATATTATCAGGTTTGGGGTAGGTTATTTAAGAATTTGCAATTTATTTAGGATATTTCAAAAAATAAAAAAATAAAAATTTTGACCCCTTGGTCCTCAAGTGGCTCTACCACTGATTTAGTGGCGGTTCCATGAATTTTTTTCAGGGTATTTATTAAAAAATTTAAATTATACAAAATCTAATAAAAAGAGAACTTTATATATTGACAACCAAAAAGGAAAAAAAAAAAAACACGCAAATATATAAAGTCTAACAATTTCCTTCTACGAGTTTTTTAATTTTGAAATCGTTTTATTATAGTCTTATTATCAATGTTGCAATCTACATCTCTTTCAAAAAATTTCTTGGAATTTTTCTTTTTGATTGTAAGGGCCTAATATATTGTTAAAGGGGACCAAAGTATAAAGTCAAAGTTTGGCTACAACTAAAGTATAAGGACAAAGTTTGGCTACAAACTTAGTTGTAGCCTAAAGTTACAACTCTCACTAAACAAATTAATATGATTAGATATTTTAAAAATCTAACCATTGAATTGCATTCTTTGTTCTTAAAACACATGCCAAATTTTATGCCAATTCGATATTAGTAAACATTTGATTGATGACATAGCTATTAATCTTTGATATTCTTGAAATTTTGCAAGCATGGAGAATAGAAGAAAAAAAAAATGTAATTCAATGGTGGATTTGTCAAAATTCACTTTCAATAAAAAAAATATTGAGTGGAGTTGTAGTCTTAGTCTACAACCAAGTTTGTTGTTAACTTTTGTCCAAAGTTTAATTATGTTGGGCCTAAAAATTTTTAGGGTTGTCACAATTTTTTTTTTAAGAATAAAAAATTATAAAATTTTTAAAATTTATATATAAATTTTTTTTTCCAAGCCAGGATGGTCATAGGACCATCCTGGCTTCAATGTGGAGCCACCCCTGAGAAGATTCATGCCTTACTCCATTAGATATAAAGTTGATGACTGATCTCTCAGTTGAAATTTGTTATCGCAACAATGTGTGTTTAGATCAACGGATTGGAAAAGGTTTTGGTAAGGCTATGTTTATAATTGGCTTTGAACCATAGATGAACTAATGGAAATGAATGAGAGATGTAATGTTGAAAGTTGCAAAATATGAGTGAAAGATTAGTTTCCTAGCCGCTGAGTGCCAAAAATCTCAATTAGCTAGACACTTACAAAATCTACCCTCTCTACTTAGGTCTCAAAGGAAAAAAAGTATATAACAATAACATTTCGATAGAGTTTTAGTATATGAGAGTTTTCGAATCCTTTGAAATGATAAGGTAGGGTCATATTTAAAGTTCTTTGGAAGCTTTCAGGGTTGGTGAAGGTTCTAGCCAATTAGGGAGCTGACCAGAATTGATTCTCAACAAGATGAAAATGGAAGAGAGTAATTTAGGGTAAGTGAGTGGCATGGCATACGATACTTTGAGATGTCTATGTAATGTCTGGAAATCAGACAACATAAGATAAAGACGATTTCAAGTTAACTTCAAATAAAGTTCTTAAGTTGAATTCAAGTAATATCATGTAGCTAATTAGGGGATTATAATTGCATTTCATTTCAAGTTGTATTTAAATTTAAATAGGAGTTGGTTCCTATTTGTTAGGATTAGATTGTGATGAGGTTATTTCATCATTAGCTATTTATGTACGTGGAAGACATTAATGAGAATTAAACAAAAAATTAACTAAAAGGTTTATTCTCTCTTTTAAGTTCAAGAGGCTAGTCACTTCGAATTGACTAATCTATCTTTCAACTATCAATTTGAAATGAAATGCAATCTTAATCCCCTAATCATCTACATGATATTATTTGAATTCATCTTAATCACTTTATTTGAATTTAACTTGATGCAATTCCTATCTTATGTTTGATTTCCGGACATAACAATGTTGTGAACCAAGATAATTGAAAGATAGATTAGTTGATTCGAGATAATTAGCCTCTTGAATTTAGAGGGAGAATAGACTTTTTAGTTAATTTTTTGCTTAACTTTGAGGCATCTAACAATAAATGGGCTTAAAACTAGGCTAGGGCCTTGCATCTTGGCTTGTTGAGCTTAACACACGATGATGTTTATTTTGAGAGTAATTGAAGCTTTCTTTATCATTGGGGTTGAAGATCTTGTGGTATAGATCGGAATAGAATAGTATGTTTACACCCCCAAACCTAGAAAAATGCCGAAGTACTTCTGAAACTCCTATATAAGCACATTCTTGTTTTTCTAAAAAATACACCATGTCGATAATTAGATGTAATGTGTGCTTGTTATATCTACAACTTTTTTATTACAATTGTTCAGCCACACATATCATTAATGGTAAGGGCGTAATTACAACCCCATAGATTTGATCCGTCATATGTTATTAATATTGGGAATGCCTCTTAGTCCAACTCTTCCGGATGATTCTTTGATTTGGAATTCCACAGCCAATGGTGTATTTTTTTTTTCTGTTAGAAGTGCCTACAAGGTAGCTATGGATTTAAGATATCGTCAGGACACAAGTGGCAGATCCTCTGATGGTGATATAAAGAACTTTTGGAGAAGAATATGGAGCTTACAATTCCTAGTATAGTGAAAAACTTTGCTTAGTGTGCTTGTAAAAATATTTTACCAAATCTCTCTAATCTCAAGAAGCGTAGTATTGTGGGGGATGACACGTGAGGAATGTAGAAATGGTTTTGATACCTCTGGTCATGTTCTATGGGGCTGTAGGTGTGCGAAGGATATTTGGGAATTGGTTCCTTTTTTTGGTGTTGACAGCAACCTTATTTTCTTGGAATTTATGGACTTGTTATGGTTTTTAATTTTTTCCAGGGAAATAGACGATGGAGCTCTTACTTTGGTGGTGACAATTGCATGGGTGATGTGGTCAAATCGGAATAATAAGAGGCATGGGGGCAAGGTGAAGACTAATCAAGTTGTGATACAAAGGAGTGTAAATTACATTCGAGAATATCAAACAGCCAATGAGAATACTGTTATTGCTAAAGACGTTGGCTGTCAAAATTGGATTCCACCTGCAGATCATGTATACAAAGTAAATATGGATGGAGCTATATTTCAGACTCTTAACACCAGGCTGGGATTGGGTTTTAGTTCATGACAGTCAAGGCAAGGTGATCGCTGCAATTAGTAAGAAATTGTTACTGTCTTTGGTCCTATGGAGGTTGAAGCCAAAGCTTTTGAAGAGGGTTTGTTGTTTGCTCATGACATCGGTATTCGAGAAATTATCCTGCAGAAGGGTGATTCCCTTGTGATTGTAAATTGTGTTGCAGGAAAATCATCCCCACCTTCTTCTATAGCTTCTGTTCTGCATGGTATTAATTCCCTTTCTCATGAGTTTCGTGGTTTTCAGTCTTTTATCAGCAATTTGTATGGAGGAATGGTAATATACCAGCTCAGTCTTTTTATCCAGATTAAAAAAAAGAAAAACAGTATATATGCCTTCAGAGTTAACAACGTAATTTCAGCTCCCATTACACCACAAACAAATCAAGCCAAAGTCACTCTTTTTATATATTCTAAGATAAGATATCTATGAACTCTACAACACACCGACATCAGCATGGCACAATTCCTGAAGGTATTGATTGTTTTCCAAAAAAAAAAAAAAAAAATCAAAAATCAAAATGTCAACAAACAATAACAATGCTTATATTGTATATGAAATCATCAAGGGAGAGCAAAAAGATCACCTATAAACATTGATCTGAATGTTTTATTACAAAAACCCCCCACAAAAGATATTCTGATTGTCCATTGCATGCCTCTAATCACACTTGTTGTGTTGCCAGGAGAGGCACTTGATTGACTGGAGTAATAGCGCCCGGAATCGGAACTGGCAAGTTCCGGCATATTGGACATGTGGGGTGCAGCCTTAACCATGAGTTGATGCAATGACGATGGAAGAGATGGCCACAATCCGGCATCAACTGCAGCATGTCAGTTTCTTTATATTCCATTAAGCATATGGAGCAGCAAGGGGAAGTTGAGCTGCTCTTTTTGAGTTTAGATTGGCCATAGAGAACCTTTGGGAAGCTGTGGAGAGTGGATTCATCAAGGCCTACTTCATTGGTGCCATTGTTTCGGTCATTTGCGACTTGTGGCGAGTTTCTGCGGATGCGAAAGCGGGTGCAGAAGAAGGAAGCAAGGGTTAAGAATACGACTACTAGGAACAGACACAAGGTAAACAAGATGGTCTCAACTAATTGACTAGTGGCATCCATGGTAGTATATATCACTGGATTGCGTATTGTTGTTCTTGAAATCACTTTTGAACAATTGTTGAATGGAATATAAGGGAATGAAAGTTGTCAGGAGAGAGATTTTGGTATGTGAGTTAGGAGAATTCCATCGGAGATCTTCTACTAATAATGAGGAATCCCACCTCTCTAACATCAAACCATTGCTTTTAATAATGAAAAATCTATCCTCTCTAACATTATCTACCTACCCTTTTCTTTATTTCTTTAGTTTTTGTTTTTCATTGAGCTATAGTGCAAAGAAATCATTTTTCTCGTGTATATGGAAAACTAGACTGACTTGGATATGGAATTACCTACAAGGTAATTTATCCAAACAACGACGTACGGGTTCCAACAATAAGTTAATATTTTCTATATATATATATATTTTTTAACTTACTCAAATTATTAATTATTATTTGGGGCAAGACTACCTAGAAGGAAAGTAAGAGATTTTTTTTTTCTCCTTTTCTTTAACAGGTCTATCAAGAAGAATTGAGGGAATAAACTAGGTGATCTAGCAATGGGTTTTATGATGTTAACAACCATTTCAAATTTTTTTCCATTCTCTCACAAAATAATTTAAAATCTCCTTGATCCTAAATCTTATACTTGTAACCTTATTGAAAATATGCCCGCAAATCACGAATATGAGGGAGATATATATTGTTAACCAGCCAGTCGTGGATGGAGACGCTTGAATTTCTCTTTCGGCCCCGTGCTGTAAGGGAGTGCCAAGGATGCATGGACTAGATTAGTATTACATACTTTTTTCACCCCCCAAATACTAAAAACTTGTACAAATGACTTAGTTGGATTAATAATTAGTTTTATTAATACTAATGATAGATTTTTTTTTTTTTTTGCATTTTCTTGTATTTGGTAGTATCAGAAAAATTGGGTTAAAGGAAAATTATCTATTGACTTCCTTTATTTAGCTTAGTTTGAGATAAAGTTGTTTTCTATTTTTCCATAAAATTTTAGTAGATTTAAAAAAAAAAAAAAAAATTCTTAGATCAAGCTAAATAAGGGAAGTCAAAAGATAATTTTCTAACTCATTTTAAAGTTGCTACCAAACTTATAAAAATGAGTTAGTTTTCTAAAAGATACTTTTTAAAAAAGATTCATTTTCTAGAAAATGCTAATATCAAAACAAACAAGTGTTGACCCATCATTTGATTCAATCTTTTTAAGTTGAGAACTTTCTCAAATTGCTTTCAATTGGTTTCTTTGTTAATGTCAATAATACTCCAATTTTAGGAGAACAATCGAGTTTTGGTTGAGGGTGTATAGTAGGGATGATGACAACGGATGAGAGAGAGAGAGAGAGAGAGAGAGAGAGAGAGGGGTTAACAATTTGTTGGGAGATTCAGGATTCGAAACTTCTTTCCTTTATTGTTGTAATTATCGAATTAAAAAAATATTAAAAAAAAATAAACACTCCAACTTCTGCCAACAATTTTTAGTGGTCAAAATTGACAGTAACTATTCAAGCTAGATTAGGTTGGACAGTTTTTTGAACAACCCTACTTCAATCATATTTGTTGGACTAGTCAACAATTCAAACAATTTGCCTACGAGGATTACTGGGTATGATCCTTCCCCACAGAGGAATATGAGGAATACGTGGGCTAAACCCACAGAGAAAATCCTTCCCCTCACAAATCTAGTTAATTGATCCAAGTACTCTAATGGGACGCATCTTAAGCTCGTTAATTTGGTGTGCGACATTTTTTTTTTCCTTTCGTTTAATTTTTGAGTGTTTAGAAACAGAATTACTAAAATTTTAATGAAATGTTTTACAATCCTACATTTTCAGTCTCGAGAATAGCATCCCCTCTATCTTAGAGCATTCACATACAAAATTTAATATTTAGTGATTTAAAAAACTATTTTATCTATTTTAACTCACAATTTTACAACTTACCCTACATTCCATTTCTTAATTTTCATAACTATTCATTTATTTATTAATTTTTCACTCTCTTTTTCTCTCTTCCTCTTCTCTTTTATCTATGTTCCTCTCCATCTCTCTCTATCTTCTCTAAAGTCACATCTCTCTCTTTGCAACCTAGAAAGTAGTAACCACACAGGCCCACACCCACCGCCAACCACCACCACCACAACTCAACCACCGCAACCTAGCCACGAAAACCATATTAAAACCCACCAACCACCATACCATTGTTCACCAACCAC